>CM076085.1:4442500-4757500 GCA_038088235.1 Zacco platypus | reverse complement strand
TCATTATTTAAATACATTTTTATAACATTATAACATAATTTTCAACACACTCAATTGTATCTAATTTGATAAACAGAGCTGCGTTACCTCACACTAAATGACTGGAAAAGTGGAAGCGGCGCCGACGACTGTGACATAATAAAAGTCCCGCTGCTCTCGAGGCGTGTGTCGCGTTCGTATCTCATTAACAATCGCTCCAGCATCCATTTGTTTTTCGTTCTCCTGCCCAAGTCCTATGCTGATTCTTTTCCACCGGCTGTGAGGTGAAGACCACATGTCCCAAGATTCCTCGCTCAAACTTGGCATCATCAAGCTACGCCTTTGTTTTGAATAGGCGACCTCTAGCAGACAAAAAACTACATAGTGCATCTTTAATAAGCAATTTAATGAAGGTTTATTGGTTAATTATTATTCATTAAACTTATTAATAAATGTTATTTCCAACATACTTCGGGTTCAATTTAAGCAAGCGATACAGTAATTTTTAAACAATAGTTAAATAAAACTACCCAGCATGTTGGGCAAATATTTAATCCAATCACTGGCTTAAAACAACCGAATCGCTGAGTTTGTCTATTTTCAAGTCAGCTTGGGTTGTTTTTAACCCAGTATTTTTTTAGCGTACACTTTTTAAGTACGTTTAAGCAGCTTTTTTATTTCATTAATATTATATTACCTGCAATAACACTTTTTGGTTACACTTTATTTTAAGGTGTCAGTGTTACAGTGTAATTATACATTTAAGTGCTGAGTAATAACAATTAACTACATGTACTTACTATAGGGCTAGGATGTAATTATGTAATTATGCATAATGTCTAGTTATTACTACAGTAAATACATGTAACATATGTAACAATGACACTGTAAAATAAAGTGTTACCCACTTTTTTTTTCTTTTAAAATACACGTTTACCATTTGAAGTACATACTCAATACAATTAAGCGCACTTCTTTTTCACTAGGGCAGAAGTTTTAAGAATTTTGGGAATGTTGGGAATGAATGGTAATTCACATGGTGGCAGATTCCATTATGTGTGTAGTGCACTTCTTATAAGTTCACTCTGTGACTGAGCGTAATTGTAGGAATGTTTTTGCAGATGGGGTTTAGTTGAGCACTATATCATGTGCTCACACAGTCATCTGCTCTGACTCCCACAATGACTGAACAGCTCACTATCACAGAGCCTGTATTGTGTTTCCTCTGTAATAATCCAAGTTTGACGATCTTTGTCCCCTTTTACTTGATTCTAGATGAATTATTGACCGCACACTGCTGCTCGGACATATTCTCTTTCTGGCTCTAGATGCGTTTTGGCTGTTAATCAGCCTGCCTATGCAGAACCTCAGCCAAGGGCATACAGACACCCTGCCAGTCTGGTAACTCTCCACCTCCGCAGGCAGGGCAAGATGAGCCGCAACTGTGACATGCTGCAGTCACCATGCACAGCATAATAAGAGCGCGTGACTCATGTCTGGGTAGCACAAAAGACACAGTAGCAATTGTGATATCGCTCTATTAATATTGTACCGTCATTTTAGATTTTTTTGCTTAAAGAACAAAGAGAAACGATTGAATCTATTTAAAGTAGTTTGAGGCAGTTATTAATGCGAGACGGTCTGTATATGCCATGATACCAGAGCCAAACCTATTTAAAGCAGGTAGAACAATTTTATCTCTTTAAGATAATGCAAGGGGAAAAAACATCACCTTTTTGATTTAGAGATGCTAAATTTCTCCTCACATTACTCAGAATGAAATCTGCTGATACTGATTTTGCTTGATTTTCTTATTCTTCCAAATAATGCTGTAAACTATACAGGGAACCCTCTCATTTGGTACGTTACTATAATATTAGAGGTTAAAATGAACAACAGAGCTATTATATTCAACTGCTATTTATTTTCAGGTATAATATTTACAACCAAATAAAAACTGAAATAGTTGTATTCATCTCAGTTGCACATAAGGTGCATCTTGTTTTCGTGAGAAATTTATTCAAACATACATATATAATTAACGGTAAAAAGCTCATCTTTACTGTTTTCATAACTAACTAACACAAGATGTTTTATTCACGTCTTTCCGCGGTTGAAACACTGATTGAAAGATTACATGATACATTTCAGTAAGTTTTACTGTATCTTGGAACATACCTTTCGATGTTCATGTGTGTTTTTTCATGCTATAATTTGTATTAAACTGAAAGAGAAGACTCTTGAATTGAGGCACTACAGCGATCCCTCACGTCACATTTAAGCATCAAAAGCCATTTATTGTTTGAATTTCATGATAAAATAGACAGAATTTGAAAGCTGAGACTTTGTTCCAGAAGTTACAAAGCGCAAAGCTCTTTGCTAATATTAGACAGGAGACGCGCAACAAAAAATGCGGACCTGGCAAACCTGGATTTCCCTGGTAAAATTCGCATTCCAAGGGCTCAATATCATTTTATTGGGGTCGATTCAACCTGGCGACATGATAAACAACCCGCGGCAACTCTGTTAAAGTAGCCCAATTGCGCAGAAAACAACACTGACTTGACAACACTGTTCATAGGATTCATTTCTTTTCGTTCATCGGCTATTAATTTGTTTACAAGTCCTCAAAACCTCGTTTCTTTGCAACGCCCACTTATATATATATATATTCAGGTGCAAGAGCCAATGGCCACTGATCCCAAACACAATATGCAGATTTGCAGACAGACGGGACCTCAGCTGAATCAGAAGTTCGTTCAAATGACAGAGAACACGTTAAAACATTTATTAAAATGAACACATTTAACATTAATTCAAAAAGCTAAATTCAATGGTTTAACTGCAACTCAATTTGAATTTCAATGCACCACAATGAAGAGTAAATCATGCACATGTTTTATCTATTTTGTCATTCTTGTGCTGCTACAGAGGATGATGGGAAATGTAGTTTGGCCACACAATTCAGTCTTCTTCTTGTAAACCAGCTAAATGAGTCTTTTCTGTAGAAATTGAGGTGTTTTCTTTTACAAACGTATGTGATTTACTTCTGATTTCTATGTAGTATTAAAGGGATAGTTCACCCAAAAATGAAAATTTTGTCATCATTTACTCCCCCTGAAGTTGTTCCAAATCTGTATAAATTTCTTTGTTCTGCTGAATTTATTTGGAAGAATGTTTGCAACCAATACGATCTCGAACCCCATTGACTATCATAGTAGGAAAAAAAATGGGGGCGAGATCTGTTTGGCTACAAACATTCTTCCAAATATATTCAGCAGAACAAAGAAATTTATACAGGTTTGGAATGACTTAAGGGGATGATGTTTCATTTTTGGATGAACTATCACTAAATTCTCATTTTTATGGACAAAAATGAATATACAGCCCTGCAAACAAAATTTTGATTTTTGGCAAATGTCCTTCAGGTGTTACAATCTGAATACAGGAAATTTATATTTTCTGTACACATTGCATAGCACATTCTTTGACATTTAGTGTGTAGAATGCCACCCTGAACATAGTCATGACTCACTCACCACACAGGAAACCACATCACATGTTGATGTGAGAAACGCACAGCATACTTGTGCCTCACACACTACTGAGATAATGCTGGAGACCTCTATTTGTTTTTATTTCATTAAAGCATGCAGATGTTTGGTACTCTGTCAGCACTACTTTGCATTGTGTCTGTGTTCAAGTGGCAACAAAGGGAATATAGAATCATCTATAATAGATGTTCATTTTTATTGGATTCAGCAGCACAGTGCATTGGAAACAATTGTGGCCTAAGGGGACATAATATTATCTTCTCTAGAACAATGATGTGTGAAAAGAAACATGTCTCTGTTCACGAGTGTGGATGTAGTGGGGTTCCCTGTTATGCTGAATGATGATAAAAGCATAACAGATGCATTTGTCCTGTCAGCAGCTGTACGGTGAGATAGAGGAAGATGTGCCATTGTGCCAGAGGACTCTCTGCTGCACTCTTGGCCATGTGCCTGTGTTCCCACCACAACTCTTTCTCTTAGGGGCTGTATAATGAGGAGTTGGTGTCATAATCTCATTTCTGATGTCATTAGTTGTCATTGGTAATTGACATGTAGTTGCAGAGTTACTTATAGTTAGTAGAATGTCAAAAGTGGACTATTGAAATAAAGTGTTAACCGATTATGACTGCTTGTACCCGTATTAGTAATTCTTCTTGTTACATTATTAATTGACAAATAACCTAAACCTAAAAGTTGTTTTTTTTTTTCAAATTTATTGACTTCTTATACAAAACCTTGTGAAACTAGTGAAACTATTGGTGTAGTAACGGATTAAGGACCCTGACTCCAAGTAGTCTCACAAAATATATGAAAACAATTATTGCATACATGTACAACTTGGATATTTTAATAGGTATATAAGACCTAATTCATACGTGTTTTTATACTGTATGTTGATCAAACTGTGATTGAGACTCCACTGTTACACCTAAACCTTTTCTTTTTGATTTTGATCAATCATAATTGTAAAATCAGCCATTTTTTATTGATAGCATAGAACACATTGAAACTTTTTTCAAATAGCGTCAGACAATTGTTTTGCATCCACCTCATTCATTTCATTTGTTAACAATTTGGATGCCTTACTTGGAGTGTTTGCTCATTCATAAATTAACAGCATACATTTGACATCAAGTACTCATTCAATACTCAGGAAAATCATTCATATATAATGGAAAAGAAGTGGTCCCAGTACTGAGCCTTGATGAATACCCATTTTAGTTCTTTAGTTAGAGTACCTAATACCATCGCAAATACTTGTACCCAGTTTTTAAACTGAACTTTTTCATTCATAAGCCAATTTGGCTACTAAATTTTTAAGTTATTGGTCATTCAGAACCTACTAGTCAAGGCAAAAATATCAGAAATAAACTAGACAATCAAAATCTAGATTTCAATATATTTATGATTTATAACTGATTCGGAATCATTGAATGGATTTCAGGTTTACTACTGTCAAGCATTGTTTGAGGACACCATAAAAATGAAATAACAGATATAAACACTAAATTCTCAGTGACTTCTCTTAAAGAAGTAAAACAGCATTTATTTCATTGTAATTTCCAAATATAGCTCAAAATCAAATTTTTAAAAAAAAGATTAGCGGGCAGGCTGTCAATTCATAAAGGGATCAGATGTCACAAAACTCAGCGTACTGAATTCAGAGTATAAGCCTGTACTCCATTGACATCAATTTAAAAAAGCCTTGTGTCCTGATTTTCATCCACATTTGGTGGGTTAACAGAAGTTTGCATAACACCCGATTCATAAATGATATCTTGAAAAAAATCAAACAGTGGAAAAACTTTATTTTGATGGTTCCCTTTAGACATTCTGTTGCCTATAAGTAATACTGTGCCTACATGTCAGCTAACTCATTATAGTATTAGACAGTCTAAATATCTGCTATGCTCCCCCAGCCGAAATTCTACTGACTATAAGTAACTTTGCAAGTACTCTACTAACCGTAACGTCTTATTCCCTAACAGTCTTCTAATAATCTTGAGTAATATAGGTGCAATGTTACTGTAGTCAACAGAATATCTAAAGAGGACCATCAAAATAAAGTGTAACCGAAAAATCTATTTTGTATGTCACCTGAATGTCTTGAGCTCTTATCTGGAATCCTCTTTTAGGCAACAGTCATAAGCTTCGTGTTGTGGGATGACTTTAGAGGGCTGAGGGTCATCAGCTTTGAAAGTTGTCATGAGGGCTGTGAACAAGGCTCAGTTTTGTAGTAGTGCTTAACAGAATAAATGCCAAACTCCATATCTTTGGGGGAAATATATAAGTTCATTTTATATGTGCATTTACAATGATTCTATGGTACTCATTTACACTAAATCATGTTGATTATCCAGGTTTATCCTCTTACATATTTTTCTCTATATCACAGGGTGCATCTAATAGATGATCTGTCATATGAGGATGTCAAGAAATGCTACCGTGGATCTGTAAGTACCAAATGCCATTCAGATCAGTATCATTATATAATGTCTAACTTGTATATACAGTGACCTGAAAATAGATTGACACTTAAGCCATATTGAAAAATGTCTGAATGTCAAAATATAAAAGTATATTTGAACATACAGTATTTGTACGCATTTTCTATCAGATGCTTTTCTATGTTCCCATGTTTTGTTTTTTATAATATATGACTTTATTCTGTCATAAACCAAGAAAGGAGATCTGTAAAGCTTTCTACTGACATTTATACGAATCTCAATTCATCCTTTTTATCAGAATACATAGATTTTTTTTTGAATGGCTGTCAATGGAGAAACATTTGTTTTGCTCCCAGATAGTTTAGTTACAGTATCTACCAGCAGGGGCTAATGCTAATCAACTAAACCAGGGGTGTCCAAACTCTGTCCTGGAGGGACGCTGTCCTGCAGAGTTTACCTCCAATTTATCTCAACCTGCCTGGAACTTTCTAGTATGCCTAGTAAGACCTTGATTAGCTCACATGTGTTTAATTGGGGTTATATGGAGCTAAACTTTGCAGGACAGTGACCAGGAGCAGGATTGAACACCCCTGAACTATACCTGCACTTGGAGTCATAAAATATTATGTCTATTGACTAAGATATGATAAATTAATCCTCTTTTATATAATCAATGTTGTTTTCTGAACAATAAAAATATCCTTCTCTAAAACTCTGATCCAAATTATATTTACTTGAACATATCATGAGGTGGAAAAAGCACAGCATTCAAGGAACGAGGAAGGAAACATTTTTGCAATTATTTTTAGCCACCTCGTGTCATAGTGATTTTTAGTGAATGTATGAAGTCAGTTGTCCTCAAGTTCACTTGGGGGTCTTAGGGGAATAACCAGAGATGTAGTTCATCACATTAATTATGAAAACATTCCACTAACGTTTGACAACCAGAAAATGTCACACTTACAATATATCTGTTTTTTTTTGTTTAAATTAATTTTTGTTAAATGGGTTGTTCTATATTTTCTAAAACATAAATGCCATTTGTTTGATATGTTATCTAACGCAAAGACATTCATTAATCTGTAACTTTTTGGCTCACTGTTTGTACAAATGATCTTGGCACCTATACAATTTGGCAGATTTAAGAGTAGATTATGTGACCACAGCTTTGCTACTCAGGAAATTTGAGTCACAGTCACATACAAACTCAAAAAGATTAGCACTGCGCCTTCAGGCCCTAGATGTAATTGGTTGTACTTTACCCGCTCCAAGCAAGATTTAAACCAACATCTCCAGCATGGGAGGCGGGCGCACTAACAAGGACGCTAACCCCCCTAAATCTCACTCCCACCCGGGTCACGGCACCAATGCAACCAGTTCTTCTCAAACCACTCTGAGCGGGATTCAAACCGGCATCTCCAGCATGCGAGGTGGGCGCACTAACAAGGACGCTAACCCCCCTAAATCTCACTCCCATCCGGGTCACGGCCAATGTAACCAGTTCTTTTCAAACCACTCTGAGCGGGATTCAAACCGGCATCTCCAGCATGCGAGGTGGGCGCACTAACAAGGACGCTAACCCCCCTAAACCTCACTCCCACCCGGGTCACGGCACCAATGCAACCAGTTCTTCTCAAACCACTCTGAGCGGGATTCAAACCGGCATCTCCAGCATGCGAGGTGGGCGCACTAACAAGGACGCTAATCCCCCTAAACCTCACTCCCACCTGGGTCACGGCACCAATGCAACCAGTTCTTCTCAAACCACTCTGAGCGAGATTCAAACCGGCATCTCCAGCATGCGAGGTGGGCGCACTAACAAGGACGCTAACCCCCCTAAATCTCACTCCCATCCGGGTCACGGCACCAATGTAACCAGTCCTACTCTGAGCGGGATTGGAACTGGTGTCTCCGGCATGGGAGGTAGGTGTGCTAACATGGACACTTTAGACAGCACTCTCTAGCTTCAGTGGTCTAGCCTCTTGAGGCCAGGGGAGGGAGGTTTACATGCTCGGCTCTTACTAGATTGCCTCCGTTACACTCACCCCCCTTAACCTCAATCCAATCCGGGTCACGGCACCAATGTAACAAGTCCTACTCAAACCGCCCCAAGCAGGATACAAACTGGTGTCTCTGGCATGGGAGGCAGGCGCACTAACAAGGACACTAATGACCACACTCTCTAGCGTCAGTGGTCTAGCCTCTTGAGGCCAGGGGAGTGAGGTTTACATGCTCGGCTCTTACTAGCTTGTCTCCGTTACACAGGCTTGGCTACAGGCTTAAAGTCGGCATGAAACCGACGTTGCGATAGTGTTTTCCTCCCAAATGTGACGTATTTCTGAGTGAAATGGCTTCTTGAACTAGGAAAAAATGTAGAGCAGTACTTGATTTTGTCCATGGGGAATTGATTGGACGGTTGTGGCTTGCTATTGGTTGATCTCATGTGAGTGACAGGTTGTCCCGCCCTCACACCAGTAAACACATCATCAGAGAAGAGATGTCGCTGCAAGAGGGAGGGGGAGGGTTATTTTGTTTAAAGATTATAAAGGCACATGAATTTTAAAAAATAATGATGTGGTCGGATAAATCATTTATAATAAACACTGCAATATTCTCCAAAATACTCCATAAAAAATAATAGTTGTCAATTTTGATTTCATGGTGAATTTAAGACAACAGCTTTTATCACAGCTCACTGTAGATGTACAAACAGGGTTAAAAATTCACGAGGCACTCCTGACTGGATCAGCCCATCTACATAATGAACATCATCCAAATGATCTATCGTGCATCAGTGTGCTCTGAAACGCTCTGAGCTGCAGGAAGCAAGCGCTTGAGAGATAAATGCGCTAAAAACAAGCCCACAAGTTTTTCCGTCAAGGTGCAGTGGGTGTTTCTGCTGCGCACCAGTGAAAAAATAGAGAGGGTGAGACAGAGGGAGTGACGATTCTAAAGTAAGAAGAAACGCTGTGTTAGCTCACAGGAAGAGGACGAAGCTGAGCTGGCTTTCGGGTCCTGGGACAGCAGAGAAGACCAGGGTAACTGCGGTACGCACACGCGGTGCGAGGCAGCCTCTCGGCTCGGGTGGAGTGTTTGAGTCGTGTCAGCATGCTTAGCTTGGTGCAGAGCTCGCATCCCTTACGAGAAAGAGCCAGGCTGCAGAAAAGCTGTGCGAAGCAGCTGATTTCCCTTTCCTCTTCTTCCTCACAGACCGTCAGCAAGTACAATGCGCAGTACCACAAGCTTTTCCAGAGTGTTCCCAAGGAAGAGCTTCTAATGAAAGGTAAGTTAGTTGTCATTCTCCTTCTACAGCAACCTCTTACGTTTCAATTTACTGCATCTTGCCGCTCCTTGTAAAATGACCTTGTGAAATGATTCTTTTAATAGTGCTACTGTAGGATCCTCAATAACATCTTGCAGTTGTTTTAAAGAATTTGGTTTATGTGAAATTTGCACATCTGCATTGTTAATAAAATGTCTATTATATACAGAGGGGGGCAAAGGTCAGAAACCACTGGTGAAAATGCCTCTCTTTTTGCATATTTATAATTGAATAACATGTTTTACAATTTACTAGCATAATTATTTTTAATAAAATATTTCATATATAATATACTACAATTCAAAGGTTTTAAATCTGTAAGATCTGTTTTTAAAAGAAGTCTGATCACTAAGGCTGCACTTATTTCATCCAAAAACAGTAATATTGTGAAATATTATTATCATTTAAAATAACATATTTTATATTTTAAAATGTAATTTATTCCTGTGATTAAAGATGAATTTTCAGTGTCACATGATCCTTCAGAAATCTAATCTGCTGATGTTCTGCTCAAGAAACATTTCTGATTATTATCAATGTTGAAGATATTTTTTCATGATTGTTTGATGAATAGAAAGTTCGACTGAACAACATTTATCTGAAATTTAAAGCTTTTCTAACATTATACTACTGTTCAAAAGTTTGCGGTCAATAATTTCTTCGGGGAAGAAATTAAATAAATTAATACTTTTATTCAAGCAAGGAAGCATTAAATTGATAAGAAGTGATAGTAAAGACATTTATAAAGTTACAAAATATATTATAATAAATGCTGTTCATTTGAACTTTCTATTCATCAGAGAATCCTGAAAACAACTATTTTCAACATTGATAATAATAAATTTATTTACCTGCAAATCATCATATTCGAATGATTTCTGAAGGATATTGTGACACTGAAGACTGGAGAAATGATGCTGAAAATTCAGCTTTCAAAAACATTAAAAAAATATTACTGATCTAAAACTTTTGAACGCTTGTGTATATTAAATATTTTATAGTTTACAGTTCACAAGCATAACAACTGAGAGGTTTATGTACATAAATGCATTCATTTAAATAATTAATTGAACTTAGTGTGTTCCTAGAGCTTACAAGTTTATGTAAAACCTGAGGATCACATTATCCAGCATGATCCAAAGAGCATCTGTAAAAAACAACATTACATGGTCAATGTCACAAATTTGATTGGTGACCTAGAAATAGTGCAAATTATTTCGTCAGGTCATAATTTTGTGTGGTTTTTTTTTTTTTTATCATTTTAAAATTTTATTTCAAGGATTAAATTATATTTGGAATCTCAGATTTTCAGTGTGTTCTCAGTCCTTTGGACCCCAGTGTATCTTGATGTTTGGTAATGTTGTGATCTGTCTGACATTGGTCTCAACATTTGAACTGCTTTGAGTTGTCGTTCAATTGAAACAAGACGTCAGAATTTGATGCTGCTCTTGAACTCTCACTCAAAAGTATCAGCTTACTTGCAGTTCTCTTGTATAAGTGCACTTGTGACCCCTCCTTTAGTGTACTCCTGCGCCCTGCTGCGAGACATCCTGCTGCAAGGCCGACTCTACATCTCTCGAAACTGGCTGTGTTTTTACGCCAACCTCTTTGGTAAAGACATCAAGGTGAGCGTCACGTCTTCAGCTTATGAATGTAGCTCGGATAGACATGACTAGAAGGTTCATTCCCAAGAAATGGTGGCATTTGTGTTAGAAATGGTGCAAATTTTCATCAATTAATATGAAAATTGAACGTTATATGAAGCTGTATTTCCCCACAGAACCAAGGCCTATTATCACAATATAGGGCTTTTCACACTTAAACTAGTTAACCTTGTGTCACACTAAACCCGGAGTAAACAGAATCCAGGATTATCTTGATTCATGTTTCACACCGCTTGTAATTTACCCAGAGTTAACAATTAATCATGGGTATTCATAAACTGTCGCTTCACAATGTACATTCCTAAACCCTAACTTCCTAACTTTCTTAATATTTGTGTATTTGCGGTGTCAGTGTTTATTATTTATTGGGGGAACGCCAAACTCGACCTGCTCTAGCATCGAGTGTCCTCATATTACACATTGCCGACTACTAGTTTTTTTCTAACTGGACTTTTCGGACTATAAAGGTAAGAATGAAACGTCTTCTTCGGAACTTCAATTAATGCATTTTGCATCACCGTTTGAGATTTTTCCTCTCAAACACTAAAGCTACTGTTTATGCTGCCATATTTTGTGCAGGCTTACTTCGTTGTAAATAAAAAAGCCTGACAATGTCACTGCTAAACACTCATAAGTATTGTTGTATTCCACAATGTTTCTCACTGATACGCCCCCAACTCATACGAGTCAGAGCTTCCCACTCGTATTTACGAGATTTTGGTGACGTTCATGTGCGATCAGCTTGTAAATATGATCTTTCCGACATGACTTGAACGCACCATAAGCAACATTCTAACACCGCATCATTTCACACTGCAGACGTTTGGCAAAAAGCGGTACTAAAGGCCCATGCACATAAATAACTATAATGATAACTATATTAGCGTCCACACCAACGCACAATATCGTTGTTTATTCTAAGCATGCAGTACAGTTTTGTTGTCTGCTACTTTAAATGCTCAAGCTCTTTAAAGGGGACCTATTTTAACAAGATGAAATATAAGTCTCTGGTGTCCCCAGAATTTGTCTGTGAAGTTTCAGCTCAAAATACCCCACAGATAATTTATTATAGCTTGTCAAACTTGCCCCATATTTGAGTGTGAGGAAGAACACGCTGTTTTTGTGTGTCCCTTTAAATGCAAATGAGTTGCTGCTCCCAGCCTGCTTTCCAGAAGAGGGCGGAGCTTTAACAGCTCACGCTTCGGTTGCTCAACAACAACAAAGCTGGAGAATGTCACGCAGTGAATGAGGATTGTCAGTTACAGTGTTCAGACTTACATTGTTCAAACCGGAGTCGACACTGATTGAGAGACTCAGGAAGAAGTTACAACTTTTAGACGTTTCTGAACGGTTAGTGGATAAATTTATGTAGTTGCTGTGGAGTTGAGTTAACTCATTACTAGCATGTGCCGTCATGTTAATCTTTTGTGCAAATCCAGTGTTGAATTGACCTTCGTTTGTGAAGCAGTTGGGCGTAAAATGTCAGCATGGCCACAACACTCTACTACAACAACTCTTCCTCTTCTCTAAAGCAGCCCAACATGGCCTCACCCCCTTTGAGACTTGTTCTTGGGGGCGGGGTTTATGTAAATTTTAGGGTTAGTGATGTCACCAACCCAGGAAGAAGCTTGTTGTAGTCCTTAAAAAGTGATTTCTGTAAAAGAAAATATCTCCTTTGCATTAAACTTTGAACTTTGCAGATGCTGTTTCTGCTCAAACAGCAACATTACACACTAACTAAAGTTTAAAAAGTGAAATCATAATCAAGGACCCCTTTAAAGCAGGATGTACATCATTTCTCTATGCCGTTATCACTATAGTTGTGGTGTGAACTCTGCTACTCTTTCATATTTAGAATTATTTAGATACTATTCATATTTAGAACTATTCACAATTCATCTTGCCTTAAAGAGCTCGAGCATTTAAAGCGACAGACGGCAAAACTGCTTAGAATAAAAGAACACTATTGTCTGCTGAATGGGCCTTTACCCTAAAGTAACATTTTTATCATCCCTGTCACAGCTTAATATTATAATTTCAATAAATAGCTTTCTGGTAGTATCAATTCCAGTGTACGTTGTAATAAATCATGTTACTGTATAATTGAAACATATTATAAATCCTGTTAAAAGTATATTATTACAAATATTATATGGATATAATGATAGAAAAATAAAACATAAATTAACCCATTGCATTTATTTTTGTTTTTTTTTTAAATTTGTCGTTTTGTGCCTGTTAGATTCAAAATATTATTGAGTTGAATGTCACAGGGTTGGAGATCAGTACACAAATGTCTGAATGACCCAGAAAACAACACAAAACAGAGTGGTTATGGTTAATCAGGTTGAATGATTTTAACATCAGAACATAAATAATAAATAATCGTATCGATCGAATGGTGTTTTGTTCGCTTTCGGCTGCCCTCCATGTTGTGGTTTGTTGTGCTGAATTACATGTAACGTTATATCGTTTCTTTATGCACCACGTTATTTAGTAATTTGATATTATTCGTCCAGTTTCCATCTTTGAGAGGGAAAATGTTGTGTGCAAGAATTCATTGGCGAAGATGCACTTTGAAACAAGGAACTTTGTCCTTTTTTTTCTGCCACTTTCTCTTCCCTCTCAGGTGGCCATTCCTGTAGCGTCTGTGCGATTGGTGAAGAAACATAAGACAGCAGGTCTGGTTCCTAATGGCTTGGCTATCACCACAGACAGTCAGAAGGTGCGTTTCCACTGGGTTCCAGGTCACCGACCGGCAGATTGAAATACAAAGCTTAGTCAACACATGCTGCGCTGCTATAAAACAGTGAAAATGCCAATGGATGCAACACTGAGACTCCAGGTCACAGTATGAGTCTTTGACTTCAGTCAGCTTTTTATTCTAGCTTTTTGTTTAGTGAACTCTTTGATTCTTATTCGGTAAGTAAAACTGGTTTAAAAAGGAACACCATTACTCAGCAGTGCAAAGAACCGATCTGTGATCAGATGATATGTTCTGTATGAATTATTATTTTAAACGTAATAGAGCTAAAGTTTTCTCAGATGTTTCTCCTAAAATGCCTTAGTGATTAATATACATAGAATCAAACGAATGTCAAAATCAAAGATCAGATAATTCGGTCTTGTAGAATTTGGGAAACATTCGACTTCCTGTTGAGGTTTGACTGAAGACTTTGGTATCTTGGCAAATCTGAACACAGTTTTTAACTTATTTGATAGCTCTTTTGAAACTCTAGAGGAGAAATGTAAGATTATTGCACTGAAAAAAAAAATGGCTTTGAAACAAATTTTCAAATTGCTAGTAAATTTTTATAAATACAGTAATTTTTTCCCTTTTTTCACTTTTAATTTTTTCTCTTCATACTAGTTCATTTATAGCATCAAATAAACATGAATGAACATCAGAAGGAATGTTGTTTCAAGCGAGGAAAGACGTAAATACACACAATTTTTCAAGTTGACCAAAGTTAATCTACTAACTCCCCTGACTGCTTTGCCGGACAAAATGGCGGATTCAGGGTTATGATTGGTCAGATCGCCTGTCAATCAAACTGTTGGCGAAAGGTCAATTGCTGACATACTGTAGCTAGAGAATAAACATTTAGTCTTGAAAGAATTGATGAAATTGATGCTTTTTATTTAATCTCATTCATCTTTAGAGAAATTCGCTGACATCTTGTGTGATTTTTCTGTCCATTGGGAGGGTCAGCGGGCATCAGATTCTTTTCAAAACTTCAGTCATCTCATATTACTGAGAGCAGTTATATCAGACACTGCTTTGACGATTAATGCCGGTGAATAGTCTGTAATTCTATAGTTCTCAAAAGCAGTCATTTATTTCCTGTACAGTAAAAGCAGAACAAAACAGCATTGTGAAAAATGAGTATTGCTGAGTTGAAGTGCACCTGGTCGGCAGTTATTATTGTGAATACTGTGCATTCAACATTGAATGGTGGCAAATTCTCTACAGGTAGATCTCTTTTACACAACCAGTATACTTTACTTATACATGACATCTGCCAAATAATGAATTAAAGTCAGCGTGAAATGGAAGGTGCGATAGTCTTTTCCTCCCTATTGTGACATATATCTGAGTGAAACTGCTTCTCAAACAAGAACAAATGTAGGCTGGGGTCTATGGAGAATTGACTAGCTGGTTTGCTATTGGTCGATCTCATGTGAGTGACAGGTTGCCCCGCCCTCACTTCAGTAAACATCAGAGAAGAGAAGTGATGTCACTGCAAGAGGGAGGGGAAGTTATTTTGATTAAAGATTAATGATGATGTGCACAGATAAATTGTTTATAATAAGTATAACAAAATTCCATACAAAATAAAAATGGTCAATTTGCATTAAGCAAATTGAAATATAACTTTCACTTCTATCCACCGCCTTTGCAAACATATTTTCAAATATTTTTAAGGCTAACACACACCTTCTGAAGTTAGGTATCATTGAGAATTCATTTGGCCATTCATGTGCACATAATTTAAATTTTTTCCGACTCCACTTGAAGGTTGCATTTGTTTTGAATTAATCCATAAAGCCCCTGTCCCTCATGGGATCAGCTTTCACACGCTCTTAGTGTTCCATAAAAATATGATCCTTTTCCTGGTAGTGAGATTAAATGTAGCTTCATTGTGAAATTAAACCAAAGAATTAAACCAAAGTGGTTTCTCAGTGATCTGGTTATGTCCACTATCTCTCATCTCTGCTGAAAAATCCAGCTAAAATCGGTTTAAGGTGGTAAATGTGTCTTGGAACATGGAAAATAAATGTTCTTTATTATACATTAATGGAACCTTTCCATTGCACTAAAGGTTCTTTATAGTGAGGAAAAGGTTCTTTAGACTATTAAGATGTTCTACACACTAAGAAAAATAAATGTTTTTTTTAAGAATGATTCTTTCGGAACTAAAAATGGTTCTTGGCAAGCTGGTTTAGACAGTCAATGGTAGAGGGTTGTGCTGGAATAACCAAGTTTCACCAGCTTTTAGGTCATGAAGAAGCTGTGTTTTGGAAAATTGTATTTTTTGAAGGTCCAAGACCTGTAACCTGCACTGGACCCTATTGTTATTTCCACTGTTAACAAGCTTCGACCAACTAAATATTTCAAACACACAGCTACCACCACTTCTAATTGGTTTGAGCTTGGGTTTCCAGCAGGCATGTTGCTTGACATGCCACATCCTTCATGTATTATAATGTTTTGATATGTTTGTGTCCTCTCCATGCACAGTACGTGTTTGTGTCTCTACTGTCCAGAGACAGCGTCTACGATGTGTTGAGACGCATCTGCACTCATCTACAGGTGAGAGTTGGGCTGGAACATTATGTAAACAGCATTAGCCTGATGACAAGTGTGTTGTGACATGCTGTTGTCTGTCACACAGGTCAATGGGAAGAAGATCCTCAGCCTCAAGCAGTACATGGAGGAGCCCAACTCTTTGTCTCTGGTACGTTTGAGGGTCAAGATTGTTCTGGTTTCTGGAGAACATTTTACATAACTGAATACTAATTACACTGGTTCTAATATTATATAATTTGTCTCAATTCAAGTTTATTTGTATAGCACACTTAAAAACAACACATGTTATGTGGTTAGTTAACATCATTTTAATCATGACAACTCTCTAAATAGTTTTAGCATGTTATTGAATATGTCATGAATTTAGTCGTGGCGAACTAGATGTACGCTTCTGTTGATTATTGCTGCTGCTGCAGAGCAAGTATGGATGCTAATACTGCTAATAGATACACAGATGCTGTTGTGAGTATGTAAGATATCCTGCTGCTTCATAAAATTAGACATTACATGCATAAATCCTGTAAAAGATCTAGCCAAGTGGAGCTGGGGAGGTGGAGGGTCTCGGAGTAGCTCTGAGGAGCTTTAGGACCAGCTTGAGCTTACAGCAAACACTGAACCAGACTATTTAAATGTTGAGCATGCAATCTCATTGGCTGCAGGATCAGCAGAAGCCAATAAACTTGCAGATTGCATGTAAAGGACCTATCAGCCTGAGCCCTCTAGTGTTTCATGACAGAACTAGATATGCATTCAGTTAAGCAGACACATAAATGTGTTAGGCAGCAATTACAACTTGTGCACCTAATGATTACAATATAAGAATAATATTACAGTATTAGGATAATATTTGAAAGTTTTCGATCCGGAGTTGCTGTCATCTGAAAGCTTCACATTTGTCTGTGACCCCTGAAAACATCGCAAATGCTGGATGCAAATTGGAGCTCCTGGTTGGGCATCCCGAGGTAGAAACAGGGAAGCAAAAGGAAAAGATTAGAATAGCTGCTGTTCATGGAAAAAGATGATCGTGTGTATTTGGTACTCTTTCATCAGATATAATTGCAGCACAAGTTTATGCGAAGCATTATGTGAATGTATTTTTACTATGTAAATTAGTCTCATTAAAGGATTAGTTCACTTCAGAGTTCAAATTTCTTTGTAATTTACTCACCCCCATGTCATTCAATATGTTTGTCTTTTTTTCTTCAGTCAAAAAGAAATGAAGGTTTTTGAGGAAAACATTCCAGGATTTTTCTCCATATAGTGGACTTCAACGGCTACCTACTGGTTGAAGGTCCAAATTCCAGTTTCAGTGCAGCTTCAATGGACTCTACACGATCCCAGACGAGGAATAAGGGCCTTATCTAGTGAAACGATCCGTAATTTTCTACAAAAAATACTTTTAAATATACTTTTTAACCACAAATGCTTGTCGTTCATTACATAATCACGTTGAAAGGTCACACGTGACGTAGGCAAGAAGTACTGATCCAGTGTTTACAAAGCAAATGTGATCCCAGCCGAGGAATAAGTCGGCTTAACGGAACGATTGGTCATTTCCAAAAAAAAAGTATATACTTTTTATCCACAAATGCTCGTCTTGCACTGCTCTGCGATGTGCCACTCATGACATAATCATGTTAGAAAGGTCACATGTAACGTAGGCGGAAGTACCGCAGTCTCCTTCTCCTGCAACTTCAAAATCGTCTGACATCATAGTTTTACTTTCATTCTTTTTTTTGTAAAGGCCATTTGACTTAGTCTTTGCACATTTGCTTTGTAAACACTGGATCGGCACTTCTGCCTACGTCACGTGTGACTTTCCAACGTGATTACGTAATGAACGACGAGCATTTGTGGTTAAAAAGTATATTTGTCACACCGTGGTCAGAAGGAACAGGAACAAGGAGCTTGCTTCAATATAATTCATTTTAATAAACAACAGGAAACAGGAATACACGGAGCAATACCACGCATGAAACGTGAAGAACTGACAAGGACTGGACAGACACGGAGGGAATATATGCACTGAAAACCAGGAGGATAACAAGCGGGAAACAGGTGAGGGACATAATTACAGACACGGCTGACTTGAATGAACTAATAATGAGACAGATAGGAATCAAAACAAAGGCCACGTGACAAATGACAGAACTGAATTCAAAACAAAGAACATGTGACTCAGGACAGGACTGGGGAACGGAGAAACAGAAGAACATAGACATGATATGAAGACGACTAAAATGAACTAATGAAGGACAGGCACATGGAAAATGCAAACAAAGAACACATGACAAAAGACAGAATTAGATACCAAACAAGGAACATCGGGCAAAAGACAGGATGGGAAGCACGGAACAAAATAACACAGACTAGGATATGACAATATTAAAAAGTATTTTTTGTAGAAAATTACGGATCGTTTCACTAGATAAGACCCTTATTCCTCGTCTGGGATCGTGTAGAGTCCATTGAAGCTGCATTGAAACTGCAATTTGGATCTTCAACCCGTTGATAGCCGTTATATGGAGAAAAATCTTTGAATGTCTTCCTCAAAACCCCTTTTTTTTTTTTTGAGTGAAGAAAGAAAGACATGAACATCTTGGATGACATGAGGGTGAGTAAATGATCAGGAAAGTGAACGAATCCTTTAAAGAATATCATTCGCAATATTACCGCCCAATGAATGCAGTCAGTAAATGATTGTTTATATGAAAGGGATGTATGCGTTCAGTGGGCGCAATTCATTCTTAGTGAATCTTTGTGTGTCTTGTACTTCCATTTGCTGGTGTAGGATGAGTTCCCTGTCCCTGAGGTTTTCCCTGTACCAGATGAGTTTCCTCCGGTGCTGAAGTGGAGGAGGAAGCCATCAGTGGCATCTGTGGCTTCTTCTCTACCTGACTTACTGGGAAACTCCACCAGCAGCCTGAGTGCCGTAGACGCCCCCTTCCAAACAGACAAGCCTCTGGAGGGTGAGTGACTGACCAAAAAAAAGTATTTACATATTTGATACCAATGTATTATGGTATTCTGTAAAGTACCTGGGAGTAGTTTACATGTAACGTTTTTTGAAAAAGGTAATGATGGGTTAGAAGTTATCAGTATTGCATATTTCAGATGTGTTTTATTTATAAAGGTCTTTAGCAAACAGTAGTTCAAAGGATGCGCTATATATATCAGTGTTGGGGGTTATGTATTAAATTTTGTGTGTTCTGTAATCAGATTATTTTAGAAATAACTCCTTATTGAATGAGACATGAGTCAAATCTGAAGTCAATAGTGAAATAAATCAAGTTTTGATCTGCTCTAGAATACTTCAGATAGATATTGCTCTTTGTGAGCTTTTAAGTAAAAGCCGCATGATGACAGTCTGTCAGCTGATCTGTAGAATGCTTTAAATCTCTTCATTCAGAAGATCCGCAGAAATCTCTATAAAGTGATTTAAAATCAAATCTCTTGTAATCATGAACAACTGGAAAGGTCAAGGAGAGTTTTTTTCTAAACTAGCTGGCATAATACTACTTAGTAACTCACGTCTAACATTTTATTTACTGAAAACACCCCCCTTTCCATATACTCATGTACTGTTAGCAGCATAGTTATGGTTGGAACATAATTATACTACCATATTATTTCTGCAGTGTATATACTGTGTACCATATGCAGATTTCCTGTATGCATGATGATAAACCTACATGATCTATTGCATTTACCAACACAACCATAACTCACTGTATGCAATACTGTGGTGAGAAATCAACCTTGATGTCTTTCTTATGAGATTTCCAAGATAAATAATTGTATGGCAGTTTCTGAAATAAGCATGAAATATAATATAATATAATCGTGTGCCAACTGATGGGAGAAAAAGTCACTTTTTGTACTGAGCCGCTGAGGATAAAGCCAGGTAAAATTCTATTGTGGGAAACGCATTAGACATGAGCAGATTAATTTCTCAGACCAGACTGGCAGTTAATGTCCCCATTTGATCAAATGTTTCTGGGATGGAATGAAAAAATGTCCATTATATGATTTTTTATTACTCAGGAACAAGCCGATCACTTCTCTTTGACGTCATGTCTCTGCTCATGTTGTGAGTGCCTGGTTCTCTCGGTGTGTGTGCATGTGAGGCAGGGCTTGGATCCATTATGCAATACGGGATTAATCCCAGAAGGAGATTTTAGAATATTGAGATAAAACATTAAAATATCAGCCTCTGCCTAAGACTAATTCATGTAATGCTTTTAAATGCTTGTTTGTATAATGTTAAAAGCTATTTTTGGATTTTATGGGTGATCTTTAGTTTACATATGCTATGGCTGCTTTTTTTTTTTTCAGCATACAACTTTTCACCAAATACTCAATGTAGACTCTCTACATTTACAATTAATTACAATTAAAGGTCCTAATATACTTCAAGCGAACTGGTGTGAACTGGCATTTTGAACAAAATCAGGCCAAAACGAAGTTATTTTTTGTTCGTTTCGGGAGTTTGAAACAGCTTGCCAAAGTGGAACTTTCGCTCCGACTGATAAACACCTTCGAACTGCCATTGGTCCGTGATGATGATGTAATAGGTGGGTGTGGTTCTGAGGCTCTGCCTTCCTGGGTGTGGTTCATTTCTGCTGTTCAGTCCGTCGAGTTCAGATGTCCGCGAGTAAAAACATGAACACACTGGAGTATGGCAAGCCGTTTTGACTTTTATTCATTTTCAGAATATGAACTTGTGATATCAACAATTACATTTTCACTAGTTACAATGTTAATTCTTGATATCAGGAATTACATTTCCACTAGTAACAACGTTAATTCTTGATATCAACAATTCAATTTCCACTAGTATAAAATATAATTCTTGACATCAAGAATTGTATTTTTACTAGTGAAATCTCGCCAAATTCAAATTCAGAATTCAAATTCAATTTTTGATATCAAGAATGAATTTCTTACTAGTTGAAATTCCAGTTTCACACATCAGGAATACAATTCTTACTAGTAAAAATGCAAATTTCTGATATCAAGAATTATATTGTTACTAGTGCAAATGTCTATTCTTGATATCAACAATTGAATTGCTTCTAGTAAAAATGTTCATTTCTGATATCATGAATGTGATTGTTACTAGTAAGAAAGCCGTTTTAGATATCAGAAATTATATTGATGTCAGGAATTCATTTTCAGATATCAGAAATGAATATTTTTACTATTAGCAATTCAATTGTTGATATCAGACATTTGCATTTTTACTAGTAACAATGTAATTATTGATATCAAAAATGATGATTTTTACTAGAAAGAATTGTATTCCTGATATGTGAAATTGGAATTTCAATTAGTAAGAAATCAATTCTTGATATCAACAATTGAATTTGAATGGCAGCCTATGGCGAGATTTCTCTAGTAAAAATACAATTACAGATGTCAAGAATTATAGTTTATACTTGTGGAAATGTAATTCCTGATATCAAGAATTAGCATTTTAACTGGTGAAAATTGATATCAAGAATTCATATCCTGAGAATGAATAAAAGTCAAAATGGCTTGCCATACTGGAGAGCCGCTTTATAGGTGAAGCTAAAGTTGAAATTCTAATTGAAAGAGACGCTGTTTTTTCATGTTTAATACTGCAAAGCTGAATTGCAGAGCTGGTGCAAACATCCACATCGGTCAGCTACTTTCTTAACTGCTGTCATTTTTATATTGTTTTATTTTGTTATTGAAAAGAAAGGACTTAAATCCATGTAGGAATTTTCCTCATCCTGTGATACTGCTCTGTCTGCTTCAGATCAAGGTCTGGAAACCAAGAAGATCCTCCTTACAGAGACGATACCAGAACTGGGCCAGATGGAGTACCAGCTACTAAAATTCTTCATCCTGCTGTGAGTTTGGCTGGACATCCTTGCTATGTGTCCATGCATTTTTTCTTACTGGCAGCTATAGTTCTGTCCTTTCTTGCTCAGCCAGAAATCGCCTCAAAATCAATTGGCCAAACAAAGACTTTGTTTGTTGTAGTGATGTCACAGAGATGCCTTCCCGTGCTATTGGAATTATCATGAATATGAGTTTTCTAGTTAAAAACTGAACATGAACAGCCTCTAAAGTCTTATTTAACAGCTTGTTGATAATTTTGATACCCGAGTTCCCGAGATGGATGGGCTAAAAACTTTAAACATGGTGCAGGGAAGAACGATTCCTGCTGTGACAGTAGGCCTATTCTTCATTAGTTTTCCACAACAGCTGCATCGCCTTGTTTTGTTGATAAAGTAGTACATATTTACACATGAATAATCATTTGAAGCGTATTGTATATTTTATACACAACGAAAATAGCCTGTATTTGACCGAAATCTATGTGACTGTCTAGCGCGGGGAATGTTTATCAATGAATTGGATGTCAATGAATGGGATGCAAAATATCATTTTGGGTTTAATAAGTTTTCCCAATAAATAGGCAGTCCCGGCGCCATCTGTTGCAGGACAGTAGATGTGATTTTGCAGGATAATGCGGGACACGTGTGAGACGTGTGCTTCGTAAATTACGATTTACATTCATTGGCAAACTTGGTATAGTGCGGCAATTAATGTTTCTTCCGGTGGGTGCCCACACTATCATGTTGATCTTCTGGCAACATTAAATCCGGGAGAGGAGAGAATTCTAGATTCACTAGGGCACACGCACATGTAGCCTATAATATCTGAGCGTGTCCAGTTTTGCGCGAGAAGGGAATCCGCCTGCGATCAAGATTCCATTTGATGCACTTTCGACATTTTTCATTATAATAACACCATAGAAATCGGCTAAATAAAATTTTAACGTGAGAAGAAAGTCATGTCTGAAAGTTGCAATAAATTTATTTTATTATGATGCTGGACAATGCTCCCAATGGTCACCCTACTGCTTTTATAATTCTCAGGGGGGCTAATGGGGGGGGGGGGGGGGGGGGGGTCTTGGGGCTATTTGAGCCCAAATGAACCTATATCAATGCCGACACATCACTTTTATTCTATTTTTTCGTGTTTTACCCAAAATATTCACACTTGCTAACTGTGAAGTAAGTGAATGTGTTTCTCGTTTTTTAAAACTTTATAATGCTCATTCAGAAAATCGGATCTTTAGATTAAAATCACGTAAATTCACCCATTTGTCCCAAAATACATAAAAGTAAGTCGCCGTTGAACTAGGAGAAGAATAAAGCCAACTTTATAGTTACAAAAAACGCGTAGGCTGTACACCAGTGAATGTTTGTGATCGTCCGACGCAAAAGCGATGGGGTGTAGGGGTTAAATTCAATCTGAGTTGGCACAAATCAGATACAAGGTGTCATCCTCAGTGGAAATCGCTTTCGGTTTAGATCGCTTTCCGCGTTTAAATCCCGGGTCAGGGTTGGGGGGTGAGTCCTTCAGATCAATGCAGGGGTGCTTTAGAACATAATAGACGCCGGGCCTGTAAATAGAAAAGGACAAACCCGGTGTCCTCATGATTACTGTTCTTTCCGACAACAAAGCACTTGAATGCGACAAGCTCGTAATCACGACTTCAGAAGTGGGATGTAGGACATTTTCCAATGGCACGTGAAGGCAGCACGACATGCGACCTGTATCCGGATGTTGCTCACATGCACGTTGAAAACAAAGACGAGTGTAAAAGCGTTTGTGATCGTAATGTTCTCTCTGTGTGTCCTGGTACAGAGGTAGTCGAGGACGTGATTAGATCTCAGTGTAATGTAAAATCATCTTATAACACCTTTCGAGTACTGTGCCAAAATTGTTGAAAACATGCTTGGAAAATTATATAAGCATATAATCATGCTTTTTCAGTCAACTTTTTCTCGGCTTTATAAATAGATCAAATCAAGAGGCAGGGAGATTTTCTCATTACTTAGTCACACAAACTTGCCAGTCCACCTGTTCCAGTAATCCGTCCCCATCGTCACGCAGCCTGATTTGTGTAGTTTATGTGGTGCAGCGAGGATAAACTCACTGGACAACTGAACTGCCACGTGTGTGAACTGGCTCCAGTGGGTCATGCAGTGCCACGTGCAAACGCCAGTAAAGTTTTGTTTTTCGGATGATACTTTGTATAAAAGGCATGTTATTACGAGAAATATTAAAAAATTAATGATAAATTATTATCATTATCATCAAATAAAAAAATAATTAAATGATATTATTATAATACATTAAAATAATATAATAATTTAAAAAAGGATATGCCTATATCCTCTGTTCTTCATCATTATAAATAATTATTATTAATAATAAATTAATAAAAATTATTATTATTACTAATTACATAAGAGTAATGGTTAATAATAATAAACAATTAAAATGTAACAATTTAATATAAAAAAATACTAAAAAAAGATATTATTTTAATATAGGCTATTATTGGTATATTAATAATAAATGTCAAAGAGAAATCCAAATCTCAATTTCTTTAGCATTATAATATTTAGGTATACATTTTTTCCCCCAGAAATAATATGAATAAAAATGGTCTGAATTTTCTGTGGTTTATATTTAAATTAAATTAATCTTTTCTTATTTTGTTATTTTATTTTATTTATATGAGCAACTGGGATGGTTTTATGATCATATCTAATAGTTGTGAATAATGCCAAAAAAAAAATCTTTTAGCTCACAACACTGCCATCTAGTGTCCAGCTGAACATGCACAAGGCTGTCCATGATCTCATGGCTCTAACTAGCTTCAAGGGAGTCACATCAAGCTGCAGTCTTCTGGTCTCCATTTGAGAAGCAACCAGTTCATGTGCTTCTGACTTCTGTCCCGTAGCATTATCCTCCTCATCCTGTCATCGTGTTACCTGGCCTTTCGTGTCTGCAGCCTGGAGCAGCAGCTCTCTTTCCTCAGCAACAACCCTGCACTGACTCTCAGAGAGAGGTAAGTGTAATTCCACACTCTCTTACGTCATTCACGCCGGTCTTACAGCTCATTTACCAGTGCTGTCTGTCTGCCCACACAGGTAACTACAGACGGTCACCACTGCACTTCACAGGAAAGTCGTGCAGCGCCGGACGCTTTCTCTCTCTCTCTCTGTGGCCACCTTGCAACTATGCAAACAAACTCTCTTATGTATTGAAGTCTTTCTCGGATTGTGTTGACAATGAGACTGAGGACCGGAAGTGTTCTCAAGTAGTCATTGTGTGTTACTGGACCCAAGACGAAAGGACCTGAGCGGCCCGCACAGAATGTAGACTGCAAGCCCTGTGTACATTATAAACATAATGAAGGGCTCCGTTTCCCCCACACAAACTGTTTTTGTGCTCACTCGTCACCTAATAAGGGCAAATGTATCAATCGCTCTACATTGAACCAGTCAAATGACTTTCAATAGGTTATAAATCTCTTGAATATGTATAGCTCAGGATCTAATGCAGTATATTTAGATAAGATTATTTTATTTATTTATATGCAAGCCACTTGCCATGTCCTAGCTCTTCCAATAGGATTTAGTTGACCTGAAAATCTCTATTATGTACAGTATGCATACGGTTTGATCAGGTTGTGTGATCAGTCTTACTGTATTCACACCTGGGCAGAATGTTTATGGCATAATGAATGTTTACTCAAGAAAATCCAGAAGCTGTAGAATTCGTGGGCAATAAAATAGTGCATTTTCATGTACTGTCCTAAGGTTCGCATTGTGCTGTTGTTGTTTCCTAAAGCATTATTTTATATACTTAACCCTGTAATGCCTGACATTTGAAATAATTTCATTTGAATTTTTTTTTTAAAATGGAACAGTTTATTAAATATTTAGATAAAATATAAAAATGTTTTTATTTTGAGTATCATTTTTGGTAAATCAGGCTCATTTAGTATGATTGTGGAGCTCAAATTTGAGGAGGAAAAAAACGGTTATATTCAGAGAAAACTGAGCAAAAATATGCAATTTGGTGCAATTGCTTATAAAAAAACCTTAAGATGAAATTTGATAGCTTAATGTAAATCAACGAGATCTTTATAACAGTATAGCAGAATACTTACATAAAATATAAGTATCTGTTGTCATGGAGAAAATGTTTTTGTTTTTCATTTTATGCCAAACTAACAGCTCTTATGCCACATTTTTATGATATATATATATATATTTTTACTAATAATATGATTCATATATGATGTTATGTGAATATATGGTATATATAGTAATATGATGTGAAGGTCAGATCTGATAAAAATTATTCATTATTATATTACACTCCAAATGTCAACCAAAGCCAATGTGCAGAACTGAGGACATCTGCTGGTCAAACACGTGCAAAATGCAGAGAAAAGATTCGGCATGGTTGTGCCACCAGATGTAGTTAGTTTTTTCAACATTTCAGGCACTTTTGGGGCCCTTAACATATTCAAAAACTCCTGAAACATGCACACATGTTGGAATTGTCGGCCATCAGGCCCGGGCACAGGTTTGATTTGAATGATTTGTCTGTAGCAAGTCAACAAATTTACAGCAAAAAATGGAAACAGGCAGTTTGTTCTAACTTCTGCATGCATTGACTGATGTTGGTGAAATTTAATTGTAGGAGGCTGATCACATGGATGTGACTATTGTGTCAAAGTCATTGTGCCACCAACTGGCAGCAAGAAGTGTGCCACTCTCAAAATGCTTAGAAATCACCCTTTTATTTTTTACCCGATTTGCTTCAAACTTAATCAGAAGACACCGCAGGTGTTGACCTGTGAAAAGATTCTTGATATCTTAAATACTGTTGTCATGGCAATGCATCAAACTTTAATATTCTTTTTGGGTGCTATTGAGACTCTTAACATGCTACAAATTGCATGAAACTTGACACCTCAGAGTTGTCGGCCAGTGGGCAATGCCTCAAAAATGGGTGTGTAGGAGTAGCTCAATAGCGCCACCTTTTGACTAAAGTGAGGGTTAGTTTTACCTACAGTCACCAAACTTGGTACATGTATTGATCTCATTGAGCCAGTCAACTTTCTAATTTACAGCCCAACAAGAAGTCACCTATTTTTGCTTTTAATCAAGCTCTGCATTTTTAACTACAGGTCCAAAGGGAATCATATGATTCACACCAAACTTTTTCGACATGATGCCAATATATTGAAGATGCTAAATTGTGAATGGGTATTGGATATCTTGAAAGTTGTTGCTATGGTGTGGGATTAAAGTTATGACAAAAAGGGAAACTAGAAGTGTCTCATATCTTCTAAATAATAATTGATGCACCATTTATTTTTATATAAAAAACAGTAACAACACGTTTTATTAATTTTTATAATTAATGCATTATGTGCAAGTTAAAAATATGCAGATTTCATGCTATCTGGTTGAAAGAAAGAAATCAAATCAAATGTAATGCATAGGATAACCACTTGATGGCAGCAAGGTTGAGAAAAGCCTTGTTTTCAGACATAATTAATTAATTTTATTAGCTTTTGCATTTAGATCAATTTAGACATAATCAAAGACTACTTTCTGTCATAGTTATATTTGACTTTTTTTGTAAATGTTGTTGAATTTACTGGCTCAACTAACAAGTAAACAGTCTCCAACTCATCCCTGATCTCACTCTGCCTCTGAGGCCCTGTTTACACCTGGTTTTAAGATGCATTTTGGTCAGTCAGATCACTAAATACAAGTGTTAATGGGGTCTAAAATGTTTTGAGCTTGTCCATACAAGTGTGAGTTCATATGTAAATTGGGTGAGCACATTTTATCCATTAGATCGAAAGATCTGATACATTTACCCACACATAGACACTCTCCTTGAAGAAAGCGGACAAACAGATCAGACAAATTGGCGGATTCGGGATTATGATTGGTCAGCTCGCCTGTCAATCAAACTGCTTGCGCAAGGTCAATTCACATCGTTGATCACTCAATAACACATTCCCCAATACACCGCAGTATGTGTGTTGAATCTATGCTGTTGTATAACAAGTAAGCAATTTTTCCTTTACATGTATGCAGCTTTTGTATATTTTAGTGACTTTCCTTCCTTTCTTCAGCACACTGGAGTTCTGAAGATCCTTCTGTACTGAGTTAAATTTGATAGCTGAACAGCTTCATCTGAAAAAGCATTAAAGACACACCCATTTTGCACACATCTCTCCAACAAGAATATCAGGTTATCATTTGAGAGAGACCGAAACTTAAGTGTGATTGAACTGTTGTTTGTCGCTCTTCAGCTGTGTGTACTTGCAGTGAAATGGCGGAGACTTTTTCTCAGTACCAGTTCAACTGTGCGATCTGTCTGGATCAACTGGAGGATCCAGTGACCCTTTCCTGTGGACACAGTTACTGTATGAGCTGCATTACAGGCTGCTTTGATCAGGATGAACAGAAGGAAGTGTACAGCTGTCCCCAGTGCAAACAGACATTTACTCCGAGACCGGTGTTAGGAAAAAATGTGGTGCTTGGCGAAATGTTAGACAAACTGGTGAAGCAAAACCTCCAAACTGTGGTTCCTGCTCAGAGTTATGCTGGACCTGGAGACGTAGAGTGTGACATCTGCACCGGAAGAAAGTACAAAGCTGTCAAGTCCTGTCTTGTTTGTATGGAATCTTACTGTCAAAGTCATTTTGAACGTCATGAGGTATTTCGTTCAGGAAAGCAACACAAAATAATTGATGCCACAGGACAAATTCAGGAGATGATCTGTCCTGAGCATAATAAGATTTTAGATATTTATTGTCGTACAGATCAGCATTGTATTTGCATGCTGTGTATGGTGGATGGACATAAAAATCATGACACTGTATCAGTTGCAGCACAGAAGAAAGAGAAAGAGGTATGAATTGACTTTATGAATTGGTGTATTCATTCTGATTCTGATTCTTAATTCCCCCAAAAATTAAATTTCTGTCATTAAGTACTCACCCTCATGTCGTCCCAAGCCCGCAAGACCTTCGTTCGTCTTCGGAAAACGCAAAAATATATTTTTGATGAAATCCAATATCTGAACCACACATAGGCAGCATTGCACCTTTTTTTAGGCCCAGAAAAGTGTTAAAGACATCGTTAAAATAGTCAACGTGACTACAGCGGTTCAACATGTTATGCAATGTCATGAAGCGATGAGAATATTTTTGTGCGCAAAAACAAAACAACTTTATTCAACAATTTCTTCTTTTCCTCTCCTACGCAATTGACATAGTGTGTTATGAATCCGGTCTGTCATCTTGCATCCACTTACCACCAGATGTCGCCCTCCCATTTCGTGGACTCTCTCAACACACTACATTTCCCATAAATTATATTGATTATAAATAATATATTATATTATATTACAATAAATTATATTGCCATTGAATAAATTATATTACATTTCCCATACTTTGATATTGATTGCGTTCCAGCTGCAGTCAATTTGTTAGACTATTTAAGAGAACTTTGTAACCCTTGTCATTTGCGAGGTCTTGTCAATCCTAGTATTGCAACTCTATATATCCTTGTCGTGTCTGCCTGTTTCCTGATCTTGCCTGTTTCTTTGTTTTTGATGTCTTTCTGCCTGCCTTTTGACTTATCACCTGGATTATCACTACGAGCCTGCCTGTTCCCTGCCATTACTGTTTGCTGTTTAGTGTTTATTGACCATTGCCTGTCTGACTACGTCTTTGAATAAAGCTCGCACTTGGATTTCTACCCGCTGACTCGTCATTACATAGTGAATGCAGTGCACCGCTTCCGTGTTTACAGCCGAATGTCGGCTCAGTATTGGCTGACGCTGTACATGTGAGCACACATTTTTGTGTGAGATTATCATAAAATGGTTTATGAACAGTAGCTGCGTTTCCATTTCAGGTTTGCGCAAAACTTTTGCAAAATTTCTAAATATCGATAAAAAATTATTGCGAAATCATGGGAAGGGATGTTGGTAGCTTTACGTATATTCCAGCCAAATATTTTTAATCAAAGAAAACGTATGCGTGTTATCCAAGCATTTATGGAAGGGAAAACCCCTTATACTTGGGAGCGGCCACGTATGAGGTGTTTCTCCCTCATATCTGCTTCGAGGTCTTGATAAATTGTGGCATTTCTTTGTTGTTTAGAAACCAGTAGTCTTTTATGAGTTTATTGATGAACTCTCATCTTCTGTCCAAACTTACCGTGCCCTGAGAATGATCGACTTTTTTTCGAATCGATCATCTCTTCATACTAGTTCATTTATAGTATCAAATAAACATGAATGAACATCAGAAGGAATGTTGTTTCAAGCGCGGAAAGACGTGAGACACACAATTTTTGGAGTTCAAGTTCACCAACGTTAATCTACTAACTCCTCTGACTGCTTTGTCAGACAAAATGCCGGATTCAGGGTTATGATTGGTCAGATCGCCTGTCAATCAAACTGTTTGCGAACGGTCAATTTAAAGGGTAACGGAAACGTAGCTAGTCACAACTAATAGCATAACTAAATGCTTGTGATGGTAACTTTTTGGCTTTCTTTCTTTTGTCCTGCAGAAACACTTTAAGGAAACACTGATAAAATTCCAGCAGAGAATCCAGGAGAAGGAGAAAAATCTTCAGAAGCTGAGAAATGCTGTGGAGTCTTATAAGGTGAGTTTTAAGAAGAATAACTACTGGCATTTGGGAGAGCTGTTTCCGACCCAGTCCAAACTCTCTTCCAATCAGTCAGTGAGGAGCCTGGACCACTTTCAGTAGCACTGAAGCCCAGTTTGGGCAACCCAGTAAGAGCTGAGCACTAATGAAACAATGTTTGTCCCAACAGTGCTCTGCACAGACCTCAGTGAACGAAAGCGAGAGGATCTTTACTGAGCTGATCCACTCTATTGAGAGAAGACGCTCTGAAGTGACACAGCTGATAAAAGATCAGGAAAAGGCTGCAGTGAGTCAAGCTGAAGAATTCTTGAAGCAGCTGGAGAAGGAGGTCGCTGATCTGAAGAGGAGAGATGCTGAGCTGCAGGAGATTTCACATGCAGAGGACTTCCAGTTCCTCCAGGTGACGAGCTCTGATAAATGGGACAGTGGTCTTTAATAATGTCTTGTAATTACACAAGCTTTTGATAATTGTAATGTCAGGAATTTAGGCAGGTGATGCCATGTGATCTCATTCTGTTATCATCTCACGGATTGGCAACTGTGCTGAAGTAATCACAGGGCATGTCAGGCGTTCACATTTTTTAAAGGGGTCATGAACTGGATATTTCTTATTATTTTATGTTTCCTGCAGTGCACTCATTTCCTTATGAGTTCCAGTTTCCTGCACTCATAAGGTTAATATGATTTTTACATAAAAAAAATGAAATAATTTAGAAATAAATGGCTATTTTCTAACCTGATTTTAGCCATGATTTGACCGCTCTGTTTGAAGGGGCGTGTCTTCTGTTAGACTTGTGTAAACGCCCACAGCTGTGATTGGCTGACATCTTTGCAAATTAAATAAGTATTATATTATAATACCATTTTAACCATTACAGCTGTCAAAATTAACGAATCGTGAAAAATATTGATTTTTGCATTGTTTAGATCTGTTCCCATCACATGGAAGGTTGCAGTGATGAGCATCGAGCAGATGACAGACAATAAGTTGATCTCGTCATTGCAACGCAATTTCTGCACTCTCACAAAATGCTTTCACGATAACTAACAATGCAAACACAATGTAAATACAGTAAGAGATTCATTATGTAGTGTAAGAGCATCACTATAACAGGAGTTTTGGCAAGTTTTCCAGGACAACTTGTGCTGCATGATGCAGCATCAGCCATAAGAAAGAAAAAAAATGTGGCCCATCAGGTTTAACATGTTCAGTTATTTTTACATGTAAGTCTGGATGCTTAGTTACTAATAGTGAGCATGACCTTTTCCTCTTTTCATGTGAAATTGCTCTGTTGTTTTTGTGTCTGTAGAGTTTCCAGTCTCTCTCTGTCCTGCCTACAGACTCACCCAACATCACTGTTAGTTCTCTCCTCTCCTTTGAGAATGTACAAAAATCTGTCTCTCATCTGAGAAAAAAACTTGAGGATTTCTGCCAAGAGGAGATAAACATCATATCTGGTATAGGTAAGGTACTGGACGATGTATTAACTCTCAGAAATAGGTCAATGTGCATGCAAGTACAAAGGTGAAATTACAAATTATGTTGTATAAGACATTTACATCAATCAGTGAGTGTTAACATGAACATTTTACAAAACCATCATAAGTCTAAGTAGATCATAGAAACCATTGACCGGCCAATTGGCCCAATGACAGTTTCCAGTACAGCGGGTGAAGGTTTCTTCATCTTTTCAGTGCACAAAGTAATTTTATTCCAAATAAACTTTTATCTTACTCCATGTTATTACGACCTCGAACTTGGGTTAGAATGAACTCTTTACTTTTATTGTACTCGTTCATTTGGATACCAATGCCACTCACGGTCTTGCACCGGCCATTCTTTTACACAGATCCTACGGTCACAAACTCGCCAGTTTTGGTCACCAGACAGAAGTAATTGACTCTAACCGGAATAATTGTCCATATTTGTCCGCTATCAGATCATTGCAGAGGAAGTTAAAATAAATTCAAATGTAACAATTTAATATTAATCAGGTAGATAATGTATCATGCCAATAACATCAAATGCTCAGAAATAAAGAGTAAAATATGCATACCTGACCTCAGAAAAATATATAATTCTGAGTGTCTGGAGGATCTCGCCACAGAATCACTTTGAGCCTTTTGAAAAACTTCTTTAAATACTCCAAGACCGAGACAAAACATCCTCCAAATGGAGGCATGAATTAACAATGGTAATTTACATTAACGGCACAATATGCATGATTTTTATATTAAAATATCCAAAAAAAACTTGCACAGTGTTATATATTTCATTCTATATATTTCGTTCAGCTGTGTACTTTATAATAAATATTTCCAAGAATTTGTAAATTCAGAGAAATTCACAATTTTGAACAGTGCCCGTCCCTCTCCTGTCATTTGTCGCCTGTCAATGACGTAATATCTGCGTTATCCCTGGTTTCCGCTTGTACTGCGCTGTAACCATGACAACAGATACGGACAGCTGTGTAACGTCTAGCGGCGCGCTATGGTTGTTTCGATCAAATATTATGGTCCATGGCAAGCAAACTTTGGGACAAAAGGAGAAATAAAACAGGGATCAATATCGGCGTGGTGTTTCCGAGATGGAGAGAGCTCTTGCACGTTAATAGACAAGGTAAGCAAATGTAGGCTATATAACACTAATCAATGTTATATAGCTCAACACGATGAAGTGTTAGAATATCATCAGTATGATAATCTAATGTTGATCTAGTTCACTGTTCAGTCTCATACAGACAACAAACTAATACACAGAATAACATTACAACTTTCAACACACTCAAATACTGTTTAGTATGATAGTGAAATGTTAGACCAAGTGAAACAGTGCTGCGTTACCTCACAGTTTTAAATCATCAAATAAACCTGTATGAGTAGTATTTCAGCACTTATGAGTAGTTCGGTAGAATGAAATGTCCTCATTCCTTTATATCCCCCGGGACTCGAGTGTACCACTGATATCTGTCTCTCATAATCACGCCCGCGATTCTCGGCCCCGCCCTGCTTCACCACAGTCATGTTCAAAACATGCCTTTAATCATCCATAAACATTATTAGATCCATTGGCATGACAAGTTCCATGTTCCACTCATTCACTGTCATCAATATACGCCTTTGTTATTGTTTTGAAGAGTTTAGCTACCCCTAGTGGCGTAAAAAATACATATTGTGCCTTTAAACAAGATTCCAGACCTGTGTAGTTTACTCCTTATTGAGGACAGCAGGTAATTTGCATGAGAGATCCTGGGAAAGGGCACGTCTTCTACAGTAAGCAAAGTATTTCTAAACTCTCTAACTTGTATTACCTTTTGATCTATTTCTCTGGACAAGAGACCATTGGTACAGTCACACTGAGACAAATGATGCCAAACATGACTGTTAATTCACGTGCTTTAACACAGAACATTATATATTATATAATCATTCTGAGTGAAAAGAAGAACAGATAAAGGGAAGAAAGTGGGGGAGAATGAATGAAATACAAAGGAAGGACAGAAGGATCAAGAAGCTTTTCCGCGTCTTTACTCTGTGAGGTGTGAACAGGAGATCAACGTATCTGAGGTTTTCAGCCTTACAACACCAACTAACCCTATGATCTGCTCAGGCTTACAATGACTTTGGAAAATGCAGAAAAATGTATTATAAACCTTACATCACAAGAAAACTGATTGCATGAAATGTTGAAATTGTATGTTTACAGGATGTTGCTTGTTGTCAGTTTATTAAGGATAATTATTCATAAGATTGTGATTGTTGTTGTGACGAAAACTATAAAATACTCCCTCAATATGTAAAAACACAATGCAATTGATATAAAATTTATGTTGATTTTTTTTTTTGCACATAAATGTCTACTGTTTACTGATTTTCATAGTGAATCGCATCCAGATTATTCCCATTTCTGAACCCAAGACCAGAGAAGAGTTCCTCCAGTGTAAGTTAATCTGAAAATATACAAACACAGAAAGATAGATATTCTAGTGGCTCAAAAATATGTCACATGACTGTTCTGATAAACTCTTGAACAAGGGACAAAATAATGCTGAATATAAAAAATTAAATGCAACTAACTAAATGCTGGGTTAAAAACAACCCAAGTTGGGTTGAAACTGGACAAACCGAGCGATGAGGTTGTTTTAACCCAGCGGCTGGGTTAAATGTTTGCGCAGTTTTATTTAATTCAACTATTGTTAAAAAATGACTATATAGCTTGCTTAAAATGAATATGTTGTTAATAAACAAACATTTATTAATAAGTTTGATGAATAATAATTAAACAATAAACTATTTATTAAATTGCTTATTAATATATCTTCACCTTTTGATTATTATTGTTGCCTCTAGTAATTATGTGTCTGATTTTTAATTTCCAACCTATTTTGTGTTCATCTTAAGCCAGCCATATAGTGAGTTTTAAACTATAGTTGGGTTAAATAAAACTGCCAAACACATTAGGAAAACATTTAGCTTCCTATTCAGACTGTCATATAATTTTGCATATTATTGAGCCTAGGCAAATCATTGTAACATTTACCACTGTCATTTTTGTTTTTTTAAAGACATTTTTGTATTATTGGTCTTCACATTTTGAACATTTAAAGGGTTAGTTCACCCCAAAATGATAATGCTGTCATTAATTTCTCTCCCTCATGTTGTTCTACACCCGTAAGCAGGGTTGGGGAGTCACGAAATACAAGTAACTTAGTCACGTATTTAAATTACAAAATTTGAGTAACTGTATTTCATTACAGTTACATTTTAAATGGGTGGTAATCAGATTACAGTTACATCTGAAAAGTATTTTAGATTACCAAAGTGATTACTTTGAATTTTAATATCATTTAAACAGCGATTGGTGATTCTCTGACTCTGACAGTCTGAAAAAGCGGATGTTTTCATGTTTTGTGATAGTTGTTGTGTGTTATTTTATAATTGTAAAAAAGATCACTGCAACTTTTTCTCACAATTTATTTTTTCCCCTCACAATTTGTATTTCACAATTCTGACTTCTTTTTCTCAGAATTGCGAGATTTAAACTCACAATTGCAAGTTATAAAGACAGAATTGGGAGATATAAACTTGCAATACAAATTTTTTTTCTTGCAATTGTGAGTTTAGTATGTGAGTTTATATCTCATAATTCTGACTTTTCTCAATATTGTGAGTTTATCATAATTTTGACTTTTCTCAACATTGTGAGTTTATATCTCATAATTCTGACTTTATAACTCGCAATTGCAACTTTATATCACGCAGTTCTGAGGGAAAAAGTCAGAATTGTGAGATAAAAACTTGCAATTACCTTTTTTTGTGTTTGTTCCACATTTATTAGTATTCCAAAGTATTCTAAAGTATTTAGATTAAGTTACTAAACTTGAGTAATGTAACGAAATACGTTACAAATTACTTTTTAAAGCATGTATTTTGTAATCTGTAGTGAAATACATTTTAAAAGTAACCTACCCAGCCCTGCCGTAAGACCTTCGTTCATCTTCAGAACACAAATTAAGATATTTTTGATGAAATCTGATGGTTCAGTGAGTTTCTATTGACAGCAAGGTAATTATCCAATGCCCAGAACGCTACTAAAACATATTTAAAACAGTTCATGTGATTACAGTGGTTCAACCTTAATATTATAAAGCGATGAGAACACTTTTTGTACGCCAAAAAAACAAAATAACGACTTTTCAACAATATCTAGTGATGGCCGATTTCAAAACACTGCTTCATGAAGCTTAATGAATCTTGTTTCGAATCAGTGGTTCAGAGCACCAAAGTCACATGATTTCAGTAAACGAGTCTTCGTTATGTCATAAGTGTTACGAAAATTCAGTAGTTCACGTGACTTTGGTAGTTTGATACGCGCTCCGAACCACATCTTCAAAACAAGATTCGTAAAGCTTCATGAAGCAGTGTTTTGAAATCGTCCATCACTAGATATTGTTGAAAAGTCGTTATTTTGTTTTTTTGGCGTACAAAAAGTGTTCTCGTCGCTTTATAATATTAAGGTTGAACCACTGTAATCACATGAACTGTTTTAAATATGTTTTAGTATCTTTCTGGGCATCTGAAAGTGTTCATTATCTTACTGTCAATAGAGACTCACTGAACCATCGGATTTCATCAGAAATATCTTAATTTGTGTTCTGAAGATGAACGAAGGTCTTACGGGTGTGGAAGGACACGAGTAATTAATGACAGAATTTTCATTTTTGGGTGAACTAACCCTTTAACATTACATTCTAATAGAAAACACTTTACAACTTAAAAAAACAGCAACTGTGGCAAATGATACACACACAATCATTCCTATATCATCAATATCATTGAGACACAATGGTGTCAACCTTTTCCCCTAAAGCATCCTTTTTTTCTTCCTTTATTAGATGGCAGTCGCTTTACTCTGGATCCAAACACGGTGAACAAAAAACTCTGCCTGTCTGAAGGGAACAGAAGGGCCACTTACACTAACATATTCCAGCAGTATCCTGATCATCCAGACCGGTTTGATAATTGGGAGCAGGTGTTGTGTAGAGAGAGTGTGTGTGGACGCTGTTACTGGGAGGTTGAGTGGAGCAGGGGTGTGGGTATATCAGTGGCATATAAGAGCATCAGCAGAAAAGGAACAGCTAAGAAATGTTTGCTTGGAAATAATGGTCAGTCCTGGAAACTGTCTTGTAGTTCCTGGGGAAGCTCATTTCACCACAATGACAGAGAGACCATACTGCCTCTAGTGTCCTGCTCCTGTATAGGAGTGTATGTGGATTACAGTGCAGGAACTCTGTCCTTCTACAGTGTTTCTGATTCAATGACCCTCATTCACAGAGAACAGACCGCATTCACTGAGCCTCTCTATCCTGGGTTCAGGGTTATTGAGGATTCATCAGTGAAGCTGTGTGATCTAAAGTAGGCCCATCTATGTTTAATTAAACTTATAAGCCTATTAATTACCCGTTGGTCTGAACAGAAATGTTTTGAACTTGGGTCAGTTGAATCAAAGGTGAAGTTATTGTTCTAATAAAGACAGTATTAAGTAATTATAATAAGTAGAATTAAGTCCAAGCAATTCTTCAAATATAAGGATTCAAGAATTCAAGAGTTCAGAACTAGAATGTAATTATTACTCCTATGGTTTAAATTTAGGGTTGTGATGTGTGATTTTAAATTGTAATGTGCAAATATTTACATAAACAAAAAATTGTGTACAAAACTATTGATTATATTTTAAAGTCAAGTCACCTTTACTTATATAGCGCTTTTTACAATGCAAATTGTGGCAAAGCAGCTTTACATTAATAATTGGCAAATCATTTTTGGCTGCACAGCAGCTCCCAGAGAAAATGGTGTCATTGTCCAGCTTATTCTATATATTATTGATTCATTCTGTTGCAAAGATCAATAGTTATTAGTCTAGTTAACGGCGCCAATGCAGGCATATCAAAAACACTGCTGAATATCAAGCTTAAGATCTTTTAATCACGCCGGTATGGGACGGTTTGTTGGGGATCTGTGCCACTGGCTGATGAGTCGGTAAGGCCCTCACAAGGGATGATCTAGTTCACACAGTCTCCGCCGACACTGCAGGGCCACGCTGCTGCCGCGCACAGGCGCAGGTTCCCCATCCGACCCGGACACGGCCCGGATCCAGCCAATCATGTTAACTGTTAAACTTGTCATTGTGTACTGCAAAGATTGTTACTTCATTGTTTGTGATATTCCTCATTTGTAAGTTGGTTTGGATAAATGAATAAATGTAAATGTATATCCAACATAATTTCATACTTATTTAGTCAACTATGAAAGAACCTGCATATACGTTTGAATACGACATAAAAAAGGGGAACTATTAACCTAGATTGAAATTGGATTACTTTAAGTTCAGACAGGAGTTTGGCAAGTTACTTTGAGTTTATTGAAACACAAGTTATCTTTGGTTCCTTATGGAGGTTCTTGCTCCAGAATTAGTTGAACATACAAGAGCTTTAGCATTAACCCATGGAACCATCGGCTTGAGTAACATACAGATGATTAAGACAAAAAAAAGCGAAACAGTGGTAACATGTAGATGTAGCAGTGGGATACTGTAGCTTCGCTATGAGGATGAGTCAGGATGACAGCTAGGACTTGGAAGTCTTGGTAATCTGAAACAAAAAGCAGACGACAGCCAGAAGTTGTACAGTAATATGCTAAAATTTATATTGGAGAGGGAGGGAAGGAGGGTTGCAAGCAGTTTGTGCATACTTCCCGAGCAGAAATGGAGGGATTTGACCGTAGCACTATGACTACGTGGCCTGGCTAAACTAAATCTGCGCTCGATTTTGAAAGAGAGCCACAAAAATTACATCAAAAATTCATAAATACATATGGTAATACGACCATAGTCCTGCCGTGTTTAACTCTACATTTGATGAATCAGGGGTAGTCGTGGCCTAATGGTGAGGCAGTCGGCCTTGTAACCTGAAGGTTGCTGGTTCGATTCCCACACCAGCAGGAATTGAAAGTCGGGATTGTGAATAAACGGCACTCTCTCCACCTTCGATACCATGACTAAAGTGACCTTGAGCAAGACACCTAACCCCTAACTGCCTCACTTGTATGTCGCTTTGGATAAAAGCATCTGCTAAATAATTAAATGTAATGTAAATGACGCGTTTTAATGGTCATCAGCGTCGCAATTTTTTTTAATTATTTTTTTTTAAAAAATATATGTACATTTATATCACTATACTTAGTATTGTGTTACCTTTTCAACAGATTATAAAAAAAATTAACTAGTTAACTGCTGTGAGGGTGTTTCTAATACAGCAGCTGTGGGAGCAATGGTAAAATTGACTTGTTTCTTCTGACTGCCGTTATCAATTTCTCTCTATTTTTTCCCTCTTTTTGAAAGTTGTGAAAAAAACTGTTGTTGAGTTTTTATTTTGCTTTTTGAGAATATGTGGACACAAAAAATATATTCCACCATAGAATTTTACCCCAACAATGATGACTTACGCTTCGAGAGACCCGGATATGAGTAAAGGGTCTCATCCCTACTCGATCCGCACCGGAAACACGGTTTGTTTCTACTTCCTGTCTGAGGTATGTCGAAACAATTTATGGCAGTTATTATTTGACGCTACCCGATTCGTACATGAAATAGTTCTTAGTACATCATGTATGTTTATACTGTAATCATGTATTTTACGTTATCATGCATTATGAACACTATCAATGTGAAACTCTATAATAAAGTTTATTTTTATTTATTTATTTCATTGAGACCAGAAATGTATGTTATCAAAGCACTTTTTTTGTATTATTGCCTCTACAAGAAAGCTAATTTGAAACAGAAAAATTAGTAAAAAAAACAAAAACAAACAAAGCATAAAACAAAGGTTTGTATTTTTAACCATTAAGAGTTAGTTGAATGAACCAATGTTACTTACTTTTTTTGGTAAAATATATCAATGTTAAAATGTGGCATAAATTAAAAGGAAAAGTTAAATACAATTAAACTAAGGTTTACATTTGCTTGACCTCATTTGGGAAAATAGAGATGTGTATATAAGTGTGTGGTTGTTTATATTTAATATTTCATTTCAGCATATTTTAACAAATGTCTGCATTTAAGAAAAACACAGGATCAAATGTATTCAATTTATTTATTCATAAATGAACTCATTCCTTCCACCCTTCATTCCCTCCCTGATCTACTGGAATTGCTGATTGAGGAACATGGCATTGACTTTCAGGCCTTCTTCATCAGCAAAGTGAGACAAAAATAATTCCATCCTCTTGCCACTGAAATATAAACAAAAAGTCGTCCTTTTCTTCAGAGGATTCACCCCCAGGACCTTCCCTAGGGCATTTAGTTGGTCATCAGGGTTCATCCTCAGAAAAGAAAGGCTCTGTCACCTCCTCACGAAAGGTGTGATTTTGAACCCAGTACCATCCAGTATAAAGGTCTCTCACAATTGTTGGTTGTTGCACCTGAATAAGACAATAATGGCACAAAATAATTGAACTATTTTTCCAGCATGTATGCAACTGCTTGATATATGACCACTGAAACCATTTACCTTATCAGTGTCGTCTTTAACTAGTCTTTTGCTAAGAGACAGTTTGGAGGTGGATTTAGACATCCTAAAGACCGGCTCAAGGGTGCCCTGAAGGAGTTGGGATGATGCTTCTGTCCAGAATGCAAATCTCTGTCCATGTCTTTGGAAAATACGAACATGTATATGTCCTTTATTTGTAGAACACCTTTCTAGTATCACTTTGCTAACAGACTAAATTAGGGCTGGTCCGAATACCATTTTTTGAGCTTCGAAACTTCGATAGCAATCAACATCGAATATTCGAAGCTTTGGAGGAAGGAGGCTGTAAGGTTCAGAACATCTTGTGCTCTCTCTTTCTATCATGTGATGTCTCCTTTTCTGATTCTAGATATCATGTGATTGTAATCATGTCCTTATATGTATTCCCAGCTTTTGAAGATTGGTTTCACCTCTTGTTTTTCTACCTATATTTGACCCCTGGACAAATGAATAAACTTTGTGTCAATGATTGAAATGCATTTTGAAATACTCAACAGCCTAGTTATTTTGATTCTAACAGTTTGAAATGATTAATTTGATTTTTATCAGTCATAATTTAAAGTGATTTTTTGCAAGTGATAGACTTTAATCAGAAAAACAGTGATTTCAGGTGATTTCGTTTTAAGTACTTTTAAGAGTGGAATTTAATCCATAAGGGAATGTTGTACTAACTTGTTGATTTTCTGATATATTTGAACTAACAAAAAAAAGGAAAATGATTGCACAATATGTTTTATATGTGCACAATGATGTTTCAAAAGGTAGGACATTCTGTCCTAAAGTGGCCGTTGTAAGATTCAGAACATCTTGTGCTCTCTCTATCTATCTTGTGATCTCTCCTTTTCTGATTCTAGATATCATGCACTGCAAAAAGAGATGTGTTAAAAAACAAGCCGTCACCTAAAGTGGCCGCCGCCCCCAAAAGGCCGCGATGGATCCGCCGGCCATTGGGGAGTGGCTTATTGACTTTTGGTCTGTGCACAGTCTACCCGAGCCATCTCCAGCGGCCGTATCTCTTCCAGCGCCAGAGCTGCCAGCGCGCCCAGAACCTCCAGCAGCTGAGCCAGCGCGCCCAGAACCTCCAGCGCCCGAGCCAGCGCGCCCAGAACCTCCAGCGCCCGAGCCAGTGTGCCCAGAACCTCCAGTGCCCGAGCCAGCGTGCCCAGAACCTCCAGCGCCCGAGCCAGTGTGCCCAGAACCTCCAGTGCCCGAGCCAGCGTGCCCAGAACCTCCAGCGCCCGAGCCAGCGTGCCCAGAACCTCCAGCGCCCGAGCCAGCGCGCCCAGAACCTCCAGCGCCCCAGAACCTTCAGCGCCCCAGAACCTTCAGCGCGCCCAGAGCCTCCAGCGCCCGAGCCAGCACACCCAGATCGTCCTCCGCCTGAGCCAGCGCCAGATCGTCCTCCGCCTGAGCCAGCGCCAGATCGTCCTCCGCCTGAGCCAGCGCCTGATCTTCCTCCGCCTGAGCCAGCGCCTGACCTTCCTCCGCCTGAGCCAGCGCCTGACCTTCCTCCGCCTGAGCCCGCTCCGGACCTTCCTCCGCCTGAGCCAGGCCCTGGGGTGACTCCGCCATTAAAATCTTTTTTGAGGGGGGGCTATATGTACAATTGGGGATTGGGGACAGGGGCCACGGGGGCCATGCTGCCTCTGATGTCACCCTGGCCGCCGCCTGTGACTCAGCCCTGGCTGGGGTCCTGGTCATCACTCTGGACTCCACCCTGGAGGCCACCTGACTTACCCCTACACATGGCCTCCAGGGTGCCCGCCCCCCCTCCTGTTAGAGTCTGTTTTTACCAGTCAGTCTGTCTGCCCTGTGTTGTGATCCTCGTGTGATCCAGTTTTCCTTCCCTGTCTTCATTTGTTCATTATCGTCAGCTGTTCGTCATTATCAGTTATGTCTTTCACCTGTGTCCATGTCATTAGTGTCTGTTTATATACCCTTGTGTTTCCTACACTCTTTGTCCGTGATCGTTCGTGTGTGGATGTGTATACTGTTCATTTATTCCTGGTTTCCTCATTAAAAAGAGACATTCTGTGTCATCCTCATCTTCGTGCGTTCTTGGAACACAAAACAAAACAAATACGTTGTTAATTAGTTGGAAAGTGGCGACGTGCATTGAATAGTAACGTTATACCGTTAGTGAAGCGTTAGCAGACATCCCAACCTGCAAAAAGTCATTTCAGGGAGGTACCCCCCCCCCCCCCCCCCAAAAAAATAAAAATTTCTATAAGCTATAGGCCTATGCCATTATTCATTAATTATGTTGAAATATGTAGATTACTTTTACTATTTATATAAGCTGCTTATACTATTTATGTAAACTGCTATTTATTTATTTATTTTCCATTGCAACTTTAAACAGGTCTAAGGAGTTTGTTGTTTTCATGTAGCCTTGGCAACTAGCCTGAATAATATGCACATGAAATGAAACTTGTCAACTCACCTCAACATGCCTTTTGCAATCATTTAACCCGCCATGGGCAATGCTGAAGTCACTGTTACAAATGCAGCGAGCAAGACTGTCATTATGTTTGACACTTATAAGACAGGGGTACACTTTCCTGTAGTCTGCCGTAAAATGTGTCTTGTCTTTTACTTTTTTTCTCTGCCATGGTGCTCCTGTCTCTAGATAGACATAACTGATTAATTTGGTTCGGGAGAAGAGATAAAAGCCCGCCCACACTGACAATTGATTGGTTGATTTGCCGAAACAGGCCAATCAGGATGCTCTCTGTCTTAGATGCGCTTCGCACACAAGCACATCTAAGTATGTATAGTAGGCATCTTCAAGATGGCGGCGCGTGCACACGCAGCGGCTTCTCTCTCTCCCGACGGATCAGTGTTTTCATGTTTTTTATTGTGTAAGTCACAGTGTTTTTGTACGTACTCGTCGCGTACATCTGTCTGTAAACGCAGTTACAGATGTGAGTTTCTGCTCGGGATTGGAAAGACCACAGTCTTTAATCCAAATTCGGCGCTCATACAAGAGCTGCGGGACCATGGTCTTCTCCGGAGGCCCACTCCCTCACCGACCACCACTACTGCACCTCACCCACAGTGGAGGCGCTACAAGCGGCGTGAGAGGAATCAGAAGAGGGGGAAGTGCGGAAGTATCCGGGTCAGGCTAGCGGCTAACCCACACAAGCCAGCTATCCCCACCATCGTTCTGGCTAACGTGCGCTCATTGGATAATAAACTGGATGATCTCCGACTTCTTTGCTTAACTCAGAGGACTGTAAGAGATTCTTGTGTTTTTGTGTTTACGGAAACATGGCTCAACAACAGTGTTCCGGACCGCGGCATTCAACTCGACCGGCTAACATGCCATCAAGCGGACAGAGTGCTCGTCGAGGGAGGTAAGACCCGCGGCGGTGAACTTTGTGTTTACACAAATGATGCGTGGTGCCGCGACACTGTTGTGGTCTGCAAACACTTCTCACCCCTGCTGGAGTTTATGATTATAAAGTGTTGGCCGTTTTATCTACCGCGGGAATATACAGTCATTATACTTGTTGCTGTATACATTCCCCCCAGCTCCAACATCAACAACAGGAGCGAGGCACTGAATAAACTTTACCAGCACATCAGTGAGCAGCAGACAGCCCACCCAGATGCTTTTCTCATCTTGGCTAGGGATTTCAATCATGCAGACCTAAAGAGTGTGTTTCCAAAAATTCATCAACACACAGACTTCCCAACACGTGGAAATAACACCCTGGACCTTGTTTACAAAGCCCTTCCCCTCCCCCACCTTGGTGCTTCAGATCATATCACTGTTATGCTAATGCCAGCATACAGACCACTCTTAAAAGCCACGAAACCGGTTCGGAAACCAATTCAAGTCTGGCCAGAAGGGTCATCAGAGGCACTTCAGGACTGTTTCGACACCACTGACTGGGACATGTTTAAACAGGCTGCCACATATCACAACACCACAGACCTCCAGGAGTACTCAGAGACTGTTACTTCCTACATCACCAAGTGTATTGAGGATGTAACAGTCACAAAGACCATCACCGACTGTCCCAACCAAATACCGTGGCTGACAGGGGAAGTCTACAGACTTCTGAAAATGCGCAACGCTGCCTTCAGAGCTGGAGATGAGATGGGCCTGAGGACAGCTAGGGCCAACCTGCCACGCGGCATCAGGAAGGCTAAGAGACAGTACTCCAGGAGGATAGCCCATCGTTTCAGTAACAGCAGAGACACCAGGAGCCTGTGGCAGGGGATTCAGACCCTCACGGACTACAATCCCCCAGCACGGACCTGCGACAGCACCACCCCCCTGCTGAATGAGCTGAACACTTTCTTCGCTCACTTTGAGGCACACAACAGCATCACTACACAGAAGACTCCACCTCCTAGCGACGAACAGATGTTCACACTGTCCACGGGCAGCGTGAGAAGATCCCTCAGCAGGGTCAATGCACGCAAAGCTCCAGGTCCTGACAACATTCCTGGACGTGTATTGAGAGACTGTGCAGCGGAACTCACTGATGTCTTCACAGATATCTTCAACATCTCACTGAGTCAAGCTGTTGTCCCCACATGCTTCAAAGCAACCACCATCATTCCAGTCCCAAAGAAATCATTTCCATCCTGCCTCAACGACTACCGCCCAGTGGCACTTACTCCCATCCTTGTGAAGTGCTTTGAGTGGCTAGTCATGCATCACATAAAGTCTGTCCTCCCCCCCTCCCTGGACCCCTACCAGTTTGCATATCGGTCAAACCGCTTGACCGATGACACCATCGCCACTGCCGTCCATTCTGCACTCACGCATCTGGACAAAAAGGACTCATATGTCAGAATGCTGTTCATAGATTTTAGTTCAGCATTCAACACAATCATCCCTCAACAGCTCACCCAAAAACTGTTTCAGCTGGGACTCAACACATCGCTGTACAACTGGCTGCTGGACTTCCTGACTGGGAGACCTCAGGCAGTACGGGTCAGCGGTAACACATCCAACACCATCATCATGAACACTGGAGCCCCTCAAGGATGTGTGTTGAGCCCCCTCCTCTTCACTCTGCACACCGATACGCAACAGCAATCTCTTCATCAAATTTGCGGACGACACGACTGTAGTTGGTCTCATTAGTAACGGTGATGAGACAAACTTCAGGAGCGAGGTGAGTTGCCTGGCCAGGTGGTGCGGTGACAACAATCTCTCTCTGAATGTGGAGAAGACGAAAGAGTTTGTTGTGGACTTCAGGCGAAAGAAGAACACTCAGCATGCTCCTCTGACCATCAACGGTGCAACCGTGGAAAGAGTGAGGAGCACCAAATTCCTGGGTGTACACATCAAAGAAGACCTCTCCTGGACCGCCAACACCACAGCACTGACCAAGAAAGCACACCAGCGGCTCTACTTTCTCCGCAAACTGAGAAGAGCCAGAGCCCCAGCCCCCATCATGCGCACCTTCTACAGAGGCACCATCGAGAGCATCCTGACCAGCTGCATCACTATATGTGGTATGGCGCCTGCAACGCGTCCTGCCGAAAGACACTTCAGCGCATAGTGAGAGCAGCTGAGAAGATCGTTGGTGTCTCTCTTCCCTCCCTCCAGGAGACCTACAACAGCCGCAAAGCCCTCAACATTGCTGGTGACCCCACCCACCCATCACACAGCCTCTTCAGCCTGCTGCCATCAGGGAGGAGACTACGCAGTCTCCAGGCAAAGACCAGCAGACTGAAGGACAGCTTCATACACCAAGCTGTCAGGGCGCTGAACTCCCTCCCGACTCTGTCCCCTCTCCCCTCTTCTGCCCCACGCACCTGACCCCTGTGACCCCCGACCCCCAATCCCCCCACGAGTAAGGTGGATGACCACATTAGTATGCTACAGATGATTAACGAATATTTTTAAATCATCCACTAAATTATCATCTCTTAAAGTTTAATGAGTTAACAACAATGCCACATATTAAAACACTTTTCTGTTAGTGAAACACATTACATTGAATTAATGCCTACATAATATATTTTAATATTTTTTAGTCTGTGCTGTTGTCAAGTAGGGTCCGTCACTTTTTGGGGTCCCCCTTGAAACATTTCCGTTGTGGTTTGTGCTCTTTGCAGTGCTTTTTGTAGCGCGTTTTTGCATATACAGCGCGTTTTTGAATATGCAGCGCATTTTTGAGTTTGCATGTGTTGTGAGGATTTGCAGCACATGTGTTGTCAAACTGATGATCACGTTTTTTTTTATTTGCATGTGTTTTCTTATTCGCAGCACGTTGAGCTCTCTCGGCCACCGTACAGAAGTGGTCTACTTCATTACTAACTCTTTTTGTGATGTGATATTCTCAGGGATGATTCCTTTGTGATGTGAGTAGTTACATCACTGATTTTTGAATTTAAAGTGATTTTTTTGCAAGTGATAGACTTTAATCAGAAAAACAGTGATTTCTTTTTAAGTACTTTTAAGAGTGGAATTTAATCCATAAGAGAATGTTGTACTAACTTGTTGATTTTCTGATATATTTGAACTAACAAAAAAAAAAGGAAAATGAGTTTTTTATATGTGCACAATGATGTTTCAAAAGGTAGGACATTCTGTCCTAAAGTGGCCGTTGTAAGATTCAGAACATCTTGTGCTCTCTCTTTCTATCTTGTGATCTCTCCTTTTCTGATTCTAGATATCATGTGATTGTAATCATGTCCTTATATGTATTTCCAGCTTTTGAAGATTGGTTTCACCTCCTATATTTGACCCCTGGACAAATGAATAAACTTTGTGTCAATGATTGAACTGCATTCTGTGCTGGTCTTGTCTCTTGGCACCCAGAATCGATTCTGCATCTCTTGCTGCATTGCTCAAACTCAAAGAGTCTTTTTGAAATACTCAATATCCTAATTATTTTTATTCTAACAGAGGCTGAACATATTTTTCTCTCTAATATGTACTCAATCATGTACTGAATGAAATTTGTTCATTTATCATTCAACATTGGAGTCTGACGCTCCTCCCCCTCCGCGCTACCACAGTTGTTTTTTTGTTTTTTTTTTGGTTAATTGACCCTTCGCAAAACCCGCCCCTTGTTGCTATGCCCAACAACCCATGCGCTCTCACACCACAAATTCTCCCGCAGTGAAAATTATATAGCGGCGCAAAGGGGACACTGACAACATATGAAATAGTTTCATATTTAAAATGATGTCATTTTTTTTTAAAGTAGTTTAAACAATAAATAGGGTATAGTGTCTTATAGCATGTGCAGATGCTCTCCATGTGTCATTTATTTCCTGTCTGAGATCCACCAGCGCTTACCTTCCTTGTTTTGTCTCTGTCTCTTTCTGTTTTTCTTCAGGTGGAGTCTCTGGTCTCCACCCCAGCCCCCCCGCCGCTTCACCTCCTCGCCTCTATGGGAAACAGTGACCTCGCCTGGGACCCTGTGAGCCGGGCACCAGCGTCAACCTGGAGGGCATTGTGTGGCAAGAAACCGAGGACGGTAAGAAAACAACGTGTGGTTATAATATGAGGTTGCAAGTGTTGAGTACCCAGACTTTGGATTGAAATTGACCCTTTGCAAAGACCCGCTTCCTTTAGTTATTGTCGCTATGTCCGACAAGCCATGCGCTCTCACGCCACACATCATGTTCTCACGCAGTGAAAAATATATCCAGGAACAAAGAGGACACTGACAACACGTCGACAGACAAGACAGAGCAGGTTACTTTTGATATGAAACAGTTTCATATTTCAAATCTTGTAATTTTTTAAAGAAGTTAAAACAATAAATAGTGTATAGTGTCTCTTTAATGTGTCGTGACAGATCGCTGTAGCTCCTCGTGAACCGATCATCTCTTCATACTAGTTCATTTATAGCATCAAATAAACATGAATGAACATCAGAAGGAATGTTGTTTCAAGCGCGCAATTTTTCATACACACAATTTTTCAAGTTCACCAAAGTTAATCTACTAACTCCCCTGACTGCTTTGTTGGACAAAATGGCAGATTCGGGGTTATGATTGGTCAGATTCAATCCAACTATTTGCGCCTTACAATCAAACTGTTTGCGAAGGGTCAATTAAGTGCATCATTTGGGTATTTAAAGTCCGTGTTGGGAAGTTACTTTTAAAAGTAATGAATTACAATATTGTGTTACTCCCTAAAAGGATCGTTTTTTTGGGGGAGGGGCGGGGGAGGGGGGAGGGGGGGTCCTGCAGCATTTTTGCTTTCATTGTGTACAGACAAATGTCGCTAGAAACTTGCTATTCTTTCAGTGCTGACCACCAAAGTACATGCTCCTGCTGATTCCTTGGTTGTAAGCAGTCTCAAACCATCCCACCAAAAGTCTGTTCACACAGGTGTTTGTTTACACACATAGCAAGATTCCTTGACCTTGATTGCTTTTACCGCCCGTAGCATCACTTTTGCCGAGTTTTCCTTGGAATCAGTCCTCTAACAGCGTTCTCTCTCCTCCAGGTGTGTGATGCTCAGGAGCAGGAGTGCTGTATCAGCATCGAGGTGAAACAAACATCATCCACTCATTTAGTTCAAATGCATTTTATAAGAAATGTTAAGGCTTTAGAGATGATTGGAATTTTTCCAACATATTTGCTCCCAGTTGTTTATAGTTTTGTGCTTCGTGCATCTGTAATGAATGGAAATTAATATTGATAAAAAATAATATATAAGATAAAAATAAATATTAAATATATTTAAAGAACTGTTAAACATTTTACTGGACTGCAATGTTTTTAATGTAAATAGACTATGGTCTTAGTCAGATGTTTAATTTAAAATTTTAATTTAATAAAGTATTACCTGAATGTATTTTAGAATTTCTATCTTGTATTAATCCGAAATGTCTTGTATAGTTTTGTTAATTTATATGAATTGTCGTTTATTCTGTTTTTGCCATGAAAATAGCCTTGTTGCTGAGTAAATACAAACAAATGTTTGTTCCCAACTGCACAGTAGTTCATGACACACAAATTCAATTTTACTCACATGTGAAGTGGAATCAAAGCATTCTGTGTCTGTTTTCAGGCCTCATGTTGTTCTACACCCTTAAGACCTTCGTTCATCTTCAGAACACAAATTAAGATATTTTTGATGAAATCCGATGGTTCAGTGAGTCTCTATTGACAGCAACAAAACACTTTCAGATGCCCAGAAAGATACTAAAACATATTTAAACAGTTCATGTGAGTACAGTGGTGCAACCTTAATTTTATAAAGCGACGTGAATACTTTTTGTGCGCCAAAAATGCAAAGTAACGACTTGTCAACAATATCTAGTGATGGACGATTTGAAAACACTGCTTCATGAAGCTTTAACGAATCTTGTTTCGAATCAGTGGTTTGGAGCGCCACTGTCATGCTCGGATGACACGGGAGGACAGGAGACGAAGGTATAATCCAAAGTTATGTTTAATAACAGACGAGGAACACGCAACAGAGTGCATCGCACAAACAATTACAGACACTGAATGACGAACAGACAGGAACTTAAGTACACTGAAGAAACAGGTGACGGAGATTGAACTAATTACGTGAAAACAGGTGTAGACAATGACTGATTAACAAGACTAAACTAAACAAGACAAGACTGAACTAAACATGTGACATAGCGGGGGAGCTTCTCGGCCGACGGACCTCGGAAGTTTGGCGCCGAGCCGCTGGCGCGCGTGACCAAGGAGCCGACGCTGGTCTGGATGACCGGGGTGACGGTGTGGTGACTGAGGACGACAGGGAGGTTGAAGGGAGGGAGGAGCTCGCTGACGGTGTAGGGGTGACGGGTGGAGGTGAAGCCCCCAACCCAGAAGTCCGTGGCGGAAGCTGAGCGTCGACCCCCGGAGGCCGAACTGGAGGATCAAGGGAGCCCAGCGGAGCTTCCGGGCTGACAGACCGAGGATGTGATGAGGGAGCTGTGGGTCGAGGTGCAGGTGACGGGCTGAAGGGTCTAGAAGGTGACAGGGGCCTGGAGGCCTGAAGGGAAGCCGGGGACTCCGCCTCGAGCCTTGCTGGTGAACGGGCAGCCCGAGGTACTGGTGAGGAGCCGCACGGGGTGAACGATGGGGGCAGAGCCGAGGAGCTGGTCGTTGGCAGCGGTGGCCACGGATCCTGGGGGCTGACTGGGTTCAGCGGAGGGAGTTGAGGACGATCTCCGGACGGGACCGGGAATGACGACACAAGGGCGGGTATATGGGTGGGGAAAGGATCCGCGGCCCACTGCTTCAGGATGTTGAGGACCGCTCCTGGCTCTGCGATGGACCGTTCCGCTCGCTTCACCACCGGGTCCCCGAGGTCGTCGAAGTCCGCTCCGGCTTCGGAGCGCACCCCGGGCTGCCAAGCGGAGGTGGAGCGTTCGCCGTTGCACCTCCAGACCCAGTAGTCCAGGTGGGGACGAGCCTCCGGGCTTAGCAGGTAGTTCAGCGTGGGTAAGTCCATGAGATCCATATTTTGTTCTTTCTCGTGTTGAGAGTTCGGTAATTCTGTAACACTCGGATGACACGGGAGGACAGGAGACGAAGGTATAATCCAAAATTATGTTTAATAACAGACGAGGAACATGCAACAGAGTGCATCGCACAAACAATTACAGACACTGAATGACGAACAGACAGGAACTTAAGTACACTGAAGAAACAGGTGACGGAGATTGAACTAATTACGTGAAAACAGGTGTAGACAATGACTGATTAACAAGACTAAACTAAACAAGACAAGACTGAACTGAACATGTGACAGCCACGTGATTTCAGTAAACGAGGCTTTGTTATATCATAAGTGATCAGAAATTTCAAAACTTCACATGACTTTGACAGTTTGATATGCGATCCGAACCACTGATTTGAAACCAAGGATTCGTAAAGCTTTAAAGCAGTGTTTCGAAATCAGCTAGATCACTAGATATTGTTGAAAAGTTGTTTTTTTTGGTGCACAAAAAGTATTATTGTCACTATATAATATTAAGGTTGCACCACTGTACTCACATGAACTGTTTTAAACATGTTTTAGTATCTTTCTGGGCATCTGAAAGTGTTCATTATTTTGCTGTCAATAAAGACTCACTGAACCATCGGATTTCATCAAAAATATCTTAATTTGTGTTGTGAAGATGAACGAAGGTCTTACAGGTGTAGAACGACATGAGGGTGAGGAATTAATGACTGAATTTTCATTTTTAGGTGAACTAACCCTTTAAAGAACTGGATGAGTGACCTGAAAGCACCATCATAGGAACCAAATGACAATGTGCACTTGTTTGCTGTTTTTGCTGATGTGGACCTTTTTATATTAATGATTTTGATAGTCATTATTATCTTCATCCTCTGTGAGTATCGCAGTATTTACAGGCTCTTTCACTCCTGGGGCAACAATTGATCGAATCATCGGCCTGTGGTTTGAGTTTGAATGCTTTATTAAATGTGCAGTAATTGGAAGTATATTATATCCATTTTTAAACTATTTTAATCCCTTCCTCCCTCTTTTAAAAGAAATCCTCAGGAGGATGTGTAATCTTTTATTTTTTTTAATCATTTTTATTTTTTAATATCTTTTTATAAATAAAATAAGATCTTTGCAATGTACTTTGTTTCTTCATTGACCACTCAAATAGCTCTTTAAATAATTATCTATTACATGAGCAACACCTGCAGTTTAATTGGTGGAGTGACCTTAGTGAAAATGTTGGAGTACTGAGAGGCTCCAAGAAGAGAAAGGGAGGCGAGCGCCTGTACATGAGACCATGGAAAAGAACCATAGGGGTGGATCATCCCAGAGAATTACACTACTTTGTTTTAACAGATAAGAAAAATGTCTAAAAACTGTGCCCTGGCTAGAGAGAGTCAGATGTGAAGCTGGCATCTCACTTTGCTGCTTGTCAATGAAGTTAAACTCCTGGGACCTGAAACTTTGACTGAGACTTTTTCTCAGAAGCTGGACAGCTAGCCATGGCCCGGGATTGGAAGATGCTAGTCGATGTTGGCCAGCAACTAATCTTTCCTCCTGAGATTGCAGTCATCACCCTTAGACCAGACTTGGTTCTCTGGTCCCCTTCATTGAAGTCTGTTTACATCATTGAGCTCACAGTCCCATGGGAGAATTCAACAGATGAGGCCTATGAGCGCAAGAAACTGCGCTATATAGAACTGGCAGCAGACGTTCAACAACGAGGATGGAAAGCTAAAGGGTTGAAGTGGGATGCAGAGGTTTTGTGGCTTCTTCTACTATCAGACTGCTGAAAGACCTTGGCATCCATGGTCAGGTTCTGCGACAGACAGTTAGATCAGTCTCTGAAGCAGCCGAAAGAAGCAGCCAGTGGATATGGATTAAGAGGAAAGACTCTTGTTGGGCTCAAAGAGCATCAACTTGACTCACTCACTAATCTGCCCACCCTATAACCCACTTGAGAACCCAGATAACAACCCTCCATGAGGAGGGTGAACAAGGTATGCGGTCAACTGTAGGATTGACTCAGGGAAGAGGACGCCTCCTGCCTTGCACAGTCCCGTGGGCTGCGCCAGTTAAAAAGCAATTTTCATGATTGGGCATGGGACACAAGCTCAGGTTTGATCACCCTGTAGCTGGCCACCTTTGATGAGGGTGTCTAGTGTTGAAAGGCCGAAACACCCCCTGATTCAAAGGTACACTACTGATGATGTGTCCCGAAATTTACATCTTTCCTATGTCTGAGGTACAGCCCCCACGCTTTTCAACAGCAAGGCAAACCTCATGTGTATACCATCCATTGGCACAATGGACAGTTTACCATCACGTCCCGTGTTTTTTATGATTCTGATTTTTGAGACCTGAACTGAAGAAACATTTTATTTGCCGCTACGCAGTATCTTTATCTACAGCTACCTCATCAACTTTCCTTCGGAGGCTCTTTAAAAGCCTACAAAAGCCTGGAGGGGTGCAAATGGATGTAATCTGGACGTATTGTTGACAATGACAACTGTTAGTGTTTCTTTTTGTTTTTTTCGTTTTGTTTTAAGCATTTAAAAAAAATCAAAACGATTGAATCGGGTTTTTTTTTATGTCATTAAAATGTTACAAGATAAAAGCCAAATTCCCCAAAACATCAACTTGCGTGACGTTTATCAAATGGAATATTAAATATAAACAAACATACACTTATATACACATCTCTATTTTCCCAAAAGAGGTCAAACAAATGTTAACTTTAGTTTAATTGTATTTTAACTTTTCCTTTTATTCAATTTATGCCACATATTAACACTGATATATTATACCAAAAAAAGTATTTCTGTCAAAAGAATCACTAGTAAAGAACCATGTCACGTATGAATCGGGTAGGGTCAAATAACTGCCATAAATTGTTTTGACATACCTCAGACAAGAAGTGCATGCATTTTCGCACAGCGCAGAACAAATTGTGTTTCCGGTACGGATCGAGTAGTGATAGGTCTACCACATAGACATATACACTAGACGCCGCCTTGGGGTTCTCAGCATGCATCAAAACCGCTGCCATCTTGGAACAGGGGTCTTGTCATCGGAAGTAGCTAGGTAAAGCTGCTATCTCCGTCTGTACTTTGAATTTTTGGATTATGCCGGACTTTTGTGCTGCGCATGGATGTTCAAACAAAAAATCTAAAAACCAGACAGCAAGGGATTACATTTCACAAGTGAGAATGTGTATTATGACATTGAATGTTAGGAAATTATATTTCTGGTTACGTTGGTTTGTTTCAGTCCTTGGTTAACGGCCGCAGCTAATCCATGCTAGTTACCCATTAGTTTTTGACAGTGTAGTGTCTGGACTGGATCACTGTTTTTCCTGTGTTTTTCTTTTTGTATGCATGTCTATATTACCCCCACTTAGTTACATCTTGTAGTTGTGTTAGTTTCACTGAAAAATGCTCATCTTCAAATGCAAGAATGTATATGTCCTTTAGAGAGTCCTAAACTCATGATTCTTGGATTCAAAACATTACTCTGTGTATTTCATAACTAGATATTGGTGTTATATCATGATAATATGCATTATTCTACTTTTGAGGTCCTTTGGGAGGAAAAAGGACCTTAATCCCTTCATTAAAAAAAAACAAAAAACAAAAAAAACCCTATCCTTCCCTTTTCCCTTCCTACTCCAGCTTATGGTACTGAGCAATGTATGAAACTTGTATTGTGAGCACTTCCTGTGTCCATTTGCCAATTCATGAAGAATCGCTTGTTTGTATTCCTCACTTGTAAGTCGCTTTGGATAAAAGCGTCTGCTAAATGACTAAATGTAATGTAATGTAAATGTAGTTAGACACCTCCGCAGATCATGCAAATTCGGCCATAAAAAGAGACAAAGAAAAGTTCTCCCGCTAAAAGTCTATGTTCCACTAATGCCAACATAATTTTCTAGTCTATTCAAAAGAATATTAAATATTTACAGCATAATATTTAAATAATAAATCAAAACAAAACACAGAACACACGCGTGACAAAGAGCGGCGGTAAAGCAAAGAAATCAACTGTTACGTCCGTGGTGTATTTTGGTTGTTGCTATTTCTTCTTTTCTCCCCTATCATCACTCTTAGGTTCGCGAATGGCTGACCGATATTATCATCATCACGTTATTCAATGATATGACGTCCTCCTAAGGAACCAATCGGAACTCTTCTACCCTGTATAAAGATCCGGAAGTGACGAGAAGAAGATACGGAGAGGAAAAAGGAAGGAGAGGGCACGTGTTAGCATTTGTTGTGACTTGCTGTTTGTTACTAGTGATCTTGATCTATTAGTTTGATTGTTTCTCCTTTTGTATGTAACCTTTGCAAACCTATGGCGTCTACTTCGGAAACGAACAGAGATCATCTCAAAGTTTTTTTCCAGACTCGGAGAGGAGAGGTAGCTAGGATGTCACGTGACCTACTGTAACGCTCGGGATGACAGGAGACGAGGGTATAATCCAACACAGACAGGTTTATTCAGGAATGATGGTACTGGCACGCAACATTGTGCAAAGCACAAACATCGACAGACACTGAATACCAGACAGGCAGGAACTAAATACACAGATGACAATTAGACAAAGATTAGATTAGATTAGATTAGATTCAACTTTATTGTCACGGCACATGTAAGGTACAAGGCAACTGTCACGAATTCTGTCCATCCTTACACCCACTCACCACTAGAGGTCACCCGCTCGCACCATGCTTCTCCTTCACAACACTACACTTCCCAGAATCCCTCACTCGGTCACTGATCATCCGCCAGCTGTGTCTCGTCAGCACTACTCATTAGCTTCATCACTGCACTACAAATAGCTCACTCACTCACCTCTGCGGTGTGAAGTATTGTTTGATCTATTCACAATTTCTGAGCGTTATTTTCCTGTCTGGTTACACTGTCTTTTGATCCTGCCTGTTCCCTGATTGTTTGATGTTTTCTGCCTGCCTCTAACCTCCTGCCTGGACACCTACTACGAATCTGCCTGTTCCCTGTTGCTATTGTCTGCTATTGTGTTGACCTCTGCCTGTACGACTACGCTCTCTTAAAGCTGCATTTGGATTTTACCCGCTGCCTCCTCAGTTTCATAACAGAATACTTCGCCACCCCAAGATCCAGCAGCTTCTATCAGCATTCCGATCACTATGGATTACTTTGGTCAGCTCCTGCAACTTCGGCAAGGGAAGTCTTCGATTGAGGACTACATGCAAGATTTCCTAGAGGTATCTGATTTTGTCTCCAATGACAAATCATTGTTCAAGCATTTGTTCCGTCGAGGTTTGAACGAACCCCTGAGATCGTGTCTTCCCGATGCAGATTTTAATTGTACTCTCAGAGACTTTATGGAATATGCACTGCTGTTGTCTGGTTCATCTCTTACTGTGGAAGTGGCAGAGCCTGAACAGGTTCAACAGCTAGACCAGTCAACCTCTAACTCGTCCCATTGCATGTCCAACGAATCATGCTGCACTGTAATTCCCACCACTGACGGTTGTCTCAACATGGCAGTTACTCAGCCTGTACACAAGATGGCCGCCAACCCAGAGTCTACAGCTGGTATTGACTTTCTATATACCAATGTCTTGAGTGCAGCGTGTGAGAACCTTAAAATTCTCCACAGAAATTTCGGACTGATTGTTAGCCTGTATGATACTCCATTAATGTCAGTACGAGCCGCTGCTCGTCCAGACTCACAGCAAGCCGCCGCCGCTGCTCGTCCAGACTCACAGCAAGCCGCCGCCGCTGACCCTCCTGAGCCAAGTCAAGTCGTCCACGACCCTCCTGAGCCAAGTCAAGTCGTCCACGACCCTCCTGAGCCAAGTCAAGTCACTAAACACCTTCAACCTCACCTCAGATGTAAGCGTAACCCGCGCCGTAAGCAGGCCGCCCCAGAGACTCACTATCAGTCACCCGAGCCAACTGATTACGCCGCGCCTGTCCCACAACCTAGGGTTCAAGCCATATCTGCCAAGCCACCAACGATTCAGATCACACTTGTCTAGCCATTCAGGGCTCCGGTCACATCAGTCCAGTCTCACACGGCTCAAGTCATGCCTGTCCTGCCACAGACTGCACACATCACACCTGACCAACCCTCGATGGGTCACGTCTGCCCAGACTCAAACGGCACCAGCCACACCAACTCAAACCTCCCCTGTTCAACAACCCATGGCTCAGACCACCTCTATGCTGCAACCAGAGGCACACATCACGCCTGTTCCACAGCCAAAGGTACAAGCCAGATCTGTCACACCTACTCAGCCACTCATGGCCCCAGTCAGGCCTGTCCACCAACCCAAGGTCCAAGTCACGCCTGTTCAGCCACCGACGGTACATGTTCCAACTGACCAGCCTCAGACGGCTCAAGTCACGTCAGTCCAGCCGTCAAAGGCTCAAGTCAGCCCTGTCCAACCTCAGCCTGCTGACATTACGTCTGTCCAGCTCGACCCAGCCATCTACGGTTCACACCATGTCAGATCAACCTCAGTCCTCTCAACAGTACCAGATGGATCCCATCATTCCCAGTCAACCTCCAGGAGCCACTCATCTAATGCCTTTGAAGCCAGAGATATCAGAGGATGTTGTTCTGTCCGCTATGGCTATGGCTATATGGAGTGTGTGGGCCGTTTATGCAACAGCTCCAACCGCCGAACCTCCAAACCAACATGGGTTTACAACAGTGGAACTTCCAGAGGTGGCAGTTGCCACTGCAGAACCTCCAGAAGTGTCACTTGCTCCCAAAGAACCTGTTATCAGCCCTTGTCCATCTGTCTCCCCGAAATCGTCTTTCAGTCCTGCATTTGCTACCAACCGTGATCTATCTGGTTATCCTGAACCGTCCATCCAACTCGAACGACCTGTCATCCATGAACCATTCGTTAACCCTGAGTTGTCCAACTATCCTGAGCAGCCAGAGCTCCCAGTCTTTTCAGAGCTCCCTGACCCTCCAGAGCTGCCTGAGCTCCCTGACCCTCCAGAGCTCCCAGACCCTCCAGAGCTCCCAGACCCTCCAGAGCTCCCAGACCCTCCAGAGCTCCCAGACCCTCCAGAGCTCCCAGACCCTCCAGAGCTCCCAGACCCTCCAGAGCTCCCAGACCCTCCAGAGCTCCCAGACCCTCCAGAGCTCCCAGACCCTCCAGAGCTCCCAGACCCTCCAGAGCTCCCAGACCCTCCAGAGCTCCCAGAGCCAGCGCTCCCAGACCTCCCAGAGCCTGCGCCGGCGCCCTGGACACCTCCATGGCCACCTGACCTCACAGCCTCAGCTGTGACCCTGCCTTGGTCTCCACCATGGCCGCCTGACACCCTAGCTCCAGCCGTGACCATGCCCTGGACTCCACCATGGCCACCTGACTCCCTAGCTCCAGCTGGGACTCCGCCCTGGCCACTTGAGTCCCACTCTGCCTATCTGCTCCGCTTTTTCTGTCTGCCCTGTTCGGTCTGTCTGTCCTGCTTTGTCTGTCTGCTCCACTCTGTCTCCCAGCCTTGTTTCACCTGTCTACCTGGTTTATTCTGTTTTGGCCCCCTGCACAACCCGTTCCGTCCTGGCCACTCATTAGGTTTTCACCCCATGGTCCTGGTCCCCCTTGTCCTGATTACCCCACCCCCCTCCCTGTTTTGCTCATTTTATTTTTTTGGTGTGAGCGTCTGGAAGCCGCTCCTAGGGGGGGGGCTCTGTCACGAACTCTGTCCATCCTTACACCCACTCACCACTAGAGGTCACCCGCTCGCACCATGCTTCTCCTTCACAACACTACACTTCCCAGAATCCCTCACTCGGTCACTGATCATCCGCCAGCTGTGTCTCGTCAGCACTACTCATTAGCTTCATCACTGCACTACAAATAGCTCACTCACTCACCTCTGCGGTGCGACGTATTGTTTGATCTATTCACAATTTCTGAGCGTTATTTTCCTGTCTGGTTACCCTGTCTTTTGATCCTGCCTGTTCCAAGATTGTTTGATGTTTTCTGCCTGCCTCTGACCTCCCGCCTGGACACCTACTACGAATCTGCCTGTTCCCCGTTGCTATTGTCTGCTGTTGTGTTGACCTCTGCCTGTACGACTACGCTCTATATTAAAGCTGCATTTGGATTTTACCCGCTGCCTCCTCAGTTTCATAACAGCAACGAAATGCAGTTAGCATCTAACCAGAAGTGCAATAGGCAGTAAGTGCAAAATATACAAAATCTACAATATGTACAACAACTATACAGATAAGTGTTATGGGCATAATTTACAGATTATGAATATTATCAACATGATATACAAATAGGTGTACTATGAACATACTATACAGATGGATTATGTAAAGTGTATGTACACTATAGACAGTATACACAATATGCCCTTTTTCAGGTTAGCCCTGGATTTACTGTAGGCCTGAGCGTCATCTGACCTGAAGGCAGTGTTGCGGGCTTTCATTTTGAAGAAAACAATCTAATGAACGAGCTGATATAGCATTTGAGGCTAGTAGTTCCCCAGCGAGTCATTGATCCGAACAGGAAAACGACTCATGTGTTTGTTCGTTCAAAGGAATCATTTTTTTACTGAATCTTTAGATGATAATGTTACTGTAAATTGTTGGATCGGTGAAACAGTGATATTCTTGAGAGTCAGAGCTTTCATTTGATATATGACCTGTCTATTTTTGGTGAGTTTGTGGGATATAAATATTACATTTAATATTATTCATATGATTTTCTCAGGGGGGGTCAGGGCGGGGGGGGTCGAATTCAGACCTTATTATTTTCTTCTATGTAACATAAATGCAATAGTGATGGGGTTGTCATGAAAGCTGAGGTTCTAAGCTTTCAAATGATACCATATTTGTCTAGTTCTGTGCTGCATAACTCAGATTTTTTAAAATGATTATGATGATGCAATATTTGATCCACGGGTGGGTCGCCACAGTGATGCAAAGTTAAGATGGTTTTAATAGTTGAATTATGAACTATAAAGTTGGCACACCATGGCTCCAAAAAAGTAGAATTTGATTGAATTAATTTTTAGCACACAAGTTGTTTAACAGACCTGAGCAGTGAGTGAGCAATTCAAGTGCCACATGATTAATTGTTCCTCATTCCAGTAACTGGCATGGAGACACGATAAAAGCCGCTGAGCAACTGGGGAAGGTGAGAGAGAAACTACAGTGAACTCGTGTCTGTGTGCCACTCTGTGGAGAACGAAGCCAAAGGAACTGTAATATTGAAGCATCGGTGCTGTTTTGTCGAGGAAACTGTTACACCTCAGACGAAGTACTGTCACAACAATTATGAGGAAATTCAGTGCAGCATTTTTTAATAATAAACTTCTGTATAGGAACAATGGGAAAGCATTAAAACAAATAAACTGTGCAAGCAGCCTGATTTCCTTAAGGTAAGTCATTTGATTTATATTAATTCACTGTTGAACATATTTAAATCTTCTTAGATTTTTTATAGTATTTTATTTAGGTTTGTTCTCATGGTAAAGTCCATGGATACCATTTAACATCTAATTATTGCAGCATTTCTAAATGGACACTGTAACACACTGATCAGAGTCTGATATCTAACACCTAATATGATTGGAGTATATGGCATTGTTTTTATATAATTGATCAGAATGGCAACCACAGTGTTTTGTGATCAGATAATTCTCAAACCACATTTGGAGGTGGCAGGTTGTTTGTGAGACACTTTATAATTGTAAAAAAGGTAATTTGGACTTTCTCACAATTCGACTATTTTCCTCACAATTGGGAGTTTGCATCTCACATTTCTGACTTTTCTCAGAATTGGGAGATTTAAACTCATAATTGCAAGTTATAAAATCCGAATTGTTAGATAACTTGCAATACTGAATTTTTCTTGCATTTGCGAATTAATATCAACTTCTTTGCTTGCAATTATGACTTCTCTCAATATTGCGAGTTTTTATCTCATTATTCTGACTTTATAATTCGCAGTTGCAACTTTATATGACACAATTATGAGAAAAAAAATTCAGAACTGTGAGATAAAAACTTGAAATGACCTTTTTGTGTTACATACTTATTATTATTCTAAAGTATTTAGATTAAGTTACTAAACTTGGGTATTCTAATGAAATATGTTACAAATTACTTTTTAAAGCGTGTATTTTGTAATCTGTAGTGAAATGCATTGTAAAAGTAACCTACCCAGCCCTTTAAACTGCTTCAGGTGTGTTTGATTAGGGTTGGAGCTAAACTCTGAAGGACAGTAGGTCTCCAAAGGTTTTAAGAACTGATCCAGAATGTAAAACAGACACACACACACACACAGAGTAAGAAAGAGTGAGATTGAGGGAAGGGAAGATGGTAAGTACAGTGACACAGAGATTCAGAAGGTTGAACAACATTTTAAACAAAAATTAAAATCTAAATGTGAAAAAATGTCTTTTAAAATAACTAAATATACATGCCAATAGAGCATGGGGAAAACAATGATTATAATACAAATTATTGCACTTTAAAGCTATTCAGAATTTTATCTAACCTTGTTTAAAAATTACCCTATAGTGCCCTCTTTTGGTTACTATATATTAAATTTCTATTCCTCAAATAGATTGTTATTGTGCTTATTTTTAAGTTAAAAATACTACATTGATTAAAAAACATTGAATTTCTTATTCAATGTTAGTAGTATTATATATAGAAATAAACAGTGTATAATTCAGAGGAGAATATTGTTTAGTGTCAAGAATAAATCTTAAAATACAACATTTTAAAGAAAATGTATTGATCTGAAAATTGTATTTCATTTTAAATTCATCCGGGTTCATTACTAAATATACAATCTTAAATTAAATTAAGTCAAACAATGACATTACCAGATATGAGAGACTTTTTTTTTTTTTTTTAAAGTTCTGTTAAAACTGTTTGTCTTCTCAACCCTGTTTAAAATAGGTATATGCTGCCCTCTAGTGCTCATTCCATATATGACATTTGAATTTCATTTGAATTATCTCAACCAAAGAGCTGGCTAATTTTAACTTACACATATATCTTGAATCAAAGAAATAAATTAAAATGTGTTTATTTGTAATATTTGTATCATTATATATTGAAATAAAGTGAGAACATTTCAGTTATTGGAAAATATGAGACAAATTCCTTTCTTTTTTGTCCTTTATTTAAACTTTCGCCATGGCAACACCATTCGAGATATACTATAATCATTTGCAATTTAGCATTTTGGGCCCCAAAAGTGCACAAAACCTTGAAAATAAATAAATAAATAAAATAATAATAATAATAATCATAATAATCCTAAGGAAAACAATAGGGCCTTCGCCCTTTGGGCTTGGGCCGTAAATATAGCTGCAAGCAGCAATGGCCGGGCCCAAGCCGGTGGCACCGCCACCTCAGTGGTTTAAGGACAACTGGGCATGGCAGGCAAAATGAATTTAAACTGTGTAAATGGAAAAGAACTATGTCAAAGTCATTTGAATACGCCACATTTACTGCAGCCAGCAGGTGCCACTGTGACCTTGAACCACAATAGCTACATCCTTTAGAATTAGATGAATTTCATGTGATAGGATGTCATAGGTCACTTTGCAATGAGTGCAAAGTTATCTTTTGCAGCTCAAAATTTAAGTCCAAGTCGTGTACTTGACTTGAGATTTATTTATAATATTTGTACTGTTATATATATAAATAAGGTGTGTATATTTCAATTATTGGTAATTAATTGACAATTTCCTATTTCCCTTTTTGTTCTTACTTTAAAACTTTGCCATGGCAACACCATTCGAGATATACTTTAATTGCAATTTAGCGTCTTCAGTATGTTGTCATCGTGTTCAGAAGGTTTGGTGCATGAATCCCCTAAGAGGAGTAGTTAAAAATTCAGAGCTTGATTATTCAAAATATCCACATTAAAACCAAAATATCTGACTTCCTGTTGGTGGGAGCTAATGACTGTAAATTAGACTTTGTAAATTAGTCCGGCTTAATGAGACAATATTTGTACCGATTTTGGTAGCTGTAGGTTAAACTAACCCCCCCACTTTTGTCAAAAGATGGCGCTATAGAGCCCATCCTCCCCACCCGTTTCTAAGGCTTTGCCCATATCTACTGTTCGACAATCCTGACGTGTGTGTCAAGTTTCATGCAATTTGAAGCATGCTAAGAGTCTCAAAAGCATCCAAAAAAATATTGAACTTTCATCTGTTGCTATGGCAACAGTGTTTAAAATATCAAAGATCTTTTAAAAGGCATACATTCGCCATGTCTTGACATTATTCTGGTGAAGTTTAAAGCAAATCGGGTAAAAATAAGAGGGTGATCTCAAAGCATTTTGAAAGTGACACATTTCCTGCTGCCAGTTGATGGCACTATAACTTTGACTCACAATAGTCACACTAATAGTCACACTATAATAGCCTCCTACAACGAACACACAGCTGAGGTTTCATAAAAATGAATCAATGTATGTAGAAGTTATAACACATTTCCTGTTTCTGTTTTTTTTGCCATAAATTTGTTGCCTCACCATAGGCAAACCGTTTGAAGTATCAAAAATCCACTGGCAATTTTGCATTATCAATGTCTTGACCTCATGCTGCACGAGTTTGGTGGTGATCGGATTAAACGCCTAGGAGGAGTATATCAAATTCCAGAGCATGCATTTTTGAAACAACCCATAATAGCTCACTTCCTGTTGAGGCGGCGTACAACTTAGAGCACAAAAGTTGTCAGGCCCGTTGAGGTCTATGTGTACCGAGTTTCATACTGCAAGCGTGTTTGATATATGGACCAAGTTCTCGGACCCCATTCAAGGGGGGCACTGTTGAGCCCCCCTGCCACATCCTAATGGCCACAGTTTCCAATGTGTGTGCAAAATTACAAGAGTTTTCAAGAATGTTGAGGACCCCAAAAGTGCCAAAAACCTTGAAAAATATATTAAATAAATAATCCTAAGAATTATTTGCCCTTTGGACTTGGGTCCTAATAATGTAGAAGTGAAATTACATAAAATATATGGGAGAATGTTCGCCTCAGTTACTTTAATACAATTATTTTCATACATAAATCCTGATATTGAAATTTGTTCACATTTTTCATATTTTTGCATTATTATTTCTTACTATATTAAGAAAGTAATACTGCTTAACCCATTTGGAAACTAAATAAGGTTGGATTTATTAGATATTTTCAGTCTGACACCTAAATCTGGGATAAAGAATTCAAATTCTTTGTGAAGCAGCCAGGGTTGTTTTCACATTAACAGATTTCACATTGAACACCCTGAATAAGATACCATTCTTCCATATTTCTTTTAAATACAACCTGAATTATTTAAGGTAAGCCAGAAGTAACTTTCAGTTGCTCGATATTGGTGTTACACCAATCAAACCCCTCAGGTCCCCCTCACCCTGCTCTGTGCGGGATTTGAAACCTGCTCTCCCACGTGGGGACTGGGCAAGCTAACAAAGAGGCTAAAGGCTGTAGCCTAGTGCGCCTCTTGAGGCAAGGGGAGTGAATAGGATAATGAAACATATGGAGAAAACTGGGTCAAACAGAAAACACAGAAAACAAATCCAAACATCAAAGAGCACCAAAAAAAGAGTCCAGGTGGGCAGGAACCCTGGAGTCCTGGAGGTCACGAGTAGGTGAGGAGGGCGGTGCTGGCAGGTTTGGGGGCCTCCTCAGAGTTCAGGGGACCAGGGCACTGAAATGCTCTCTGGGATTGGAGCGTGCACAGTAACTGGAGCAGGCTCAGGGACTGGAGATTACATTGGAGTGGACACAGGCAGGAGCCGACACTAGAGCAGACTCAGGGGCTGGAATTGATACTGGAGCAGGCTCACGACTCATTCAAATACAATACTCTTTACTCCAAAAAGCATGACAGGAACATACAGGGAAACAATATAACCTTAAATATCAACATCAATTCAGCACAAAGACAAGAGGAAGGCTTTTATACACAGGCAACTAATGAGCAAACGAAATGATTAACGAGGTGATTGTAGTGCAGCGTAGGGAGACTACAGTGTGAGCGGGTGACCTCTGGTGGTGAGTGGGTGTAAAAATGGACTGAATACATGACAAAATCACAGAAGACAAATCCAAAAACAAAGGCAACACACACAAATCACTGACAATTACTGTGAGTGCTTCTGAAATTAGGGTGAGGGTTCTCTAGTAAAGTGCAAATAGTGAGTAGTCTCTTTAAAAAGAATAGCAATGTACAGTGAGACATTTAATATTAGGCTATTTACAAGTCATTATTTTGATACAAATATTTTTCTATTAATCTTATATCTTCATTTACATTGCTTACAGGATTAGTTCACCAAAAATTGAAAATTCTGTCATTTGTTACTCACCCTCGTGTTGTTCCACATCCGTAAGACCTTCATTCATCTTCGGAACACAAATTAAGATCTTTTTTGATGAAGTCGGAATCCGGAGAGGTTTCTGTCTCTCCATTGAGATTTAACGCAACTACCTCTCCGAGGTCCAGAAAGGTAGGAAAAATACATTATTACAGTACTCCATGTGACTCCAATGGCTGAAACTCAATTTTATGAAGCAACATGAGAACGTGAGAGGTTCATTTTTTTTACCACTTGTTTTTACAAAATAAAATTATCCAAAGTGTGTTCATGCAACAATGCCAACTCTTGCATGAACACAAAACGTATGAGTCATGAACACTCACGCAGGTGCGTTGAGTTGACGTGCAAATCTAAACACAACACACATGTGTCGTGAAGCTCTCGTGAACGTGTGTTGCAGATCAATATCAATATTTAATAAGTAAAGTGGTAAATTGTTTTTTGTGTAAAAAAAGCACTCAAGTCACTTCATAACATTGAGTTTAATCCACTGGAGTCACATGGAGTACTTTAATGATATCTATTTCCTGTCTATCTGGACAAAAGATAGCCTGTCAACGACTTCATATCCCGCGCTACCCTCGGTTTCCGCTTTTACTGCCGTAGAAACCATGACAACACAGTCTCATGGACAAATGCGGAAATAGTAGTTGTAGCGTCTATCAAGCAACTAGCTTGTTTCGTGCAGTCGTTATGAACACGATTATTCTTTACTGTTTGTAGCTGCTTCTGTCAACAAAGACGAGTCCCATAAACGTAAACGTAAACCATATGACCCAAGAAGATTTTGGGACAAGAAGAGAAATGAAACAAGGATCAACATCGGTGTGGCATTTCCTAAATGGAGAGAACTGCGCGACAATCTTCAGCTAGACAGAGATGCCGATCTTGCATGTGCTTTAATAGACAGGTGAGGAACTATCTGGATTCCTTCACTGAAAGAAAACTTGTGATTATTATATTGATCAACAGTGTTAGTCGTATTGTTTGAATGTCTTGTTCTTGTTTATGAATATGATGTGAAAAATGGTGAGGTGATGTTCACTACGAATAGTGTTGAATAGTGTTGGCTGTAATTTTGTTTTATTCTGTAGCTTTAGTGAAATACTTTCACTACATCAAATCTGTCAAATGCCAAAACTGCGTATGAGTTCATTCTGTACAAGAAATGTTTATTAAGGACAACGTTATTACATGTGATTAGTTTGTTGACATTGCCATTCACTTCACCCGATGTGATAATTGAAATTAATACAGTGTTATACATAAATATTAATCAGCCATTTGACAAATGATGTGGGCTCGTTCAACTGTACTATGATTGTTTTGAACACATTAAACTGCGCAGCGTTATCACACCAATGAATTGGACAAAACATCTATTACAACCAATTTAGTGTTAAACCTCGCTTTATTTGCAGCTAATTCATTATAATGAAATAAAATCATGTCATCAAGTGCAACATTTATAAAACTATTACTTTACCTCATCCATGAACATGATTTATGATTCCCATCTGATTGATTTAAATCAGCGGTGGAGTTGAAAATGACTGTTCCCATAATTCAAGCTACGCCTGGTGTTGTTGTTGTTTTGATTGTACACTCTCTAGCGGCCAACATTTTTACATATTGCACCTTTAACACAAATACTGTTTAGAGGGAAAAGAGCAGAGCTTCTAATTAATTATTTGTGATATCCACGAGCCACAACTAAAAAGTGTAATTCCTGTTTTGCAGAATGAAACCATTTATATATGTAATTCTTCACTGCACACTGGGAAGTGTTAGATTTGCATTGACCCAGGGTTAACTGTTTCAAGTGTGAAAAGCCCTTCACTGTTTGCAATGAATTTTCACTCATGAAACGGAAGCAAGAAAACCTTCTTACTATACCAAAATATTTTGCTTTTTTCTTCATTATGTTGCTATTTATGTTGGTGCGTATTCATTTTGTTGCTTATTTTTTTATTTATATTCACTTGCTTTCTTATTTAGTTTTTTGTGAAGTGAAGTGTACAGTTGTGCAGTTTCATTTTTTGCATCTTGAAATAAATATTTCTGTTCTGTATCACTCTGTTGTGTTTGTTTCCATTTTCTGTTTAGAAGATAACTGAGCCTTTAAATCTCTTTTGTAAAAGCTTTACCAGGTATAAAGTCCTCACTTTAGATTAACTCACATGTTTAATAACTACCTGTAGTAATCATGAAATACAGTAGGAATACGTGTTAATAAATGATTTATGAACACACTGAGTAACTATTACTATGTCTACATAATAAAATGTACATTTAAATAGTTTATTGATCATTTACTTACACTTTCTAAATGATTCCTAAATAACTGTTTTTTTTAATAATGTAATACTTAATTTAGAATTGATAAATTGGGTGAATACTAATAACCTGAATAATAAAAACCTCAATATTTAGAAAATGTTCACACTGTTCTTTTCCATAAAAAGTAACCATGACTTTTGTTATATCTGTATAGGACTGTGAGCACTCAGAAAAGGACATGTCCACTGATCTCTGTCCAGCCCAGTCGTGGGATGGTTGACGAGAAGTTTCAGGTTGTTGTAAAAAATTTACCACCAAGCCAAAAGGTGACACTACACTCTCTACTTCAATCAGAGCAAAATGACTTCTGGGAGGCGTTTGGACACTACATCAGCGATGAACATGGAACAGTTACAGGTGCGTAGTGAAGTCTAGTGCATGGCTTTTACAAAAGTCCCAATGGTAACCACAGTTTAACTGGAACACTGTTGATACTTACGACAGTTTTATTACTGTTCTTAAAAGGTGCAGGTCATCAGGTCATCAACACAGACATATTTTTGTCCTGTGCAATTCTATTCATACAGCATAGTGAAAATGGTCTTGGACAGACCTTGAATTTTGGTAGGAAACTAAAATATCTGTTAAAACCTGACATTAACTTTGTAATTCAATATTTAAAGAAACATGTTGAGATTTGGTTAGTATAGATTTTGTTGACAAGACATCAAACTTTTAACAGAGGCAGGATTTGGTTGTAAATGAAATGTAAATGTAACTTTTGTGATGTAATACCAAGGTTGGAAATATGTCAAGACCTAATGTCAGACAGGTCCAAATAATTAAGAGATAAAGATAAAAAATTTACTTTAACATTAAAATCTTAGTTTAACTGGAATTCACAAATATTTGACAGTTTTATTGGATAAATGACTATGTAGGGGACTCTGGATTGGAGAATGGTCTCTACAAGATATACTGATATTGAGATACTGGAATCTATGTACTGGATCCCCTGAGGGGCCAGGCCCACAGCTTCCACAACTCCGGACGAGGGTGAAATATTGTGCCTCCTACTTTTGACAGAAGGTCTTGTCTGACCAGAGGAGAGCCGTCAATGAGAGATATCAGGTCATAGAACAACTTGGGCTGGCCAGAATGGAGCTACTAGCAACAGACTGACCCCATCCTGCTGAACGCTCTCCAAAACCCCTGGGTGTAGAGCAATCGGGGGAAATGTATACAGGCATAGACTCAGCCATGGCTGCACCATAGCATCCAGGCCGAGAGGAGCTGGATGATTGAGGGTGAATCACTATGGACAATGTGTTGTATCCTGTGTTGCAAAAAGTTCTATCTCTGCACGATCGAATTTTTCCCACAGGAGGGTGGAGTCTCCATTCCCCGAGCCTCAGCCCCTGCCTCGACAGGACGTTTGCAACCTGGTGTAGATGCCCAGGGATGTAAACTGCCCTCAGAGAGAGCATCTTCCCCTGGGCCCATATAGGAGGATCTGATGGGCCAACTTGCAGAGGTGATGTGACCTCAGACACCCTGAGTACTCTAAACACAGCCATCATTTCCAGCCGAATTATGTGCCAGGAAAGTAGAAGGCCCTGCCACAGACCCTGAGCCGAGCGACCACTCATGATTGCCCCCCAACCCGTGAGACGTTAGCATTGTGCGATGACAAGGAGCTCCCAACACGGCCCTGGGGAAAGGAACCAAGTTTTTTTTCCATGACCAAGGCATGAACCAGTCTTGACCCCAACCTTTTGTATATTTGCGAGAACGACATCTCAATCCCGAACCGCTCGGATTGAGCTAAAATCAACCAATCATCGATGTAAAATAGGGGCTATGCTACCTATCCCTTTCATGAACATCTCCAGTCCAACTGAAAATGCCCTCTTTCTTTAAGCATGCCCTCATTGGCTTGACCTCCGAAAATTGTTTGAAACGTGAAACGTGCATGAAATGTGAGTACCAGGACATCAGTCCTAAGAATAATGTAATTTGGCAGGGTCTGTGGGGGCTGGTGCTTTTATAATTGACTGAATGTGACTGTCTCCAGGAAGTAGGACTTGTGCAGTAATAGTGTGTCTGAAAGATAGCTTTTGCAACCGAACTTGCCTTTTGCTCAATTCAAGGATAAGGCCCGCATGCTCAGTGGTGGACGAAGCACACAAATCAAGTACTTGAGTAAAATTACAGATAGTAAAAGTAAGAAAGTATTTAGTGCTCATTTTCAATATTACTTGAGTGAAAGTACAAAAGTACTTAATTTTTAATGCACTTAAATTAAAAAGTATGAATTTATGAATATTTATTTAGTCATTTATTTTGTAATTTTATATAGGCTACTTATATAATTAAATTTTATATTATATATATATTTATATAATTATATTGTGCAAAATAATTATGAATGATTATGAATTGTCAAATAGCCAGCACTAGTCAGTATGGATGGAAGATTAGTGGATGCAGATATATAATATGTAATGTGTGTTGACAAACAATAAAAACATGTAGGTACATAAAATTTTAAGAAATTGCTACAGCAGTGGGGAACATGAACATCCATGAGTTATTTTAATTTGTGATAGAGTTGCAAGTGTTTTGGTGCGTGCGGGCAGGGAAGCACGGAGACGAAGGAGATCGTTCAATAAAGTATTTTAATGGACACGTAGGGGAAAACAGAAAACGTAGGGGAAAACAGAAAACGTAGGGGAAAACACCTCTTTCATAAACGAGAACGAACCAGGAGTGAGGGAAACACTAGGAATATATACAGACACTGACTAATAAAGGAAAACAGCTGAACAGAATGAACTAATGAAGACAGAAGGGAAACTAGGTACATACGGGGAACACATGAGCCGAGGTTTGCTACGGAGTCAGAACTACATGATGAATTTGACCAAGTGCGTGCGTGAGCCAGCTACAGCGTTCGTGAGTGAGCCTAGAGTGGAGAGCGAGGGCACCCACTCATGGACTCAGGATGGCCCCGCCCACTGCACCGCTGCTGTGGGTGAGCACGAGCTGTGCTCTGAGGTTATAAACTTGAAGTGAAATCTGAAGTAACCTGTTTCCCATCATCATCTGATCTGTCTGCCTGCCCTGAACTGTCTGCCTGTCCTGATCTCTCTTCCTGTTATTACATAAATATTGGAAATTGGAAAAGTTGCTGCTTAAGTTTTTATAATAGCAATTTGCATATACTCCAGAATGTTATGAAGAGTGATCAGATGAATTGCATAGTCCTTCTTTGCCATGAAAATGAACTTAATCCCAAAAAAACCTTTCCACTGCATTTCATTGCTGTCATTAAAGGACCTGCTGAGATCATTTCAGTAATCGTCTTGTTAACACAGGTGAGAATGTTGACGAGCACAAGGCTGGAGATCATTATGTCAGGCTGATTGGGCTAGAATGGCAGACTTGACATGTTAAAAGGAGGGTGATGCTTGAAATCATTGTTCTTCCATTGTTAACCATGGTGACCTGCAAAGAAATGCGTGCAGCCATCATTGCGTTGCATAAAAATGGCTTCACAGGTAAGGATATTGTGGCTACTAAGATTGCACCTAAATCAACAATTTATATCATCAGCAACTTCAAGGAAAGAGGTTCAATTCTTGTAAAGAAGGCTTCAGGGCGTCCAAGAAAGTCCAGCAAGTGCCAGGATCGTCTCCTAAAGAGGATTCAGCTGCGGGATCGGAGTGCCACCAGTGCAGAGCTTGCTCAGGAATGGCAGCAGGCAGGTGTGAGCGCATCTGCACGCACAGTGAGGCGAAGACTTTTGGAAGATGGCCTGGTGTCAAGAAGGGCAGCAAAGAAGCCACTTCTCTCCAAAAAAAACATCAGGGACAGATTGATCTTCTGCAGAAAGTATCGTGAATGGACTGCTGAGGACTGGGGCAAAGTCATATTCTCCGATGAAGCCCCTTTCCGATTGTTTGGGGCATCTGGAAAAAGGCTTGTCAGGAGAAGAAAAGGTGAGCGCTACCATCAGTCCTGTGTCATGCCAACAGTAAAGCATCCTGAGACCATTCATGTGTGGGGTTGCTTCTCATCCAAGGGAGTGGGCTCACTCACAATTCTGCCCAAAAACACAGCCATGAATAAAGAATGGTACCAAAACACCCTCCAACAGCAACTTCTTCCAACAATCCAACAACAGTTTGGTGAAGAACAATGCATTTTCCAGCACGATGGAGCACCGTGCCATAAGGCAAAAGTGATAACTAAGTGGCTCAGGGACCAGAACGTTGAAATTTTGGGTCCATGGCCTGGAAACTCCCCAGATCTTAATCCCATTGAGAACTTGTGGTCAATCCTCAAGAGGCAGGTGGACAAACAAAAACCCACTAATTCTGACAAACTCCAAGAAGTGATTATGAAAAAATGGGTTGCTATCAGTCAGGATTTGACCCAGAAGTCGATTGAGAGCATGCCCAGTCGAATTGCAGAGGTCCTGAAAAAGAACGGCCAACACTGCAAATACTGACTCTTTGCATAAATGTCATGTAATTGTCGATGAAAGCCTTTGAAACGTATGAAGTGCTTGTAATTATATTTCAGTACATCACAGAAACAACTGAAACAAAGATCTAAAAGCAGTTTAGCAGCAAACTTTGTGAAAACTAATATTTATGTAATTCTCAAAACTTTTGGCCACGACTGTACAGTCTATTTGAACAATGATTCAGACATGAAGGACATGATATGGATGTACCCTATTATATATATACTCTAGGGACCAAAGATGAAAGTTTGGGAGGCACTTATGAAGGAACTGAGCCAATGGGGTTGCTGTGGAGCATGAGACCTGTACAAGGAAGTCAACATGGACTCAGGTAGCTTAGACTAGAACAATAGTGTGTGCTTTTTATTAACATGTTTAAATTCAGGTTTCTTTTTTATTTGAGGAACTTGGTACTCTTTGTAACTATCTACTCTTTTCTCCAGGATACGTAAGAGGGATGTTCTTACACCAACGTTAGTTTCCATTTCGGTATACAATGGGCATCTATCTCAAGACTTCAACCAGAAAACACCCCTGGGAACCAGTGTCACAGAGCGTTGGCATGTAGCACCAGGTGTGAAAAGGGTGGACATCAGGGAGGAAGAATTACATGGAGCATTATTCCTACCTCCAGGTACATGTTTTATGGAGACTTTCTATTTATTCCATCCCCTAACTCTAGACCTAAACCACTTTTTTACATTTTCAAAAAAACATCTCAGGTTATGACTGTAACCCTTGTTCCCTGAGAACAGTGATCCGCTTTTCTTCTGAAGGGACTCACATTTAGTCAAGGTTCAGCTGTAAGACTATGTGCCATATTACTAGAGAGAAGAGCGGCACCACCCCAGGGGGGATGAATACCATCTCTTTTCAACAGGTCAGATCTGCCCCAAAAACTTTTCCAATTGTTTATGAAACCTATATTATTCTGTGGACAGCACTTAGACAGCCAGCCATTGAGTGATGATAGTCTGCTAAGTATCTCATCACTCTGACAAACAGGAAGGGGTTCAGAACAAATTACAGTGTCTGACATCGTACCTGTGAGTTCACACACCTCTTTAATGTTAATTTTAGTGATCTCCGACTGGCAAAGTCGAACATCATTAGTGTCAACGTGAATAATAATCTTAGAGTATTTACGATTAGCATTAGCCAGCACTTTTAAATTTGCTTTGATGTCAGGCGCTCTGGCTCCCGGTAAACGTGACTATGGTGGCTGGTGTCTCTATTTTCACGTTCCGTGTAATAGAATCGCCAATAACTAGGGCACTTTCAATAGGATTCTCAGTGGGTGCGTCACTGAGTGGGGAGAACCTGTTTGATGTTCTAATCAGAACGCAAGCTAAGCACTGTTTTTTCCCCACAACTAGGCTGCCTCACTTTCACCCAATTGCCCTGCTCCACGGGCTCTACAGCCAGAAACAAACAATGCACATAGATCATTAAGCTAGTCGCATCCAAAACTGTATCTAAAGCCCTTGCATTCATATTATCCTCAATTAAAGTTTGGATGCGTGTCTCTCATTCTGAGATTTTCTCTGTCAGCCTGACTATTTCCCTGTATTTATGATATGTGAATCCCTCGTCGCTGACAGAGAAAGCTATACTATGCATGGGACAGGCAGTGCAAGTAACAATGAAAGGAGAAGATGACATAGCTTACTGTATTTGTAGACTGATCCGACTTACCACAATTGTTTGATGAGTTTGTAGAAAAAGGAGAGCGTGACAGAAATGACGGTGGGCACTAGCGTAATGCTAACACGCTGTGATAGTGATTTAGATTAAAAGATTAAAAACTAGCGACGTCAGATTAATGTGATAGGCAATATTAGACAATATCAGATACATGGTGATGATAAAGTAGACAACAAGCAATGACAATAATTACATTCAAAACGAAGCAATAAGGAGCAACAGAAGCAAAAAATTCAGCAGCGAGGCAGACAGGAGCAATTGATCAGGGTCTCAGACAGCAAAAAGACACAAAGACATGAATGCTCATCTCGCTCTGGTCACACACTAGGCTGTCAGTGACAATATCTCCCTACAGCCACTGCCCAAGCTAAAAAACCTCAAGGAGGCCTAAAAAATGACTGGTATTACTATCCTTGTGGGGATAGTAATTTAGTCCCTATAACGTATGGAATACCAGGACCATACACGGGCACACGTGCACACACACACACACACACACTGAATAACAGATTTCTAATCACACACAGCTATTTAAATTCAATTTGGCATCAGTTCATATTTTCTGGTATCTGTAGGGTTACTACCTATTAGATCTTTTGACAAAGAAGTCATGAAAATTGCTTGTGTGTATAAATGATATGCTGTGGTTTTTTAGGCCCTGGGCCATTCCCAGGAGTGCTGGACCTGTGGGGAGGAGGTGGTGGTTTGTTTGAGTACCGCTCTGCCCTGCTTGCATCTCATGGCTTTGCATCCATGACACTTGATTACTTAGGCTCAGCAGGCCGGAGACTGGAAGATGCTGATATACCTTACTTTGAGGTAATTAAGAACTTTTAATAGTCTCCTAATGTGGACCAACCTTGACATGAGAATTGATGTGATCTGGCATTATTAGTTACCTGTGTTTCTAGAGGAGATGCTCAAATGGAGTTCTGGGCTATCAAAGCAAATTAGATAATATTGGGTACACACTGATTAGCCTCAACATTAACTGCAAGTGAAGTCAATAAGATTGATTAAATCATTACAATGGCATATGATATTTGAGTTATCTTAGGTAGCAAGTGAATAAAAAACAATCCAAAAACAAACCTTAAACTTTTAACTAAAATTACAACAATGAAAGCAGAAAAACTAAAAATTAAATCTAATCAAAATTTTGAACAAAAACTATTATAGTATCTCAATGAAAAGTGTGTCAGTCCCTGACAAGTACTGAATTGAGCTCTTTCATGTCTTTTTGAACAGTCAAAAACCGTCCGCATTGGCGAGTAAAGAACAGTTGGTTGTTTTAAATGAACATAAGCAATTTGGAGAATATCAGATGTATATCAGTGTATTGGATCTGTGTATTGTTAGAGAAATGCTTACTTAAACGGTTAGTTCACCCAAAATTGAAAATTCTCCCATTTATTACTCGCCCTCATGTCGTTCCACACCCATAAGACCTTCGTTCATCTTTGGAGCACAAATTAAGAATTTTTTGATAAAATCCAATGGCTCATTGAGACCTCTATTTCCAACAAGACAATTAACACTTTCAGATGCCCAGAGAGGTACTAAAAACATATTTAAAACAGTTCATGTGAGTACAGTGGTTCCATCTTAATAAAGCATCACTGTGTAGAACTAGCTTTGTGACGTGATTGACCCGTGTTCGAGCCTGCCTTTTTGCCGAGCTCGCTCTTTTCCCTATTCCCATCACATATTAGATCAGAAAGGCATTTATTTTCAATAAAAATTAAGAAAATTTTCTGGAAGTAAAGTACCTAATGAGTATTTAATAATTATAAAAGTATTTGTGATTTTAATAAATATAATCATTTACACTGTTATTGTTGTATCCTGTTAATGTACAACAATACAGAGGTGTAAATAGTATGTATCTGCCAATATAAAGTATAAATAGCATCTAATTACTATTTAAACTTATTACAAAGAACTGCTACTTTTACATGATAAATAGAATATATCACTATTTTCACTGTGTAAATAGCATCTACTGCGAAGAAAAGTATGCTATGTCCACTTAGTGTAAATAGCCACTGCCATATTTTTCTCACCTCTGTAATGTTTAATGTTATGTTAATTATAGACACTAGAGGGCAGGCAACTTAGTTCAGGGTTTTGGGGAGAGAAAAAGAAGAAATGGTTAAGTGTGTGGAAATTATATCGGCACCGTTCCCACGAACACATGAGGCAGTTTGCAACACTTCACTGACAACTGCGTTACTGAACAAAACAAAAGAAAGAAATGACAAAGAGCAACAGAGATAAATAATGCACACATGTTCACTCACAGTTCGCGCTCCATCTATATACTCATCAGTGAGTGAGAGAGAGAGTGCGTTCTGCCTTAAAGGAGCAGTACCTAATTCCACTTGATACAGACAGATAATTTGCTAAATAAGAAAAATTTACTTTTTTTATATGTCATTTAGCAGACGCTTTTATCCAAAGCGACTTACAAGTGAGGAAAACAAACAAGTGATTCTTCATGAATTGGCAAATAACACAGGAAGTGCTCACAATACAAGTTTCATACATTGCTCAGTACCATAAGCTAGAGTAGGAAGGGAAAAGGGAAGGATAGGGTTTTTTTTTTTTTTTTTATGAGGGGATTAAGTGTTCACGGAAGAGATGAGTTTTCAGCTGTCTCTTGAATATTGGCATGAAAGTGATGAAAGTAGGGAGATCATTCCACCAGCAGGGAGCAGTGAACGAGAATGTTCTGGAGACTGATTTTGTGCCTCTCTGTGACGGTACCACAAGTCTTCGTTCCTTTAGTGATAGCAATCTTCTGGTGGGGACGTAGCGTTGTAGCAGTGTGTGGAGGAAGGAAGGTGCAGAGCCTGTGGTGGATCTGTAAGCAAGCATCAGCGCTTTGAACTTGATGCGAGCAGCAAGGGGTAGCCAGTGCAAAGAGATGAAGAGGGGCGTGACGTGGGCTCTCTTAGGCTCGTTGAAGACAAGACGTGCAGCAGCGTTCTGGATCATTTGAAGAGGTTTGATTGCACTTGACGGCAGACCAGCCGGAAGAGCATTGCAGTGATCAAGCCTTGAAATGACCAGGGCCTGGACAAGAAGTTGTGTTGCGTGCTCAGTCAGGAAGGGCCGGGTTTTCCTGATGTTGCGAAGTGCAAATCTGCATGACCGCGCCGTCTTTGAGATGTGATCTCTGAAGGTCAGTTGGTCATCGAAGATAACTCCAAGATTTCTGGCCGACTTTGATGGGGTAATGGTGGTTGCAGCAAGCTGTATGTTGATGTCGTGTTGTAGAGTAGGAGTGGCAGGGAAGACTAAAAGCTCAGTCTTTGCCAGGTTGAGCTGCAGGTGGTGTTCTTCCATCCACGTCGAGATGTCCGCCAGACAGCTTGAGATCCGTGCAGCTACTGTGGAATCATCTGGTTGGAAGGACAGGTAGAGTTGTGTGTCATCAATATAGCAGTGGTAGGAGAAACCATGTGCCTGTATGATGGGACCCAGTGATGTAGTATAAATGGAGAATAGGAGGGGACCAAGAACTGAACCCTGAGGAACCCCAGTGATCAGTTCATGAGGTTTGGATACCTCCCCTCCCCAGGCGACTCTGAAAGACCTACCTGTGAGATAGGACTCAAACCACTGAAACGCAGTACTTGAGATGCCAAGTGACGAGAGGGTGGACAGAAGAATTTGCTGGTCTACGGTGTCGAAGGCAGCAGATAGATCCAGTAGAATGAGAACAGATGATTTGGAACCAGCCTTTGCAATTCGCAGGGATTCCGTGACAGACAGTAGCGCAGTCTCGGTGGAATGGCCGCTCTTGAATCCAGATTGGTTGACCTTCAGATGGTCGTTCTGTGTGAGGAAGGATGACACCTGGTTGAACACAACTCATTCGAGTGTTTTCGATAGCAGACCTTGGTACGAACCTAGGTCAGATGGGTCTTGTGATTTGCGCCATTTCCTTTCTGCTGCCCTGAGTTTGGTCCGGTCTTCACGAAGTGCATTGGATATCCAGGGGTTAGAAGGAGTTGCTTGTGCTGGTCTGGATGACACAGGACAGATACTGTCTAGGGAAGAAGACAAAGTGTAGCATAAAGTGTGTGTTGCAGTATTTACATCCAAAGATGAGAATTGTGTGTGTGAGGGAAGGGAGGATGACACAACAGAGGAAAGATGAGAAGGGGAAAGAGAGCGCAGGTTTGTTCTGAAGGAAACATGTGAAGTAGTTGGTGGTGCACAAATAAGTTGCAGATTGAAAGTGATGAAGAAATGGTCAGAGACGTGCAGAGGTGTGACCAGAATGTTGTCAGTGATACAGTTATGTGTGTAGATCAGGTCCAGTTGGTTGCCAGATTTGTGGGTGCTTGTGGTGATGAGTCGGTTGAAATCAAATGAGGCTAGGAGAGAGAGGAAGTCAGAAGCATAAGGTTTATCAAGGTGAATGTTGAAATCTCCCAGTAGTACAAGTGGACTGCCATCATCTGGGAATGAGGACAGCAGCATGTCCAGTTCCTCGACAAAGGTACCCAGTTGACCTGGGGGGCGATAGATGAGTACACAATGAATTTTGACAGGGTATGTAATTGTAATGGCATGAGATTCAAACGAATAGTTGTTACATAGAGCTAGGTGAGTTAAGTATTTCCAATTGTTAGAAATGAGGAAACCTGTGCCCCCTCCTCTTCCTGACTGACGAGGGCTATGAGTAAAAGTGAAGTTGTTAGAAAGAGCAGCGGGGGTTGAGGAGTCCTCTGGACGAATCCATGTCTCAGTCAAGCCTAAGATATTGAGAGTAGAGTTAGTGGCAAAGGCTGGAATGAAGTCAGCTTTGTTACCAGCTGACTGACAATTCCATAGGCCTACAGAAACAGATAGAGGTTTGTTAGAAGAGGAGTAAATAGGACGCAGGTTGGTAGTGTTGCGGTGCCTTCTACGGGTGATAGTGGTGCGTAGGCGAGTGACAACAGGAATGTATTGAGAGCACATGTTGAGTATGGGATTAAAGAAAAAGGGGGGAAGGGGGATACTTAAGTGTCCTGTTGGTGTCCTTGATCGATGGAGTCGCGCAGGTAGAGTCGCGGGTCTTTACCCGAGTCGGTCTTCACACGAGGAGGCTGAACACGACGGCTGAACGCTTCCGCTGATGCTTCCGTAACAGCGCGGACACACTAAATAAATAGCTTTCTTACCAACGTATGAGTGAAAACAGCTGTGTCCGCCCTAACAATTAGCTCAGCAAAAGAGTTTTGCCGTGAATGAGCCAAATCGAAACTACTGCCCAGCCCAGCAATGCCAAAACTAACAACCGCTACAGTTTTTCTAAATGGCAGCGAATACAATTACAAACAGATACAAGTCAAAAGCACAAACATACAAATAAGCAAAGAATTGAAACAAATCCTTCCTAGCAGCAAATAATAACTTAGCAATAGAGCAGAAACGGGTATTAAGTAAACACTCACGCGCTCTCGCCGTCTTCAGTGATCTCACGCTTGTACTTAAATTATCATTATTATTTAGGCTTTTAGCCCATAGGATACCATGAAAATGAATATTAGTTCAGTAACTTACCGTTTTGCCGTTGTCACCTCTGATATTATAACAGTGAAAAAAATAATTTTGAAAATAATTTTATATATATATATATATATATATATATATATATATATAAATTATTTTCAAAATTATTTATTTATATATATATATATATACACAAACAAATAAATAATACCGGAGCTCCATTGATCATGGCTTTTCATAGTCGTGGTACATGCCCTTAACTCGTCAGCGTCAACCTACTCAGAGTTGTTTGAATTAACTCAATTCAGCTGTTCTGAAACATCTCAGGGTGTCAACTCAGAGTTCAAATTTTAAAATTGGGTTGTGCGGTGAGACAGTTGATTTGTCTGTACAGATGTGTGTGTTTATGTTTGTGTATGCATGTTTCCTGAAGAGAGCATACCAGATCCTGAGGAATCATCCAATGGTAGACAAGGATCACTTGGCTGTGATTGGGCTGTCAGTAGGAAGTATAATCGCACTCAGTGTTGCGGCCTACTCCAAAGTCATCAAGGTTTGCTTGGCCTACACCAGGGGTCTCCAACCCTGCTCCAGCAGAACATCCATCTTGCAGACTTTAGCTCCAACCCTGCTCCAAGACTTCTGCCTGTAATTTTCGAGTAACACTGAAAAGCTTGCTGAGCTAGTTGTGGGGTTAAAGCTTAACACTGTAGGACAGTAGCTCTGCTGGACAAAGGAGACCCATACACATTATTCTACATTTTGAATGCAGATTTTTTTCTTGTATTACATTGATATATTTGTCAATCTCTATTTATTGTCTTTTAGCCCCAGTGCTGTGTGAGTATTAATGGAAGTCACCTGATTGCTTTTGACAATGTCTTTGAATTGTTCGAGGAGTTGAAAAGGTGAGACATACAAAGATATGTTATGGTGTTATAAAATGTTTTGCAATTTTCATTATACAGTGTGGGCCCATAATATGAGCACTTAATTCACACTTAAAAGTGTAAGAACTTTAAAAAAAAAAAAATACATGCATCGTCTATATCAGAGCTTCCCAAGCTTAAGAGGGGTAAGTCCTCCCAAAAACATTGCAAAAGCTCCACGACCCCGCCGTTAAAAAATATATATGACATTTACCTACAAATACATTTATTAACAGGTTTGTAAGAATTTCATGTGAATTATGAGAACTATGATGTAAACATTCTTTACAAATATATTTAAATCCATAACACTAACCTTACATACTTTCAAAAAATCTAATTTTAGAATAATTGGAATATTTTAATTATTTTAATATATTGATTTGGACTAGCTATGGCCCCCCTGCAATACCGCTACAGCCCACCAGGTGGCTGCGGCCCACAGTTTGGGAAGCACTGGTCCATATGATAAATACTGTAACTGTCATCTGCTTTCATAGAACCACAATTACATTTGTAATTGGCAGTTTTTTTTTGCTTCAAGACAGTCAGTGTTGCTTTTGGATGACTATATTTCAGCATTGTTAAGAGGAGAGATGCACGTCCTTTAGGAAAGAAACTTACTTGGGAGAACTGCAGGCCCGAAAACTGAATGTGACGTTTTCGCAATTCTGTAGAAACTAATTAAAGTGGACGTGATGAAGTAGCCTCCAGTCATATATCATTAAGTGAGTCCTCATATATCATATATGTAACTATCCACCTTAAAAAGACAACAGGGAGTTCAAGGGCAGCCAACAAGGCTGAAATGGGGGATCTGACAGTAGCTTCCATGCCTGAGACATGAAAACGTACGGTTCTTCACCCACTTTGCGATGCACTTGTGCCGCAGTTCAACTTAAATCTAATGACACATGTACAGTATAATATGGTTTGTTAAAAATAACAACGGGTAAAACTGTCAGACAGAGTTCGGCTAATGTATGTTTCTGTCGATGGATATGCATTCTGGTTTCCCAATACAATACAACAAGTGCAGTGAACAAAAAGATGTGGACAAAACAGTCACTCTTTGCAAACTTTGTTCAATGCAAGTACCATATGCTCGAATATGACCAGTCATTTTCATCATCATCACCCGGGTGTTGATAGTGCACGAGCGCAGATGAGACCTGGGGTCCTTTTCAGAAAGGTTAAGTGAAAACCCTGAATTGAGGGAAACTCTGGGTTTTCCGTTTCAGAAATGGAGGTACATCAAACCTGAGAAAGAAGGGTAAGTTAAGCCCGTCACTGAAAGGGAGATAACTTATGCTCAGTTAACTTACTCCGTGAACCTAACCTGGTCGGGAGCAGGTTTTCTTCGGAAAACCCAGCGTTTCTTTCAGTCTCCTCCCTCTTTTTAAAGTGCAATACTTTTTTTAAAACTTCATTCATTCATTCACGCTGAAAAAATGCATTTCTTATGGAGTACGTTGATCTCAACGTGAAGCTCAGCTAGTCCTCTAGTCCCACCACTGCCGGATGTCTACAGCCCTGCGCTATCTCCAGGGAGTCCCTGTGACGTCGAGCCGCAGGTTGTGCATCCACCTGCAGTGCCCGTGCGAGAGGATCCTGTGTCTCCGTCTCCCACCTTCAACCTCTTTGCTACATCTCTGCCGGCTCCATCTTTGCTCCTCCCACCTACGTCTCCACTGGAGAACCTCTGACCCTTGGTCCTATGTCTATTAAAAACTTGTTTTACAAAAATTCATTTTTCTTTAAAATGAATGTGAGTTTGGCTTGTTTTTTTTAATCAAATACAATGTCAATATCAATTTTTTAAGTTTGATTCAAGTGTCTAGATACCAGAGGTGGGGCATTCAAGTCACACAACTTGACTCAAGTCAGACTTAATTTTACTTGAGACAGACAGTATTGGTTGCGTTCACTTTAAGAGCCGCCGTACTTGACGCGGATCTCACTGTCTCACAACTCTTTTCTTTCGTTTAAGACTTTATTTAACTCATTCAAGGCTGCTTTAATGTGGATACTCGACTTAATGGACATTTTTGGCATTATTGTGTGTGTTATTGTTCATTCAAGCATGACAGAGAACTAGACACTGGCGTGTGTCTTTCTGTGCTTCATGTGTGATGGGACATTCACAGACAGCGCATTCTCTTTTTCTTTTTTGCCACGCTTAAATGGTTTAAAAGCATTTGCAAAAGCATAATTGTCAGGGATCTGTGTTTTAATTGCATTAAATATTTTTAATATAATATTGTTAAACTGTAAAAAACAAACAAAAAAAAACTGATTTTAACCCAATTTTCTGTTTAATGAACGCAAAACCAATTCAAAGTCAACATGTCCAAAACGTTAAGCCTATTACAACTAGTGTAACCTTTGACTAGCCAAGACATTAGCGTTAGCTGAAAATGGCGGGACTGACTTCACTTACATTTTTTTGTGGGATTTGAATTGTCAAATGAAATTCGTGGTGGTGGTTGTATCACATATCTTCGTGTTCTAGGCCTTGCATACTGCTGTTCTTCTCTTTTTAGCACTGTCTTCCACGTAATCCTGGTACCCGAACTAAATTATTCTTGGCGTAGCGCCTGTTCAGTCACAACTGTTCATGCTCTTACGTCAGCTCTCTCCGCTTGCCTGCTGCATCATGTCGTTAGGTTGCGGGTGCGTTCAAAAACAGATACTTACTAAACAAAAAAAGTTTTTTCTAGTCAGTTCACTGAAGTCCGAGTCAAGTCTCAAGTCACAAATATCAAATCAAAGTCAACTCAAGTGTTCTAATCATTGGTCTTCAGTGTTAGACTTTGAGTGAAAAGCCTATGGAGAGTTTATGGGGATGCACATAAATATATTGTATACGCATACAAAGAAAAAAAAAATCAGACTGACATTCGAACCCAACCATGCAAACACAAACAAAAAAAACCCCAAAAATCAAACTTGCACAACCATGCACTCATACACGCACACACATTCACTCACAAATATTAAAGAATCACACTTAATGAAATCACTCACTCACTCACAGATTAATAATGCATAATAGTCAATCCACCTGATAAACAGTTGTAAGGTTTGTGTGATTTCAATTATTACGTTTTTTTCTTGTTGTTATTCTTTTGTTAGAAAGGAAGGATTAACTTTGTGCTCATGTTCCATGAAGCTGATGTCTGTTTGAATGACATTTGGTGGCATAGAAACCATTATACTTGAATTGTTTAATACTTTTTCATGGTCTTCTGCAATGTTCGAGGCATATTGAAAAATCTGTACCTAAATACTTTTCATGCTTTTATGTTGGCCTAATTTCAGTTACATTTACATTTTAGGCTATGCAGTTTTATTTTTAGATTTTTATTTTATTAACAATTCAGCTGAATGTGGACACCTTTTGAGTAGAAATGCATATTTTTGTTTTTGGTGGCTTGATTCTCTCAAAAATTGACTTGGACTTGCTTGAGACTTGAAGTGTCACGGTCACAGCTCACTCACTACGATTCCCATCATCCTTCACTTCCCTAACCTGTACGCCATCTGCAATCACTCCTCATCAACAGCAGTCACCGCACCTGTTCCATCACCAGCCCGCACTATAAAGATATTCTTCTCTGTCACAAGAAGATGGCGCCGCTATGTTTGGCTTGCCACTTGCTTCTCTGTTTTTTCATGTTTGTTTTTGCTACCGTCTCGCCGATTGTTTATGATCGCACTACGCTGTTGGAATTGTGTTTCACAACTAATCGCCTTCTAAATGCCCAGTCCTTCAAACTACCACCGCCACTGTTGACATTAATTCCTTCTTATCTGAGACGCCCTGTCTGTCTGCTACCAGGCAGTAAGCGTCGCAGAAGACGCGGTCGGAGAAGGGGATTACATGCCAGGCTGAGGACTCACCTGGATTCTCTATCGCCGAGGACTGGAAATCAATCAGGACCTGGCAGTTCTAGTAGATCGCGGGAATGCTACCGATGGCTTCGGCCGGTAAATTCCAACACTGGCGTTCCAGTTCCGTGTCCCCGCCGCGTCAGAACATCTACCCGGGGTTGCGTCCAAGGAAACCTCCGTCCAATTCCTCGTGTGACATCGCCGCCTATCAACTCGACCACGTTTCATATGGCATTATGTAACACCAGATCACTTAACAATAAAACATTTGTCCTCAATGATGTCATCTCCTCTTACAATCTGGATTTTTTTTTCCTCACCGAAACCTGGCTTTCCCCGGGTGACGTCAGTGCCTTTTCGGAACTCCTCCCCTCTGGCTATCTTTACCTTAATACCTCGGCGGGAAACGGGTTGGGCGGGGGGATAGCTACTATTCACAAACAGTCATTGATATGTCGCCAGTTGTCCACTAGAGGGTACTCCAGCTTTGAGTTACAAGCATTTGTGCTCACACTACCCCGTCCTATCTTATGTGCAGTAATCTACCGGCCACCAAAGCTAAATAAGGATTTTATAAATGAGTTTTCAGAGTTTTTGACAGAGTTTCTGGCAAAGTTTGATAATATTTTAATCTGTGGGGATTTTAACATTCACGTTTGCTGCCCCTCTGATAAACCTGCCAATGATTTTAAGGCACTTTTAGATTCATTAGACCTTACCCAGTCCATATCCCGTCCCACTCATAGGTTAGGTCATACCCTTGACCTTATTATCTCTCGTGCGGTGATAGTGTCAACCTGTGAGGTTCTGGATTTTCCCATCTCTGACCACAATCTCATACGGTTTGACATCTGTGCAGTTCCTCCCGCTCCTTCATCCATTGCCACCCATCGTCGTCGCATTATTACTCCATCTACAGTCGATAATTTTGTTGCTGCCTTCTCTGTTTCTGACACCGTCTCCACTACTGAACTGGCATCGCCTCTATGTCCTGACCTTCTTCTCTCCTCCTTCCACACCATCTGCTCCCAGATTATGGACTCTGTTGCGCCCTATAAGGTAAAGACGACCAAAGGTCCATTGGACCCCTGGCTCAATGATTCAACTCGGGCCCTCAGGCGCCAGTGTAGACAGGCTGAGCGAAAATGGAAGAACGATAGGCTGCAGGTGTCACTGGAGATGTTTAGAGACAGTCTTGCCACCTATCAGAGAGCAGTGAAGGAAGCTAAAGGGCAGTACCTTTCTAATCTCATCAATAGCAATAGCCACCGCCCTGGAATCCTGTTCGGCACTATTAATTCTGTCATAAATCCGGTGCCTGTTGTATTGAATGATGTATCAGAAAATACATGCAATGCATTTAAACAATACTTCTTGGACAAGGTTTCATCTGTTAGGCAAACTATCTCACAAGCTCCTGTTGTTGCCTTGTCCTCCCGAGCGACGCAATGTGTGCTGGAGAACTTTGATGCAGTTACTCTGGAGGACCTCAAAAAAGCTGTCCATGAGCTGAAGCCCACCACTTGCCCTCTAGACGCTGTTCCTGCCAGGATTTTGAAAGAGGCTATTGACATTGTAGGTCCTTTTCTTGTCACCTTCATAAACAGCTGTCTTAGTTTGGGGACTGTTCCCACTGCTCTCAAACACGCTGTTGTTAGACCGTTGCTCAAGAAACCGAACCTAGATCCCACCATACTGTCCAATTTTCGACCAATATCTCACCTGTCACTTCTGTCTAAGTTGATGGAGAAGCTTGTTTTCTCCCAGCTTCAGTCTCACCTACAACTGCACGTCATTAGTGATAAATTTCAGTCCGGTTTCAGGTCTAGACATAGCACTGAATCAGCGTTACTGAGGGTCCATGATGACATTCTTGGAGCTCTGGATAGTAAAAGCTCTGTGGTTTTGGTACTACTGGACCTTACCGCTGCATTTGACACCGTAGATCATGCCATCCTCATCTCCCGTCTTCAACATTTTGTTGGTTTGCAGGGCGCAGTGCTCAATTGGTTCTCCTCATATCTCACTAATAGAACTTTTTCAGTAATGCTCAACGACTTTTCCTCCGCATCTGCTCCTCTGTCATCCGGTGTGCCTCAAGGATCCATTCTCGGTCCTGTTCTGTTCTCTCTCTATATGCTGCCACTTGGACAACTTATCTCCAATCATAACGTTCATTTTCATTTCTATGCAGACGACCTCCAGATCTACCTTCCTGTGATTCTGAATAATCGTTCTGCGCTGGACCCCCTTTATAACTGCCTTAAGGACATTAAGCAGTGGCTCTCTCAGAATTTCCTTCATTTGAATGAAGGTAAGACGGAGTACATCCTGTTCAGCCCTGACTCATCCAACAGTTCTTTCAGTCTTGGTCCTCTAACACCTCAGTTTGCTCCCACTGTGCGTAACTTGGGTGTTATTTTTGACAAAAATTTGCAGTATGATAAACAGATTAGTGCAGTTGTTAAGGCGAGCTTTTACCAGCTAAGGCTTCTCAGTAAGGTCAAACCATTCTTGTCCCCAGCTGACCTTGAAAAAGCCATTCATGCCTTTATCAGCTCGAGGATAGACTACAGCAATGCCCTCTACACTGGACTTAATCAATCACTTCTCAATCGGCTTCAACTGGTTCAAAACGCGGCAGCTCGTCTCCTCACCAACACCTCCAAACGCTCTCATATTACCCCAGTCCTCCGCTCGCTCCACTGGCTCCCGGTGCGGTTTAGGGTGGAGTATAAGATCCTGCTATTTGTGTTCAAGGCCATCAATGGTCTGGCCCCGGACTATCTCGCCGATTTAGTAACGGTCTATCAACCACCCAGAACTCTCCGCTCCTCTGAACGCACCTCTCTGGTCACTCCAAAATTCAAACATAAAAAGTTTGGAGGCCGGTCATTTTCTGTCCAGGGCCCTAATCTGTGGAACACTTTACCAACATTTCTTCGAAGTATCACCGTGTTGAGTGTTTTTAAATCGCAGTTGAAAACACATCTGTTCAGACAAGCTTTTAACATGTAAACCTCTGACTCTGACTGATATTTCTGTTTTATTTTCTGTTATCTATTGATGCTTTTACTGGAAAGCGCCTTGGCGCTATACAAATAAAATTTGATTGATTGATTGATTGACTTCTGGGTCTGGTCTTGTCTATGCTAAGATGCTACAGACCAATCTTGTTGTACTTACCTGCATCATGCCCTGTTCCTGTGGTCTTCGTCTGTCTGTTCAGCTGTGTCCCAACTCCGTTGTGTTTCGTCTGTCACCTTCACTACCGGCCATCACCTGCAACACGGAAACCACCAGTTACACACCTGAAGCTAAGTCACCAAGTTACCAAAGACTGTTAAACTCACCTGAAATCACCTGTTCTTCTGTATTACCACTGCCTGCAAATAAACTGTATATATCACTTACCATCTGTCCTTGTCTGTGTCTGACATGAAGGTTAAGACTTGAGACTTACTCCCACCTCAGCCATTTTTCATACGTTATAGGGCCACTGATAAAACCGTGTGAATTGAAATAATTAGTTCTGTCACAACTATCAGAAAGATTGGCATGGTAATGTATATTGAGTACTACTTTTTTTCCCATTGTAAATGTTTTACTAATGATAAGCACTTTTTTTCCAGGAAAATAAATAATCGGTATATGAATGAGGAAAAGCAGCTAATTATCAGAGATATCTTTCCGACTCCCTCAGACTCACAAGTCAAAGTAGATGTGAGTACATGTTGATTTAAAGTCTGTTGTTACTGTAAGCTGTTATTCATTTTATTTTTCTCTGTCAATTGTGTGTTTTTAAAATGCATGCAGGTTGGGAGAATAAATTGCCCACTTCTGCTGGTGACTTCTGGTGGTGATGAGGCTTTTCCTGTTGTTGAATCTGCTGAGGATGTGAGTTACATATCTTAAATATTATATTGCTGCCAGTTGAGAATAACTGTACAAGATGGAGAGGTTGAGACAGGATATGTATCTGTCTATTTTTCTATCTATCGAAACCGTCACTAACTGAGGGTGTGTTCACACTTGTCATGTTTGGTTCGATTAAAACGAACCCTGGTGCGATTGCTCAGTTAGTGCGGTTCGTTTGAACATATGTGAACGCTGCCATCCGAACCCTGGTGCGGACCGAGACCGCTAAAAAGATGAGTCTCGGTCCGCTTCCAAACGAACTCTGGTGCGGTTCGATTGATATATGAACGCAACATGGACCAAAGACATGTAAACGAACCAAAAACAGGACGTGATGTCACAAGATGCGACGCTACAAGTCAGCTGATTTGACGACGCGGGTTAGGGTTAGTGTAATTGGTGTATCCAAAATGAGTTGAGGGCAAACGTGGAGCAACGAGGAGGTGAAGTGCCTCATCAATATTTGTTTCTGCGTACAATGGAGGAAATCCTGCTGCTGTTTTGAATGTTTTGAACATTTTATGAGCTCTTCATGAGTTCTCAGCTGGTAAAAATAAAGCATATGTACACGCATACAATGATGGCGTTTAATCCAGCACACAGCATTGTTTTGAATGTTCGGTAAGTGAGCTCCGTCGCAAAATATACGTCAAAGCTGACCAATCAGGCTGTGACCGTATCCCTATGCCTTTGGTTCGGTAACTTAAAGTTCGCTGTTAAAAATGCCAGTGTGAACGCTAAGCGGACCAGGACTGTATGTTTTGTTTTGTTTTTTGGTCCCGACCAAACGAACCAAACCAACCGGACTACAAGTGTGAACGCACCCTGAAAGTCTATAAAATGAATTAAAATCTAACGGAAGTGAACAGTAGTAACTAAATTTGGATAACATGCACAAACATCTTCAAGTGCAGGAATAACTAGGAACAACTTTTAAAAAGAAAAAGCATTTCATGCCCCCTTTGAACCATTTATTTCATGGAAAAGGAGACGTTAAGGCCTCGATCAGACGGAACGCGTCTTTCATTTCTGAAAACACGAGGCGCACAGCACTGTTCTCCTTTTCTAAAAATCAACAAAAAAGTCAGTGCGCTGTGGTTATTTATGTTGCTAGGCAACCACTGAATCAGCTGTCAGTGTAGTGCGAGCGCACTTTGGTTTGCTGTTAAACTATCAAATTAGCAGAAACTTAAAAAAAAGTACGCTACAAGCAAAAGGCTCCATCTTTGCACTGTCCATAGAACTGTAAATATTCGTCAACACGACGGAAAGCCCGTCTCTCCATTCATTTGATTGGACAATGTAAAAAAAAAATGCGAATGACGTTGGGCGCTTTTCTGGCCAGAGTGGTTTTTTTTTTTTGAACTTCAGGCGTTCCAAACGCTCCTGCAAAAACGCGAGGTGCATAAACGGCACGCAGAACGCTCACTGCCAATAGAAAACAATTAAAAAAGGCGCCTCACTGCAAAAAACTCATTCTTTCTGATCGGGGACTTACTAACTTTATTAAAAAGTTTTAATTTCACCCATGATTAAAATTGTCTGACATGATTTGGATCACTGATATTTACCTTTTAATCCAGGTTAAGATGATGATGGACAAAGCAGGAAATGGCCACTTGTTGGAAGTCCTGACTTATCCCGGGGCTGGTCATCTAATTGAACCGCCATATTCGCCTCTCTTTCGTGCAACTCCCTACTATCTACACATGATAAAACAGAAAGGTATGCATGCATAATCTATTGTCTCGTTTCATCTTTGTTTTTGTTTTATTGGTTTGATGCCAATTCTAGACTTTGTTTTACTGAATTTATGTTGTTGGTGTTGTTGCTGCAGTTTTAATGCTATGGGGTGGAGAAACCAAACCACATGCATATGCACAAGAGGACGCATGGAAGAAGATGTTAGCATTTCTGAGGCAGCATCTCTACTTCAATTGAATACTGCACTAAAGGAAAAACCTCAAGCTGTCTCATTTTAGATGAGTAACTTCATAACCCTTTTCATTTAAAAGCTTTAAATCTGTATTGTGTTTTTAATGACATGATGATGAATGTTATATTGATGGACAGTTTGAGGAGGAAAAGGTTTTCGTTTTAATTTTCGACAGAGTTTGTGGAGAGATGCCTTAAAGATTTTATGGTTTTGTCTTTGTGTAATTTCTCATCTGGAGAGAAGATCTCAAAGAAATGGCATACAATAATGCCTTATTCAAACTCTCCTCACTCATTTATGCAACCTACCACACCCCCTTACTTCCCCCTGAATCAAGTCACTAAAAGTTCTCTAAGAATGCATATGTACTATCTATGATGTATCTTTTGAATCTATTGTTTGTTCAATTTCATGTTTGGTATCATTTTAAATATCTCTGTGAGAATTATTGAAAAACTCAGGAGAGTTCTGTTCTCCTTTTGGGTGGTGTCTCTTCAAGATGTCTGATAACACACTTTTCTCCCCCAAAATCAGGTGTCGGTGTAGTAAATGCTTACAATATATGTATTTCTGAATTGGCTTCTAATTGTTTAATTATGTAATGATACATTTTACCTGACAAATAAAATGTTATGTTTGATTTTACTCTGGATTCTTCTGAACTCATTATGACCAGTATATTATGAGGAGGCTGGTGTTACTGCAAATCTGTTCAGGATTGGTCAAACTGAAGGCTCCTGAATAAATGGAGCAGTAGGCACGTCATCTGAAGACCTTCTGATTTCTATCTATCACTTATTTAGCAAGTTGTATGGAAGGGGCTAAATAAATTACACTTTTTGTATGAGTGAGCAGTAGGCAAACAACTAAAAGTTTTGAAAAAAACCCAAAACTCTACATCCTCTGACAAAGATCAGACTGACTAGTTTGTCTCCCATGAGATCACCACAAACCCGGGGCTTGTGACTCAATGCGGCATTGGGTCCCTAATGAACGAATAATTGAAAGTACAGGATGCCCAGAATATTCAAGATCTGAATTAATATATAACCAATAGTTATTATTAATTCCTTATTAAAAGTCAGATTAAGCATGCAGCCAAAGTAAAATTGAAACTAAATTCTTGTGAAATTCACAGGAGCGCTGAAAAGACAAACGCGCATTATACCTTCGCCGAGGCTGTCGGAATATGTTCTGTGGGCCAACGGGTGGTTCAGTTGGTGAGTGTCTTTTCAGCTAAATATTGGGATTTGCAACAAGCAAGAGGTTTGATCATCTTCTCTTTCTTCAGCTGTTGTGGAAAGTCAATTCTTATTTGCCTTTTCGACGCATTGAGGGAAAGATGGATGCACCCATTGTACCATCTGGATGGAATCAGTGATTTTAGGAAAAGCTTTTAGCCTCTTGAACTGCATAGCTAAATCACAGCTAGCGCCGGCCAATCTGACTTTTATGGGACCGTTGGCACTTTTGTTGCCATGTGTCGATGCTAACATATCTACCTCGAACCTCTCACTGACTTCAAATTCCCCTAAACCAGGCTCCAAATTCTCATGTGGCCAGACGATCACGAATACACACACGCACACACATAGAGACTTTCTCTGCATTAAGCCTTAAAATATGACTATTCCCAAGTGTATACCTATTTGTATGGCTGTCTCCATATTAAATAAGCTTAGTTAAGACTGTTGTGTTCCCTTTCAGTCGGTCACGTTCGACGTACGATGTACATCTTCGAGTGTAAACTAAACGAACCAATGAAGATTGGCGTGCGAGTTTTCGCTTGCCGCACTCCGCCCCCGCGAGCGGGTATAAATACGGAAGCGGCCGCGCTCGCACTTTGTCTTTCACTTCGGAGCCGTGCAGTTGTCTGCAGAACGTCTCGGAGAGTGTACGAGAGAAGGGAGCCTTTGTGTGAAGTGTCTGTGCTGGTGTGAAGGCACGACAGCGATCCCGCGATCCAACGGCCATCCCAACTGCTGTTTTCACAGCAAACTCAGAGCAGAAAGAGAGTGAGAAGGGTTGAGATTTGGGGCGGTTGAGCACGCTTTGCTGGTTGATATAAGCCTTGCAGTAGCGCCGCGGTGAATCCCTGTGTGCTTCAGCACTTTAACCAAAAGAGCTTCAATTTCCTTCACGAGCGTCGAGTGCGTCTTTTTCAAGATGTCATTCCGCTCATGCGCTGCTGGATGCGGTCGTTCCATGTCACCAGCTGACGGGCACAATCGCTGCATCAAGTGTTTGGGCGTTCAGCACGCTGAGGCAGCTTTTGTGGATAGTTCATGTTCTCATTGTGGGAACATTACTATCGCGGTGTTGAGATCGCGGCTTGCTTATCTTGGTTCTCAAGGCCAAGTCCCTGTCCCTATCCCCCGATCTAGCGCCCCCCAGAGGGTCGCTACTTCCGCGGATAGACTGGGAGATCTGAGGATTATGGTCAGGGCTTCCCCGCCGAGCCAGTCTCCATGGGCCCCTGGTCCCTCACACGCACCGCAACCCGTGGTGATGCCAGAGGAGCGCGTTGGTCCCTCTCATGAGCGACCAGCCGTCTCTTTTGGCACGCCGGCTGATGATCAGATGTCGATCGCGGCATCGGAAGGTGGGTTTTAGTCATCTGGAGATGAAGGCTCGGATGCGCTGCCTCCTTCTGGGAGAGTGGCGTTTTCTGAGCCCGATCCAGAATTGACGGCCATGCTTGCCCGGGCCGCAGGGAGTATCGGGCTCGAGTGGAACCCTCCACCGTGTCCCGAACCGTCCCGGCTGGACGATTGGTTTCTCGGGGCAGCCCGTGCTGGTTCTCAGCACTCTGTCCCGGTTCCTTTCTTTCCGGAAGTGCATGAGGAGGTGACTAGATCGTGGAGGACACCTTTTTCTGTCCGAAACCGGTCGGGTCCCTCCTCCGCCTTCACCGTCCTGGATGGCGGTGCAGCTAAGGGGTACGTGGGGATCCCCCCAGTTGAGCGCGCCGTCGCGATGCAACTGTGTCTGGCGGCCGCCAATTGGCGGGGTAACTCGCGCCTCCCGTCCCAGGCCTGTAGGTTCTCGTCCTAACGGACAAGGCTTACAGAGCCTGTGGGCAGGCTGCATCTGCCCTGCATGCCATGGTGTTGCTGCAGGTCTACAAGGCCAAGGCACTTTGTGACATACCCCAGGGCGGTCTTGACCAACAGCTCATGGAAGAGCTGCGAGCCGCCACCGACCTCGCCCTCCGGGCGACGAAGGTGACTGCGCGCTCGGTTGGTCAAGCGATGGCCATGCTGGTGGTTCAGCAGCGCCATCTCTGGCTCAACCTGGCGGACATGAGGGAGGCTGATAAATATCGGTTCCTGGACTCCCCTGTGTCCCTGGTTGGGCTGTTCGGCGACGCGGTCGAGAGCTTCACCCAACAGTTCTCGGCCGCACAGAAGCAGACGGAGGCCCTGAAGCATGTCCTGCCCCGGCGTGCAGCTGCTGCCTCCACCCAGCCGCCGGTGGCGGCCTCCTCATCTGCTCGTCGCCGAGGGCTCCTGCCTGCGTCATCCTCCGCCCCTGCAAAGTCTGCAAAGCAGCAGCCATCACCCAGCAGACCGCAGGGAGCCGGTCGCAGACGTGGCGCCAAACCCGCTCAGCCCGCAGCCAAGCCAGATGGCAAACGCACCATAAAGCGGTCCTGAGACGGGCGACCTGGAGGAGGTTGGAGCTGCTTCTCGGGAGACGGTGAAGGCACCGCTCCCTCCCCCGGAGGAGGGCCGGGTGGAGAATCCTTTGTTTCCTTTTCTCTCTGTTCCGCCGCTGGCTCCCCGGAGTCCAGCAGTACCCACATTCTCAATAAAAGAGCAGTTTCCACTTCCTCTGGGTCACAAGAGGGCACGTCTGGCGGTGTGTCACGCTATGCCTGGCCACCCTCAGCCCCCTCTCATTTCTCCAGCAGAGGGCAGTGTGCTGTTCGAAGCCGCCCCCGTGCCGTCTCCCACGCGCACTGTCACTCTACGGAGCCAAACCTCACTTCGGGCCGCTCTGCCGTCCGAGTCAGGTTCCCTGGCTCCGCCTCGCTGCCCCCCCGCGGGTACGTCTGTTGTGCCGTTGGTCCCGCTGGTGCCGAATCTGGAAGCCTGGCTAGCGCTTCCCAGCCCGTCCCACTGGCTCATCCGCACGATCAGACTCGGCTATGTGATTCAGTTCGCCCGGCGTCCCCCGGTGTTCAGGGGCATCCATTTCACTCGCGTGGATGCGAACGATGCTCCTGTGCTTCGGGCGGAGATTGCAGTCATATGTGGCGAAGGACGCAATAGAGCCGGTCTCTCCAGCCGACATGAGGTCAGGGTTTTACAGCCCTTACTTCATTGTACCCAAGAAAGGCGGTGGGTTACGGCCAATCTTGGACATGCGAGTCTTGAATCGGTCCCTTCACAGGCTGCCGTTCAAGATGTTGACGCAGAAACGCATTTTCGAATGCATCCGTCCCCAAGATTGGTTTGCAGCGATCAACCTGAAGGACGTGTACTTTCATGTCTCGATTCTTCCTCGACACAGACCCTTTCTACGGTTTGCGTTCGAGGGTCGGGCATATCAGTACATGGTCCTACCCTTCGGGCTGGCCCTGTCGCCCCGTGTCTTTACTAAGATTGCGGAGGCAGTCATTGTTCCGCTCAAGGAACAGGGCGTTCGCATCCTCAACTATCTCAACGACTGGCTGATCCTAGCTCACTTGCGAGAGCAGTTGTGCGAACACAGGGACCTGGTGTTAGCTCACCTCAGCCGGTTGGGTCTTCGGGTCAACTGGGACAAGAGCAAACTCGCCCCCGAGCAGAGGATCTCTTATCTCGGTATGGAACTGGACTCGGTCAACCAGACTGCGCCTCACCGAGGAGCGCGTCCAGTCGGTGTTGAACTGCCTGATTACGCTCAAGAGCAGGACAGTGGCCCCACTGAAATTATTTCAGAGGCTCCTGGGGCATATGGCATCCGCAGCCGTAGTTACGCCGCTCGGATTGCTTCATATGAGGCCACTTCAACACTGGCTTCATGGCTGAGTCCCGAGATGGGCGTGGCAACGCGGTACGTTCCGTGTGGCCATTACACCGAACTGCCGTCGTACCCTCACTCAGTGGTCCGACCCCTCGTTCCTGCGGGCTGGAGTTCCCCTGGAACAGGTGTCCAGGCATGCCTCCTCCACCGGGTGGGGGGCCACATACAACGGGCATGCAGTTTCAGTTTCAATATCAATTGCATCGAGTTGTTAGCAGTGCGTCTTGTGCTGGGCCGCCTCAAGGGCCTGCTACTAGGCAAGCACGTACTGGTCCTTACGGACAACACTGCGACTGTTGCGTACATCAACCACCAGGGCGGTCTAAGCTCCCATCGCATGTCACAACTCGCCCGCCATCTCCTCTTATGGAGTCAGAAGCATCTGAGGTCGCTTCATGCCATTCACATCCCAGGCGTGCTCAACCGTGCAGCCGACGAGCTCTCACGGCAGCCTCTGCTTCCGGGAGAATGGAGACTCCATCCCCAGGCGGTCCAGCTGATATGGCGTTGCTTCGGGACCGCACAGATAGATCTGTTTGTTGCCCCGGACTCGACCCATTGCCAGTTGTTTTACTCCCTGTCCGAGGGCACCCTCGGCACGGACGCACTGGCACACAGCTGGCCCCGGGGCCTCCGCAAGTATGCGTTTCCCCCAGTGAGCCTTCTTGCACAGACGTTGTGCAAAGTCAGGGAGGACGAGGAGCAGGTCCTGCTAGTTGCGCCGTATTGGCCCAACCGGACCTGGTTTTCAGAACTCATGCTCCTCGCGACAGCACCTGCTTGGCCCATTCCTCTGAGGAAGGACCTTCTGACTCAGAGACGGGGCACCCTCTGGCACCCGCGTCCGGACCTCTGGAATCTCCATGTCTGGTCCCTGGACGGGACGCGGAGGTTCTAGGTGGCCTACCCCAGTCGGTGGTAGACACCATCACTTCTGCTAGAGCTCCTTCTACAAGGCACCTCCATGCTTTGAAGTGGAACCTGTTCGTTGAATGGTGTTCTTCTCACCAGGAGAACCCCCGATCTTGCTCGATCAGGTCAGTGCTTTCCTTCCTGCAAGAGGGCCTGGAGCAAAGGCTGTCTCCCTCCACCCTCAAAGTGTATGTTGCCGCTATCACCGCACATCACGATGCAGTGGAAGGTAAGTCTCTGGGAAGGCATGAACTGATCGTCAGGTTCCTGAGGGGGGCGAGGAGACTGAATCCGCCTCGCCCACTCTCTATACCCTCTTGGGATTTGTCCCTGGTGCTTACAGCTCTCCGGGGACCTCCCTTCGAGCCTTTGCAGTCAGCCGAGTTAAAAAATCTGTCACTTAAAACAGTTCTCCTGACTGCACTGGCCTCCATCAAGAGGGTAGGGGACCTGCACGCTTTTTCGGTCGACGAATCGTGCCTAGAATTCGGGCCGGCCAACTCTCACGTTATCCTGAGACCCGGATATGTGCCCAAGGTTCCTACCACTTATCAGTCGCAAGGCGTGCCTTGCCCACTCGGGTTGAGTGCTCACTCCACTAGGGGAGTAGCTTCTTCCTTGGCGCTGGCTCATGGCGCCTCGCTGACAGATGACAGATATGTAGAGCTGCGGGCTGGGCGACACCCAACACGTTCGCTAGATTCTATAGCCTTCGTGTAGAATTGGTATCTTCCCGTGTACTCGCCCCTACTGGCCGGTAGTACGAAGAACCCTTTCTAGTGTCTGCTTGCATACGCCACTCCTGCCCGCTGGGCCAGATACGTGCGTCTATTTGCTCCTGTAAAGTTCCCCAGTTGGCAAGCCCTGTTGAGTCCTCCGCCACCCCTTGCGGCTTCGGACATTGTGGAGTGTCCGTTGCTAGGCTTAAGCCTCTGCTAAGCTGGGTTCCGTATGTTGTGACCCCTACGGCGGTCCCATATGTGTAATGTCAAAGGCAGCCTTCCTAGGTAAGCCCGTGTTTTTCCCTCTGCAGAGCCCGCTCTGCTGTCCCTGCTAGATGTGTCTCCCCCCTACCTAGGCCGGAGCCATCCCAGGGACTTCATATGTGCACTGCCCACGGCCAGTCCATATGTACATTCCCCACGTACATTCTGACGTACGTCGAACGTGACCGACTGAAAGGGAACGTCTTGGTTACGTATCTAACCCTCGTTCCCTGAAGGAGGGAACGGAGACGTACGTCCCGTCGCCACAGTTCCTGTACCCCGCTGAGCGCGGACCACTGCTCATCTCCTCAGCGGAAAACAAAGTGCGAGCTTGGCCGCTACCATATTTATACCCGCTCACAGGGGCGGAGTGCGGCACGGAGTGCGGCATCTTCACTTGAAGATGATAGGGCTCTCGTGCGATATCCAAATTCGTCGGTTCAGTTCTGACGTACGTCTCCGTTCCCTCCTTCAGGGAACGAGGGTTACATACGTAACCGAGACGTTAGTTTTACTCTAAATGTTTAGATTCAAGTGTAAGAATGTATCTCTGCTAAATAAAAATCAAAAAATCTTCTATAAGTTAAAGTTGTATGATTTAACTTGATGAAGTATGTTCAACAGTGAATATATAAATCAAATCAAATGACTTACCTTAAGGAAATCGAGTTTCTCACATAGTTTGTTTTAATGCTATCACATGTCATATTCAGAAGTTTATAATTTAATGCTGCAGTGAAACTCCTCATACTTGTCTTGTCGTAACAGTTCTTCAGGGGAAGATGGAGAAAACGGAGTCAGGGTGAGGTTTACTTTTTTCAACAAAACAAACACTCACACTTTATATAACAGTTCCTTTGGCTTTGTTCTCCACAAAGACACACACAGGCACAAGTTCTCTCTACCTTTCCCAGTTACTCTGTCTTTTGTCCTGTCTCTCCATGCCAATTACTGGGATGAGCAATTTAAATCATGTCAGTTGACCTACTTGCTTACACCTCCTCTCCTGGTTCAGGGTCCTGTGCCATGATGGTAGTTGAATAAACTTTATATTACATACCATCAAGATACAGACCCCCGGTTCTTGACAGATACATGCTATTAGTGTAATCCTAGAATAAATAGTGCTTATCTCTTTTGCAATTATTGCAATTACAATTATGCTTAAGCTTGAGACATTCATGGCTTAAGCCCAATCTCAGACTTAAATGCATGTTTTAACTGAAAGCAACTTGCACTGTTTTGTCTTAAGATGCATACCTGTGATGAAGGACGAGTCAGAGGAATGAGATCCAATAGCAGGCTTTATTAAAACACAGAATGGTTGTAAAAGGCAAGGTCAAACAGTGGCAAACAGGAATATCAGAGGTAAGCAGGTCCGTGGACAATAAACAGGCAAAGGGTTGATACAGGCGGCAGGCGAACAACAGTGCAGTAATCCAAAGCAGTGAGTCAAACAGGGTAGACAGCGAACAATCAAAAACCGGAACAGACAGGCAGAAAACAGGATCAGGAAAACAAGACACTGGAAATAACGCTCAGAAATGACAGGGAACCTAATCAAGACTTTGCGGTTAGTGTTGTGTGAGAATGGTGCTTATATGTGGTGTGGGTGATGAGCTGCAGCTGATGAGGTAATCAGTGAATGGGTGAGGAGGTGCAGCTGGTGCGGTAATCAGTGACTGGGTACGGGGCTTATGGGAAATGCAGTTAGTGTGAATGAGCTCAGGAATGCCCATTAAGGTTAGGGCTGCTGACTTGGTCATGTGACTGTGGGCAGGCAGTCCGGGAACCACTTCAGTGGTTGTATCAGGACAGACGGTAGGTTCAGGGACAGCCCTTCTGGCTGTGACGGGACAGGCAGAGGATTCACAGACGGCCTCCATAGCCGTGACAGGACAAGATGAGAGTTCAGGGCTGTCAGAAAGTTCAGCAGCGACTTCAGTGGTCGCTTCAGGGCAGACAGAATGTTCAGGGGTGATCTTCATGATAGCTTCAGGACTGATAGAAGGTTCAGGGGTGATCTCCGTGATCTGGGCTGAACAGACAGGGAGTTCATGAGTGGTAGCCGTGGTCATTTCTGGGCAGATAGGAAGTTCATAGATCACCTCTGTGGTCACATCAAGACAGACAGGAAATTCAGGAACGACCTCCGTGGTCGTATCAGGACAGAGAGACAGTTCAGGAACGACCTCCCTGGTCATATCAGGGCAGACAGGAAGTTCGGTGACGACTACTATTGTCGTATCCAGGTAGTCAAGGAATTCAGGGGTTATGGTTGTGGTGGCAGGACGGATTACATCTAAGTGGTCAGGCTGAGATCTGGAGTCAGAGCCCTCCTTCAGGGCCTCAAAAAATGGCACGGGACTTGGGTTGGGACCCGCTATAGCGCCCTCCTGTCTGCCAAAACGAGCTCAGGAACGGAGTCGATAGCGCCCTCCTGGGTTGCACAGGAGTACTCAGGGACAGACCCAGGAGCGCCCTCTTGGGCTGCACTGGCGTGCTCAGGGACTGACTCGGAAGCGCCCCCTTGGGGCAGGCCCGAAGCTGGAACCGATGTGTGTGCTGCCCACAGACATAAAATGGCCATAGCCATCATGGGAAGAGCTGCATCTTCTAACAGCTCAGGCATAGCAGGCGTGACGTGAGCAGTCGCTGGCTGCTGGACCGGAGTGACGTGAGCAGTCGCTGGCTGCTGGACCGGTGTGACGTGAGCTGTCTGAGGCTGGGCAGACGTGGCTTGAACCGTTGGCTGATGGGCAGGCGTGGCTTGAACCGTTGGCTGCTGGGCAGGCGTGGCTTGAACCGTTGGCTGCTGGGCAGGCGTGGCTTGAACCGTTGGCTGTGGATGCTCCGTCTTGGCCTGGCTTGATTCATGATGATCAACGGTGACTTGACTGGGTTCATGATGATCTATGACAATTTGACTTGCCTCTGGACGATTAGCTGCAGTGTGCTATGACTCTGGACGATCAGCTGCAGCGTGCTGTGACTCTGGACGATCAGCTGCGGCATGCTGTGACTCTGGATGATCAGCTGCGGCGTGCTGTGACTCAGGGGTGATGGCCATTTTGTGCACCGATACCACGGTGGCCGCCATTTTGTGATTGGAATCGGGTATGGAAACCACAGGGCAGAAATGTTTGTTAAACACAGTGAGGCATGTTTGAGGCTGAATGAACTGGCGGTTGTGCCAAGTCAGGCTCCGCCTCACCCATGTTAAATGGTGAACCACTTAATGAGTGCATAATTCATAAAGTCTCTGAGACTACAATTGAAGTCTGCGTCGGGGGGGCAGATTTTCAGGGGTTCGTTTAGTCCGCGACAAAACAAATGTTTAAACAGAAAGTCATCATATGTGACATGATCAGATAACTCACAGAATTCCTGCACATATTCTTCAATAATTAAGCCTCCTTGTCGAAGTTGCAGAAGTTGACCGAAGTAATCCATGTCGGGACTGAGACTGCTGGGAAAAGCCGCTGGATCTTTAAGTGGCGAAGTCTTCTGTAATGAAGGGCAAGTCAGCGGAATGAGATCCAATAGCAGGCTTTATTAAAACACAGAATGCTCGTAACAGCCAAGGTCAAACAGTGGCAAACAGGAATATCAGAGGTAAGCAGGTTCGTGGTCAATAAACAGGCAAAGAATCGATACAGGTGGCAGGCGAACAACAGTCCAGTAATCCAAAGCAGTGAGTCAAACAGGGTAGACAGCGAACAATCAAAAACCGAAATAGATAGGCAGAAAACAGGACCGGGAAAACAAGACACAGGAAATAACACTCAGAAATGACAGGGAACCTAATCAAGACTTCACGGTTAGTGTTGTGTGAGAATGGTGCTTATGTGGTCTGGGTGATGAGGTGCAGCTGGTGTGGTAATCAGTGACTGGGTACAGGGCTTATGGGAAATGTAGTTCGTGTGAATAAGTGAGTGGTTGGCTTAAGTGGCTGTTATCTGATTGGAGGGTGGAGGAGACAGTTGGTGGAGTCCACTTATTTGTGGATTTATCAGCACATCTTGATGCTAGAAGGGTTTCAAAATTCACAAATGCGTGCAGGGCTACACAAGAAGCGATCCACAAATGTGCGCAGTGATTCACAAATAGACAGGAATCAATTCACAAATGAATCCCAGGCAGAGTAGTGTTTGTGACATAAAACACATTTGTAAATATTTTATTTAATGTGAATTTTATTAATTTTTGTGAATCTATATTTATTTGGAATAATGCAACAATTCTAACCCTATATGTGACAGACTTGATTTGCCCTTGATTTGCCTGCTCTCAATCCCCGCCTCTGAAAAGCATTTGATCTGCGCTGCTTTTTAAAGACTGGTTGGTGTATCTTTTGTAAAAGATACACCACCCCTGTCTCGGCCGGTTTCTTCTTTGTTCACAAAAAAGGATGGGGGTCTCAGGCCGTGCATCGATTACCGGGGTCTCAACGAGATTATGGTGAAGTAATGATTTGCTCTTATCATCAGATCGTGGTTGTATCTCTTACTTTACCTCAGTGCTGGTTTTGACACTATCGACTACAACATTCTTTTGAATAGACTAGAAAATTATGTTGGCATTAGTGGAATTGCGTTGGCCGGGTTCAAATCATACTTATCTGACCATTATCAGTTTGTAGTAGTAAACGAAGAGATGTCATTTCGATCACAAGTTCAATATGGAGTACCGCAAGGCTCAATACTAGGACCGTTACTTTTCACTCTGTACATGGTACCCTTGGGAGATGTCATTAGGAAGCATGGCATTAGTTTTCACTTTTACGGTGATGATACTCAGCTCTATATTTCCTCGTGCCCTGACGAATTCTACCAATTCACAAAATTAACAGAATGCGTAGCTGATATAAAAAATTGCATGACTAGTAATTTCCTACTAATAAATTCAGAAAAAACAGAGATTCTAATTATTGGACCAAAAACTTCTGCACATATTAACCTAGAATACTGTCTAACACTTGGCTGCTCTGTTAAGTCGTCTTCGTCGGTTAGGAACCTGGGTATGCTCTTTGATACCAATCTTTCATTTGAAAGCCACAATTCTAGCATATGTAAAACCGCATTCTTCCATCTTAAAAATATATCTAAACTACGACATATGCTCTCAATGACAAATGCGGAACAGCTAGTTCATGCATTCATGACCTCGAGACTAGATTACTGTAAGCTCTACTGGGTGGTTGCCCTGCTCACTTGATAAACAAACTACAGCAGGTCCAAAACGCAGCTGCGAGAGTCCTTACTAGAACCAGGAAATATGACCATATTAGCCCGGCTCTGTCAAAACTGCACTGGCTTCCTATTAAACATCATATAGATTTTAAAATCTTGCTTATTATTTACAAAGCACTAAATGGCTTAGCTCCCCAGTACCTGAGTGAGCTCTTAATGGATTATAGTCCTTCGCGTCTATTACGATCTCAGAATTCTGGCCAGTTGTTAATACCTAGAATATCAAAATCAAACACTGGCGGTAGATCCTTTTCCTATTTGGCACCTAAACTCTGGAACGATCTTCCTAGCATTGTTCGGGTAGCAGACACACTCTGTCAGTTTAAATCTAGACTAAAAACGCATCTTTTTAACCTGGCATACACATGACACATTATCAATTTTTGTCTTCATATCCGTTAAAGGATTGTTAGGCTGCATAGATCAGGTCAGCTGGAACTGGGAACACTTCCTATAACACCGGATGTACTAGTTACATCAGAAGAAGAATGGCGTCTACGCTAATTTTTGTCTCTCTGCTTATCCCAAGGTTTACCAATTAACATGATTGGCTGGATCCGGGCCTTGTCCGGATCGGATGGGGAACCTGCGCCTGTGCGCGGCAGCAGCGTGGCCCTGGAGTGTTGGCGGAGATGGTGTGAACTGGCCCCCGACTAAGCCTGGTTTCTCCCAAGGTTTTTTTCTCCATTTTGTTGGAGTTTTGGTTCCTTGCCGCGGTTGCCTTTGGCTTGCTTAAGTTGGGGACACTATTATATTATTTTTACTTTGCCACAATTTGCATTGTAAAAAGCGCTATATAAGTAAAGGTGACTTGACTTGACTTGAAGTACAGATATCCATTGCCCCTAGTTTCCTCTGCTCTGGAACAACTACGCGCCGCCAAATACTACACCAAGCTCGACCTTCGGTGCACCTACAACCTGGTCCGTATCCGGGAGGGTGATCAGTGGAAAACCGCTTTCTCGACGACCACTGGGCACTATGAATACCTCGTTATGCCCTTCAGGCTAGCCAACAGTCCATCCGTGTTCCAGGCCTTCATTAATGACGTCTTCCGTGACATGTTAAACCACTCAGTCATTGTTTGTATCAAGGACATCTTAATTTATTCTGAATCCCTGGGGGAATACAGAGAACGGGTCAGAACAGTACTGAAACGTCTTATCCAGCATCAACTCTACGCTAATCTAGAGAAGTGCGAGTTCCACCAAACATCTATAACTTTCCTGGGTTAAAGAAAAAAACCTTAAATGAGCAACAGAAATAACCCATACATGCGTGTAACAAAGTTCTTAAGAACGGGAAGAAGGAGGCGGGAATCGGCGAACATTAAACAACTTTTTAATAATAAAATAAACAAACAATGAAACGAAAGTAGAAGGGCGGCAGTTTCTCACGGCGACTGCCGCCCACACAAACAAAATAAAACACAACATAAAATCCAGGCCTGGTCCTCTCTCGTCCTTCACTGTTGTCGCTCCTCTTTTATGCTTCCGGAGCTCCTCCGTGAGAGATCCGAGACGGCTGAAGCTCGTTATCTCTCGCGTCACCGGCCTCGCGCTGTTCCCTCACGGCTCTCGCCCGCCCTGCTCGTCACAATACGGTGCTCAAGTCGCACATACAAAGCAGACAATTCAACCGGGAGCGCGCAGCTCTTTAAGCAGCCACACCATATTTCTACTTGTTACACTGCCTTTATTAGAGAGAAGAATATGTTCAGCCTCCTTCCTCTGAAGCTTCGAATATTCGATGTTGATTGCTATCGAAGTTTCGAAGCTCAAAAAATGGTATTCGGACCAGCCCTAATTTAGTCTGTTAGCAAAGTGATACTAGAAAGGTGTTCTACAAATAGAGGACATATACATGTTCATATTTTCTAAAGACATGGACAGAGATTTGCATTCTGGACAGAAGCATCATCCCAACTCCTTCAGGGCACCCTTGAGCCGGTCTTTAGGATGTCTAAATCCACCTCCAAACTGTCTCTTAGCAAAAGACTAGTTAAAGACGACACTGATAAGGTAAATGATTTCAGTGGTCATATATCAAGCAGTTGCATACATGCTGGAAAAATAGTTCAATTATTTTGTGCCATTATTGTCTTATTCAGGTGCAACAACCAACAATTGTGAGAGACCTTTACACTGGATGGTACTGGGTTCAAAATCACACCTTTCGTGAGGAGGTGACAGAGCCTGCTTTTCTGAGGATGAACCCTGATGACCAACAAAATGCCCTCAGGAAGGTCCTGGGGGTGAATCCTCTGAAGAAAAATACAACTTTTTGTTTATATTTCAGTGGCAAGAGGACATTGGGACAACAGCAAGAGGACAACAGTCAATGCCATGTTCCTCGATCAGCAATTCCAGTAGATCAGGGAGGGAATGAATGAAAGTTGGAAGGAATGAGTTCATTTATAAATAAATAAATTGAATAAATTTGATCCTGTATGTTTCTTAAATGCAGACATTTGTTAAAGTATGCTGAAATAGGTAAAACATCTTTAGAAAATGAAATATTAAATATAAACAACCACACACTTATATACACATCTCTATTTTCCCAAATGATGTCAAGCAAATATAAACTTTAGTTTAGCTGTATTTAACTTTTCCTTTTAATTTATGCCACATATTAACATTGATATATTTTACCAAAAAAAGTATTTGTTAAAAGAATCATTAGTAAAGAACCATTTCATGTACGAATCAGGTAGCGTCAAATAACTGCTGTAAATTGTTTCAACATACCTCAGGCAGGAAGTGCATGTATTTTCGCACATGCGCAGAACAAATCGTGTTTCCGGTATGGATCGAGCAGTGACAGGTCTACCAGGGTTGTGTCTAGAAGGGATACAGCTGCGGCCGGAAGAGAGGCAAAAGCTCAGGATACATAACAGTAAATTAAATGTGCTACTTTTTAGAGAGCGCAAGAGTGAGACACTCCAGAAACACAGATTCAACCTACAAAAATATGTTTATTTGTCATTATACTATACAATATTGTTTTAAAGAAAAAATGGGTCGTACTCTCCACCTTTATATAATCTCATACATGGACCGATTCACCAGCAATTACTATACTGGAATAATGACATGTACATGAAGATATACAAACAGCAGTGATTACTATAGATGAAACATGATGTAGATACAACAATACAGAAACTCATAGACTCATGTTGATTTTCTGAAGCAAATAGTATAATGATAAAAACAGAAACAAAAAATAAGCTTTTATAAAGTGCATATAGTCTTGTCTCTGGTCCACACTACAAATAATACGTCAATTTATAGAACCACTACTACACAAACACGAAAAAACATCTTTTGAGGGAACGTTTCATAATTTCAGTAATCGTTTTTTCAAACTGGTATAATTTTCTTTGTTGCGTGAAATATAAAAGGAGATGTTGAGCAGAATGTTCACACTGCTCTTTCCCATACATTGCTTACAAATACAACCAGTCAGTTTTCATTTTTGGGTGAACTATTTGCTTCATGTCGAACTTTAGAGAGTTAATCTATAAAAGAAATATATTGTTACACTTAAGAGGCTCTGAGAAGTAAAAATAACTACAAAAGAGCCTAGGCCTCAGGTGAAGAAATCTTTAGATATGGCCTCTACAAAGTTCGGGGCAGACATTAAGATACCAATGGTGCATAGAATGGTGAACAGGGAAAAGGCCATGAGACAAAGACGGTCAATGACAGATGCTGCAAACTTCCACTCATTGCACAAAGTCTCTTCCTCGTCTTGGTCACGGAAGCGTTTGGCAATGTACCGAACCTCATCCAAGATTTTGGAGAGATCAGTTTCGCCAGGGCCGCTACTAACGGAAGACGCCTGAGCCCCGGGGAGCAGCACATCCTCCTCACCTGCGGCGACGAGCCGGCTGCAGATCACCCCTGAATCGGGTGAAGTGGCGTAGTGAATGGTGTCCATTCCCCGGAAGCCGATGTACAGCAGGTTTCCATTGGTGGACTGTGCTGCTCCAGTGCTGATGTTCAGATCCACGCTGGAGAGGCTGGTGCGCGGCTGCTTATTGTGACAAGCTGAGCGAACTCTGTCCTCACCAGGCCTCTTCATCCGCAGGAACCAGGCACACCAGTTCAACAGCACCACACGGGTCTGGTGGGAATATTGACCATTTCACAAGTTCACACTTACAAATAATCAGATAGAGTAATTAGTATGCATATTTGGTGTGCTGTCCGAGGAGAGGGCTCCGAGCTCGGTATTTGGCCCAAGCCCAGAGTACTCCCCCCGTATTCTGGTTTAAGAAGTAACCAGGCAAGTGTGAGGAGACGGGGTGGTGGAGGGATGCTGAAACTGTCCAAAAACATTGGTGAGTCGAATGCATCGATATATATATATATATTGGTTTCCGCTCATGCTGATTGAGCAGACATGTTGATTGCTGATTAATGACCGCTGGTTGGAGTGATGTGATGATTAGTTAGATCATTTGAACGTGTTCCTCCCGAACTTTGTTAATAAAACATCATTAAATACAGGGTTCGTATGATCACGAAAAGTCATGGAATTTTAAAAAGGCAATTTCCCGGCCTGATTTTGTCTTCTCTCTCTCTTGATTTCTCTTGGACGGCACTAAATATAGTTGTAAACGTGGCGTAAAATGATTTGAGCCGGTTCGTTTTCGACCAGTTCCAGAGGTAGTCGAAAACGGATTCGATCGGATTGAAAACATGTGGTCCAATGTGTTCAAACAGTGTCAAAAGACTGCCTACTCTCCGCTTACAGACCTGATGCACAAACATTATAGGAAACATACAGGATTTAAACTTTGTCTATTTTTGACGAACGCTGCGTCCAAGTCGCGCAGCTCAATGCAACATAGTCAAAACAATCACCCCGCGTAAACTCCCGCTCATATTTCACATCACTAGGAGGCAAGAAATTGAAAAACTTGAAAATCTTTTAATACTTGTCATCCATAACTGGACTTCTATTACTTTGTCTGTAGGCTACAGCAAAACAAAGTAGGGCATAGCAATAAACACAATTAAACCGGACAAAACATAACCATTTAGCCATTAAAAACACGTAAAATCAAGGAAAACAACGTCGGACAGGCAAATCTTGGGGTCTGGCGAATCTAGCTGCTTTGCTTCTGAAATGCAGATACCGAGTAGAGGATGGAACAAAACCTTGCCGGAGCCATAACGTGCCGCAGAAGCATGCAGTGTAAATTAGGGGTAAGCGAGCTGCACGCTGGGACATTTTGGGACATTTGGTCACTTGCCCAGTCGGGCCAGTTTTGCATCAGTTTATCATTTGCAACTCTTTTTAAGTCTTCAAAAGTATTCCCTTAAACAAAGTCAATTATGTCTTAAATGAACGTAAACAGCTGAGAGAGAAAACGTTAGGCGTTAAAATATTAGGCCCTGTTTATGTCTGATATTAAGATGCATTTTGGTCACAAGTGGACGAGGAAGACATTCTCGTTTACACCTGGTATTTTAAACCGTATCTTTTGAGCACTTTCAAACACTTCTGTCCTGATTTCTTCGAAGGGAGTGCCCAGAGACAACGGAAAAACATGGAGCATCAGCTTTCATTTCTGCTGTCAGCCGCAAGACCACGCCGAACACTGTGAGTGTGTGTTAGAAATCTGGAATGGTAAGAGAACATTGTGCTTTGTGTGTTTTTTTGTCTTCAAACCAAACTTGGGTCAGATTAGTCTTCTTGGGTCTTCAGCCGACAAAGCTTAAATGCCGTGTGTTTTCTATAATGTTTGTACATTAGGTCAGTAGGCGGAGAGTAGGCGGTCTTTTGTGGTTGTTCGAACACACTGGTCAACATCAGCGTTTACACTACGAAAGCAATCCGGTCTAATCTGTTTTCGACTACCTGTGGAAGTGGTCAAAATCAGACCAGCTTAAAATACTTTACACCACGTTTACACCCGTATTTAGTACCGTCGACCAAAACACATCTTATGCTGCATTCACCTGCTATCATAAATTTCAATTCCCACTTCTGAAGTCATGTTTATGTGTTAATTGCATTCAAGTTTCGAAATAGGAAGGTGTTCATGTGCAATTTTTTACCAAGGAAACAATAATTACGGCAGCACGTGAAGGCAGTACTAATAACTGGTGTAAACAGAGCCTTGAATGCGTTCATTCTTTCTTAAAGTGACAGCAGCCTAAAAAACATGCCATTAATGTTGATCAAAAGACAAAGAGAAAATCACTCACTGCTTTTGACTGAATAACTTTAAGGATTAATTTGTTTTTAATTTACAGTGAATTTATAGTTTTTATTTTACAGTGAAGACTATCTAGTGTTATTTTTCATTAGTATTTCAGTAGTATTTCTGTACATGAATACTACTGTTAGACCTACTTAAAAGAACTTTAATTTATATCTTTATTCTATTGTATGTACGTATTTGTGCTACTGCTTGTAATTTATTTGTTCTTATTTTACTGTTTGTAAGTATCAAATAAAAATCAAGCTTTCTTGTGCTATCTGTAAGCTATTGTGCAAAATAAAAAAACTGCACCATTGTAAAACACAAACACAAAGAGTGAGAAAACAAATAAGTAATGGAAATGTATTGGTAAAGTTATGTAAGAGCTCTGTAAATAACACTGTTTTCCAAACATGGAAGTAACCGTAATACTACTAAATTCAACTACATGGGTTTATATGGCAAATATGAATAGAAGCAAGAACGAGAGCCTCACCCATTTGGGCATTTTTCCTCCATCAGGATCATGGTAGTGGTATTGTAATACCCAGACTGTTGCTATCACAGACAGTCCAACAATCACCATGGTGGTGGCGAAATACTGAGCTAATCAGAGAACAGAGAATTACATGAACAAACTAGAGAAAAAACAACTAAAAAATGTTTCAGACACTGTCAAGTCAAGTTACATTTATTTGTATTGTGCTTTATACTATACAGATGGTTTCAAAGCAAAAACAAAAATACTTCAAACTGTTTTACTCCTTTACAGTGATTAATAAAGGCTTTGCAAAGTGATTTAACCAAATAAATTAATAGAAAGTATCAGTAAAACAACAACAAAATGATTCAATGACAAATCATCATTACAAATTGCACTTACCTATTAAGGGTACAGAGTCTGATGTCGCCGGCATTATCTCTGCTACCAGAAGCATGAAAACAGTCAGTGAGAGCAGGACTGTGATCCCTGACAATTGAAAAAAATATATATATATATTACTATTACTACCATCCAACACTGTGACAGTTTTCATATGAAATCACAACACTGAAGACAGATAAAGAGAAAACTTGATCTAGTGGTCACAAGAGCTATTTTAATCATGACAACTCTCTGAAATCTCTCTAAATCTGCTACACATATGGATTTGGACAAGTATGGACTTGCTGCAAGATACAGACAAGCTACTGTGAACATCCAAGATACACTGCTGTTGCATGAATAGGCATATGTAAATCCCGTAGCAGATCTAGGCAGGTAGAGCTGGGGAGGTGGTGTACAATACATTTTATATCTGTGAATTTAATCTCTCTAACATTTGACTACAAAGTAACTGTCACTATGAGAAATATTAAATTGGAGAAAAAAAAGTGACAACTATCTCCAGTATATTGTAGCTACTGTCAAGATGATCCAAGAGAATGCAAAAAAAAAAAGCAGTCACACTGTAAAAAAAAAAAAAAAAAAAATCCCTGTAAAATTTACGGTAAAAAATGGCAGTAAAAAACTTTACCGTAAAAAATTTGGTAGTAAAATTTTAGGTTTTACGGAACAGTAGAAAGCCGTATAATTTAAAGGTCTATATTGTAATAATTACGTTTCATAACTGCTTATTTTATACACTGTAAAAAATCTGTTAAATTTAAGGTCAAAAAACGTATTTAACTCACTGATATAATGTTAATTTACCAAACTACTGAAGTACTAATATCTGTTTTGTACCTTTGTAATACACTGACAACCACCAAACACAGTAAGAGCAATAATCATTAATTTAACAACATTAGATGTAACACAAAACCCTAATGTACAGAAAAAACTAAGAAGAAAGTTATTTCAGCGAAAATACATCAAATGGGAAGGGTCACGCAGAGAATTGTGGAAATGTCAATTCGCGGTTTTTCACTGTAAATTATGCAATGACTTGTTAATTTCTCTTCAAAAAACTGTAAATTTAACTGTATTTTACCGTAAAATGACATTAAATGCACCGTTAGATCTATTACAGTTATTTACCATATATAGTGCGTAAACGCTCTGTAAACCAATTAACCGTTTTTCACCGTAGCATTTTCACAGTCTTTTACCATTAAAATCACAGTCATTTTTTACAGTGCAGGCTTATACTATAAAATAGTATCATTTAGTACCCTTATTATAAAAGAAAATAAGCAGAGCTATCTATGATGAAACTTAAATGCGACGTGTAGCCAGGGAAGCACAGAGTTGAAGTAATAATAATAACAAAAGTATTTTAATGAAGACGCAGGGGAACAGTCCAGGACAGGAACACACGTAACAGTATCATCGGCTGCTGGTATTTAGAGTATTGATCTTGAGTAACTCACAGAGCGAATGACTCACTCGGTGGAAAGTAATGTTGGCAGCCTCACCACACTAATACCATTTAGGAATGACAAAATGAAAAAAAAATAAATTGTGTTCTGCTGTGGGTTCAGTCTCTTCCAGAACGTTCCCTCACTCACTGCGGCAGCATCCTCTAAAATAAATCCAGCAGGCCAGATAAATTGAAGCATTCGGCCTTCAGAGCTCTCCAACTGCATTAATCACTGAAGCGATCTTTGGTAAACCATCAATCTCACTACACGCCACGTACAGTAGCTTACAGGGATGTCGGGATAAATCGTGTGCCTGTGCCAAAGTGAATTTCTTATGATGTTGGTTTAAATGTGGATATTTCACTAAGTCAGCAAAAAAAAGGAAGTATTCGGAAGTTTCACTAATGTGGGAAATAAAATTAATGATTTTTAAAATGGCAAATGTGACATTTATGCACTTTCATTTACAGCAGTACCCGAGTGAGGCTGCCATAATAAACCCTTTTAAAGGTGAAGAGTATAATTTCTTTCAAAAGCTGCTTTTTCACAGTTGGGCAGAGCGGTTCTAAGAACGGTCAGGAATGGTTCCAGGTATATTTGAGTTGCCTGGAATTCTCAGCACGTTAGTGCTGAATTTAAAAAAATATCCAATTTAAAATAACTAGCTACCGAAAGACGGCGGTACACATCGATTTACGACGAAAGAATGAACTCTGGATATCTTTTATGATGAATGGATGCACTTTTTTGGGCTTCAAAATCTCATCCTCTATTCACTGCCATTATAAATCTCGGAAGAACCAGAACATTATTTAAGATAACTCCGATTGTGTTCGTCTGAAAGAAAATATGGCTTGAGGGTGAGTAAATCATGGGGTAATTTTAATTTTTGGGTAAATGGTAGAAAAACAGATAATGTCTTGTCGGTTTCCCACAAGGAGGGGAAAGTAGAAACTGTTTTTCCCTCCCAAAAATTCAAGGCAAGGATGTCTAGGAAAACATGACATTCCAAATTAATTACAGATTTGTAAATGCACATTCACATTTTAAAATGATGACAGAGGCTCACCAAGAGAGATCTTCTCGCCTGAATCAGCAGGCAACAGGAAGACGAGCAGAGCCAGAGTAGAGATGAGCACACAGGGAATAAGCAGATTAAGACCGTAGTATAGCGTCCGTCTCCGCATCACCACCGTGAAAGTCACATCTGGGTACGGCTCCTTGCAGCAGTCATAGAATCTCTCATTCCTTCGACCTGGAACCTCTGAGTTACATATTTTTTCATCATTTAGCAGACGCTTTTATTACAAGGGGAGCAATTAGGGGTTTTTAGTCATGGTATCGAAGGTAGAGAGAGTGCTGTTCATTCACAATCCCCACTTTCAATTCCTGCCAGCATGGGAATCGAACCGACAACCTTCAGATTACAAGCCCGACTCCCTCACCACTAGGCCACAACTACCCTATACATATAATTGGCAGCCTTATAAAAGGAATGTTTTGTGAAATGACCAATCACACCTTGTTTCTGGTTTCTAAAAACAAAAAAACAGGTCACTGTAGTTTTTTCCCCATAACAGAGCTATTGTATGGAAGCTTGTTTCCGCCACCAAATAAAAGATAAAAAAGTAATTGCGACTTTTTATCTCACAATTGTGCGCTACCCTTCGCAAAGACCCGCCCCCTTTAGTTACTGTTGCTATGTCCAACAAACCATGCGCTCTTACACCACACATCATGTTCTCAAAAAGTGAAAAATAGAAAGTGGAGTAAAGAGGACACTGACAACACGTCGACAGACAAGACAGAGCAGGTTACTTTTGATATGAAACAGTTTCATATTTAAAATATATATTAAAGAAGTTTAAATAGTAAATAGCGTCTAGAGTCTCTTTAATGTGTCGTGACAGATCGCTGTAGCTCCTCGTGAACCGATCATCTCTTCATACTAGTTCATTTATAGCATCAAATAAACATGAATGAACATCAGAAGGAATGTTGTTTCAAGCGCAGAAAGATGTGAGGACACACAATTTTCAAGTTCAAGTTCACCAACATTAATCTACTAACTCCCCTGACTGCTTTGTCGGACAAAATGGCAGATTCAGGGTTATGATTGGTCAGATCGCCTGTCAATCAAACTGCCGGCGAAGGGTTTCTTATAATTGCGAGTTAGAAAGTTTTTTTTGTCAGAATTGTGAGTTTAAATCTCAAAATTCTGACTTTATAACTCACATCTGTTAGTTTATATCACTGCAAGCCAGAATAGCGAGATAAAAAGTTGCAATTATATCTTTTTTTATATTTTATTCAGTGACAGGCTATTGAGCTTGATAGCCCTTGTGAAAAAGGAGTAAACTTAAGCAAACTTTTAAAAGAGTACGAAACTGAATGTGATGTTTTTGGACACTTAATTGCATGAGTTTCAATTTATATTTAATACAGCTGAAATCTTTATATGTAATTTCTATTGCCTATGAAATATATTTCAAGTGCACTGCTGAAGGTACCGTCAAGCATTTATGATAACTAAGATATACTTTCTATTGAAACTTGTATGTCATTTGCAAAGGTAAATTGCCAGTTTAGTGCGTTTTAAATATATCGACTTATGTAATATCAAATAAACCACTATACAGTTAAAACTTGAATTAAGTACTTTGGCATGTTATTCAACACATCAAGAAAGTGTCAAGGTTCCTTAAACAAAATGTATCTTAAACTAAAAACTTTTAATTTGACATAAAAGTGCAGTAAATCACCTTACCCACAAGGTCCCACTCTCCATTAGCGATGTATCCTGTGATATCAGCATCAATCATCTGCAGGTCCAGAGACCATCCCCCGTACGTCCAGGAGCCAAATTTCAAATCACACCTCTGAAGATCAAAGGGGAACCAGCGAACATCGATGTGGCAGGTGCTTTTGAATATTCCTGTGAACATAAATGTGAGCTGACTGCTGTGGAACATTTTCAGTGCGCCGTAATAAAACATCTTCCAGCAGCACATCTGAGAGCACTTTATGCCATAATAGTAAAAACTATAATAAAAATACTTATCATTGATCATCATTACTACTACTGCAGTGGTAGAAATATTATTATAAAATAAAAATGCAAAAATTTGATTTATATGAACCATAATGGTGATGAAAACGAACATCTGGGGAACTTTTCAATTAGAAGGCTGCCACAACATCCATTGAAGAAGCCAGTAAAGACATACGTATGTAATTTAGCATGGACGGTTCAGTACGTCATCTTCCATCTATGTTTCAGTGCTTTCATTGCCATAAAGCATAACTAGGCTTCTGACAAAGCTTTATGGAGGTTCAAGAGAAGGCAATCTCTTCAATGTCACCACATTGATAATTTACTGCAAACTCACTGCCAGGACTACATCTGTTCATGAATCAAATGTTTATCTCGGGATAGAGCCTGTTTCAGCTTTCACAGCAAGAAACGGGGAGAAAAGAAAAGGATGCAGTGGAGGCAAATGCTGCACAGGCAGATCTCCATTCACATCAAATAGTTTATCAATGAGACAACTCTTTAGACCAAAACTATAAGTAACATAATTAACAACCATTGCATAAAAATCATATTTGTCATACATGATTATTTGTCACTAATATCAATTTTATTTCCACAACAAAAAAAAGTGTCTCATAATATCAAGCTTGTTGAGATTAAGTGAGTAGTGAGGTGCTTCTGCCAGAAAAGTGTGACTTTATTTCTTGTAAATGTGACTTTAAAGTGTTTATATTTTAGTGTGTTCACACTTGGCAGGTTTGGTTCGATTAAAACAAACTCTGGTGTTCGATTAAGGGTGTGTTCACACTTGTATTTTGGCTCTCTTGGTTCTTTTGGTCCGGACCAAAAAATAAAATGATAGATTTAGTCCTGGTTCACTTAGCATTCACACTATTACTTTTAACACCGAACCTAAAGCTATAAAAACTAAATATATATATATATTTTTAACCAAAAAGGCTTTTATTACATATATTTTGCAACTGAACTTGTCGAGAATCCAAAGCAATGCTGTGTTGAGAACCAAATGCTGTATGTTTGTACATATGATGGTATTTTGATCTGCTGAGAGCATGTGAAAAGCAAATAAAATATGTAAAGGAGTCCCTCCGTCACCCAAACAAAGATCTCCAACAAAAGAGACGCTCTTCAGGTGCCTGGGTGTAATGGGGTTCAACGAGTACGGGAAGAAGGAGGCGGGAACCGGTGAACGTTCAACGTACTTTAATAAAAAAAATAAACAAACAATAAAACGAAAGTAAAAGGGCGGCAGTTCCTCACGGCGACTGCCGCCCACACAAACAAAATAAAACACAACATAAAATCCAGGCCTGGTCCTCACTCGTCCTTCACTGTCGTCGCTCCTCTTTCATGCTTCCGGAGCTCCTCCGTGAGAGATACGAGACCGGTGTAGCGCGTAGCTGACGCTCATTATCACTCGCGTCACCGGCCTCGCGCCGTTCCCTCATGGCTCTCGCCCGCCCTGCTCGTCACACTGGGTAATGGGCAACATTGCGACTTTGACGAGAAGAACCAGGTACGCTTGAGCATTATATCGCATCCTATGACATCATGTCCTGTTTTTGGTTTGTTTACATGTTTTTGTTCCATGTTGCATTCTCATTTCAGTCGAACCACACCAGAGTTCTTTTGGAAGTGGAGCAAGACCCACCTTTTCAGCCAACTTGTTTGGTGCGCACCAGGGTTTGGATGGCAGGATTCACATTTATTCAAACGAACTGAACTAACAGAGCAATAGCACCAGGTTCGCTTTAATCGAACCCAAACTCTGTTAGTGCGGTTCATTTGAATAAGTGAACGCTGCAATCCCAACCCTGGTGTGCACAAAACAAGCGAACTCTGGTGCGGTTCGACTGAAATATGAATGCAACATGGACCAAAGACATCTAAGGACGTGATGCCACAAGATTCAACCTTAAAAAGAACAGAATGCTCAAGAATACCAGGTTCTTCTTGTCATAGTCACAATGTTGCCTATTAAACGTTTTATGTGTACACGAGGGTCAGTGTACAGTGCGCGTGACACGAATTTCATCATCAGAAGAGTACACACGTACTGTACGATTTTTGCAACCACGTGTACTTTGTACGTGCAGGTCACACATGCGTATTTAATTCTTTTTTTGCAGTAATTAGTTCATCCACAAGCTGGCAACTGTGCTCTGAGGGTGTCGATTCACAAGGTAGTTGAAGAAAAACTGCATAAACACAACAGACCAAACAGAACGCATGCAAGCTACAGCGACAATAGACGCATAAATAGACGAGAGATTATTTAGGTTAGAGAGGTTAGAAAGTACACTCAATTGACCCCTCGCCGGCAGTTTGATTGACAGGCTATCTAACCAATCATAACCCCGAATCCGCCATTTTGTCCGACAAAGGAGGAGTTAGTAGATTAATGTTGGTGAACTTGAACTTGAAAAATTGTGTGTACTCGCGTCTTTCTGCGCTTGAAACAACATTCATGGTGAGAAATTGCTCAAAGTCAAATGAAGTATGCTTTGTGTTCAACTGTGCGCTAACACTAGAGAGCGCGTAAAAAAACAAAGTATACTTACTGCTTTCGGTACAGCCATCTGAACCACATCTCCTTGCAGCAGATCTTCATTTGTGTGTGATGGAAGAATTCCTTCCACTGTTTTGACTCTTTTACACATTTTATAAGCTCTTCATAAGTACCCAACTGGTAAAAATACTATCATACGAGCACATTTAGCCCAGCACAAAGCATTGTTTGGATGCTCGGTAAAGAACTAAATGTCGCCTATTATTCTCATTTTTGGTCCAGAGAACTAAGAGAACCAATTGTGAACACACCTGTCTGAGCTTTAAATGGGCTTCCACATCAATCCATCCGTTGTAAAATAAAATTGTTTTTTTCTAAAGCAAGTGGGAAAATTACTTGGCACCATAAACAGCTGAAAAGTACCTGGCGGTAGGTATTGGCAGGCACCGGAGGAGTTCACCAGCACATTAGTATGAAATGTGGCATCAAACCTTTCATCAGCACTGTGGAGAACACAAGAATCATTTTAACAAAAAAGAACACATGATTTATGAACATCTCAGAGAAACAGTTTGTCCAATACAAAGTAAATGCAATGCGTTATTTTGCACCACTAAAGGCTGTAGAGAAAGCACTTCAGGAAAAAGTCAAATTGAAATTGCTTTGCTCCATGTTCAGTTGTACGTTCCAATTTCGTAAGTGTGTTTGTCTAAATGAATTCTCACTGAGATAATGGAGGCATGTTCAAGAATAAAAAATTCAGTCTCAGAAATCCCTGAGGAAAATACCATGACGGTCCAGGCTGCTAGACCAACACAACGAATAAACAAATACAATGAAATTGCAGCTCTGCACCAGTGGTCTCATTTTAGTTTCCATGTAGTGATTCACTTGCCTGATTTGTTTGACCTCAAAGTAGAGGCGAATTCTGCATTTTCTCTGGCAGATTCACTTGAAGCAAATTCCATATAATCTACTACTGCTTTTCCAGTAGACATGGATAAATGAGGCCAAACCTTGGTTTTCAATGACTCAGCGTCCAATCTCTGTTACAAGCACTTCTTTCCAGGCAATTTACCACTCTTCAAGAAATCTTTCATGCAGGATTTACACTCGAAAAGCGTTTAGTTTTTAAGAAAGCCTTTTCTTGCTAAAGATACATGTGAGTTTATTGAAAATCCCTCGTGTGAAGCACAAACCTGTTATAAAGTAAGATGTCAGGCTTCCAGATCTGACTGTCAGGGAATCTTACACTCGTCACTCCAGGATATTCAGAGGTGTTCCACTGAAGATAGTAGTCATACCAGTACTAAAACAAAGAGACAAAAGTCAATCAGGAACAACATGGAAATTTACGCTTAAAAAGTACGCTTGGTGCAAACTGAATTAAGCATGTGAACTTGAGTCTGAACCCGAATCTCTGTATTGAAGCATCATATATGTCAAATACTTATCTTCTACACATGCACCAGAGCTAGAGAAATGTTTTGTAGGGCAGAAATGTTGGAAGGTATACATGAACCATGACCATGAATAATAATGTATAAATTCTGTTAAGAATTATTTTATGGAGCAAAGTCAAAGACAAAATTAGACACAATTTATATGGATAGGCCGTAGAGATCTTCAAACACAGTTAATATGGCATTCAAATTCATAGGCACACTTCGTGGGATGTATGTAAGTAGTAAGCAGCTGTTTCCTGTCGTGCCTAACAACGCCCTTGAGCACTAACTTTGAGTACCTTATTGCTTTTATGAAACGGTTACCACACAATACAAATATTAAAGCCAAAAATATATATCAATGCAACTTTCATTAAGTAAACTTCTAATAAAAGCCTTCCTTCCGCCGGAAAAAATAGTCCCCGCCTGTGAACAGCAACAGAAGTTACATTATTACACCATTAGATGGCGGCAAAGACTGTTTTTATGAGTGTGTCAGTCAGAAGCGAGGACTGAATTTTTGTGAACACGGAACAAGACACAACTGACGACATGCTTTGCCCCAGCTGTTAAAAGGATAAGATAATACATCGGACATTTAAACATATTTTTATTTAGGCTGACCTGAAGGAAAATGCTGAATCTGAATGCAGGTAATAAACTCGTTCACTCGATCTCTTTCTCACAATACTCTTCTACACAATACAGTGAGCTTCAATGAACAATATCAACTGAGAACGTACAGTTTACGTTGCTAAGAGTGGTTGCTAAAGGTGTTGACATTAACATGACTTTCTGTAAAGCTGCTTTGAAACGATGTGTATTGTGAAAAGCGCTATACAAATAAATTTGACTTGACTTGACAGTGAGTGTTGGTGTCTTACCAGCTGTAACCAAATGTTGGTTGTAAGCACTTGATTCTTCTCATCCTGTAGTAGATGGAGAAAGATGCATATTTATAAAAACTAAAACAAGTTTTAAAATCTAATTTTACATAGTCATAGACACAAGGGTCAAAAGTACACTTTAGCATACTTTTTTACTAAAATAATATACTACAAATGTGCAAACTTTAATGTTTACGGACACTTAGTTGCATGCTAACTGCAATTGACCCTTCTCAAAGCCCCGCCCCCTTAATTACTGTTGCTATGTCCGACAAGCCATGCGCTCTCATGCCACACATCATGTTCTCACAGAGTGAAAAATACATTGGGGAGTAAAGAGGACACTGACAATGCATCGACAGACAAGACAGAGTAGGTAACTTTGGATATGAAACAGTTTGATATTTAAAATATTTAAATTTTTTAAAGAAGTTTAAACAATAAATAGCGTATAGTGTCTCTTTAATGTGTCGTGACAGATCGCTGTAGCTCCTCGTGAACCGATCATCTCTTCATACTAGTTCATTTATAGTTCATTAAATAAACATGAATGAACATCAGAAGGAATGTTGTTTCAAAATGGCAGAGGTTGTGATTGGTTAGATCACCTGTCAATCAAACTGTTTGCGAAGGGTCAATGTATGAATGAAAATGTATTGAAGTTTAAATATTAAATGCTTTAAAGGGTTAGTTCACCTAAAAATGAAAATTCTGTCATTTATTACTCATGTCATTCCAAACCTTTAAGACCTTCGTTCATCTTCGTTACACAAATTAAATTTCTATCCCTCAATTGACAGCTACACAACTGACAGTTTTAAGCCGCAGAAAGGGAGTAAAGACATCATTAAAGCACTCCAGTGGTTTAACCTCAATTTTATGAAGCGACACAAGTGGTTTGTTTGCACAAAAAACCACATTTACCACTTTATTTACAAAATGACAGCATGAGAGCATGCATGTTGTTGATGCGAGAGCAGACGTTGTTGCGTGAACACCGTCATAGATTAATATTTTGTTAATAAAGTGGCAAGCTATGTTTTTTGTGTGCAAGCAAAGCACTCGTGTCGTCTCATAAAATCGAGGTTAAACCACTGGAGTCACATGGATTATTTTAATGATGTCTTTTTGAGGCTTGAAAGTGATAGTTGTGTAGGCTGTCAATGGAGGGACAGAAATCGCTCAGATTTCATTAAAAAGATCTTAATTTGTGTTCTGAAGATGAATGAAAGTCTTACGGGTGTAGAACGACATGAGGGTGAGAAATGACAGAATTTTCACTTTTGGATGAACTAACTCTTTAAGTTATCTAAACGAATCAAACCTTAACTACAAATTGAAAGACTTGTGAGACTCGTGATATGGTGTAACCTGCTGACAGAACACATTTACATACGAACGATGGGAATATTCTGTGTTCCTCTCTTATTATTGAATTAGTATACTTACCACATCCATAATCTGCATAAGACTGAAGGTGAAATACACAGTGAGTGATTGTGTATCATTAAACACAGGTCTCTCCAGTGGGTTATAGTCTTTCATCAGGTCTCTGTAGAGTCTCCTCTGATGCTCTCCCTGAAGTGACACTGCCAGAGAATGAACAATGTGTCACGGTTGCAGTTTCACCTTCACTGCTAACAGCTCGCAGAAGAGGTTTGCAGCGTGAAGTGAATGAGATATTCAAGAGAATGCTTGCACATCAGCAGAGGCAGCTGCTCCAGCTCATTTGGAGGAACACGTATTGATCTGAAACTCTCATCAAAGCTTTTCTGCTGGGTTTCAGTGATTAAATCTCCGGCAGGAAGTCTGACGGATTGGACTCAAGAACTTTCCTTTAGTATGCATCTTACTTCCTGTTGGACCGTGAACAGCATTGTGCTCTTACCAGAGAACTTTGATATCCTCTTAAAATAATGTTGGGTTGAAAATGGATTGGGTTGTTTTAACAGTGATTGTTTAAACCCAGCAGTTGGGTTAATGTTTCTGCCTGGTAGTTTTATTTAACTCAACTATTGTTTAAAAATTACTGTATTTCTTGCTTAAAATGAACCCAAAGTATGTTAGAAATTAACATTTATTAATATGTTTAGTAAATGAACATTCATTGATGTTTAATGAATAATGGTTAAACAATAAACATTTATTAATTTGCTTATTAATAAATGTTCATCTTTTGATTATAGTTGCCACTAATAATTATGAGTCTGATTTTTAATTTCCAACCTTCCAACCAAACATATAGTAATTTAATAAACAATAGCGGAGTTAAATAAAACTGGCCAGCAAGTTGTGCAAACATTTAACCTAACCGATGGGTTAAAACAACCCAATTGTCCATTTCCAACCCAACTTTAAAAACCAACATTTCTTAAATTGTACCTCATCAAGATATTATGTTAAACCCTTTGGTGCTGTTCCGTCATTTTTGACTGAAAATTTTTACTTTTCTTTTTTATTTCATCGGAATGGAACTTGGTAAAGGTTTTGGCACTTGCTGTGTGAACACACACACACACACACACACACACACACACACACACACAAATCATTGACATGATTGGAAAAGGTTAAATGGTTCTGAAAAAAATTGTCATCAAAAATGAGCGCATAGGAATTGAATGGGAGATGAAATTCATCTCTTGGAAATCTTTGGTACTGCGCCCAAACAAAATCTTATACTGAAAACTCAATTTTTGAGGTATCAACCTCAAATTTGGAACACATCTTGATTAAATTTGTGGCTTTTATTTAGAGTGAAACATGTTTTGTAAAATATATATATATATCATATAAAAACTGAAAATTGCATTTCTGTGCACTTTTTTAAACTCTTTCACTTCAGCAGTAATCTGCCAATTGTCGACTTTAAAAAGAGACCAAACTTATGCCTGTGCTCAAGTACATTCAAGATTTATTTAAGGTGGAAATTTCATTTTCAAGTATTACTTAAAAAAAAAAAAAAAACTAAAATGTAGTATAATCATTTCATTAAAATAAAAGGTAACATTTACAGTAAGGTTCATCGGTTAACATTAATTAACTATATTACTTAGTAATGAACTGCACTTCTACAGCATTTATTAATCTTTGTTAATGTTAATTTCAACATTTACTAATGCATTATTAAAATCTTGTTAACATTAGTTAATGCTCCGTGTATCACTAACATGAACAGACAATGAACAACCGTATTTTCATTAACTAACATTAACGAAGATTAGTAAATACAGTAACAAATGTATTGCTCGTGATTATTTCATGTTAGTTCACTAATGTTGAACTAATAAACCTCATTGTAAAGTGTTACCAAATTTAAAAAAAACTATCATTTTTGACTGACATGTGAACAATCTAAGAGGGTACTTTTTCTAAACTAATCGCTAACTCTAGCTTTTTCCCCAAAGTTCAGTCACTGTCATCTCTCATCTAGCTGTACAATAAAAAGGATCTTTCTTCCAGTGTAATTCCCTTAAGATCACATCCATTCATAATCTAATTCCACCGAGGACGTCCTCTAGTTTACATCAGGCTTTTTCTTTATTCCAAGACGCACTTGTTATTCATGAGTGTCAAAGAAAGAAATGAGAGATCTGGACTCTCTTGCCAGTATCAGAGACATTATATTGTGCACAAAGACAAAGCATCCAGTGTAAGCACATATTTAGGGACACTAATGGAAGTGCACTCAAAGACTTTCTAAAAAAAAAAAAAAACGAATGAGTGGTAACAGAACGAGACCCTAAACCACACCAATTAGAAAAATGAAGATAAACTGACTTATATACGGCGCACACAAACTTGAACATAAAGCCATGACCTTACATTTTATCAGACTCAGTAAATATATTATCCCATATTCCCATTCTGGCCTGTATCCTCAAAACATCAAGTAGCAGCTGAAATATTATAATCCAAATCCAGCAGACATGAAACACTGTAATGTTGTAAAGAAAGCAGGAACTATTATTGAACATTTTGACTTCAATACAGCCAATACTTGCACAAAACTCACAGGTATTGTATAATAAATTAGGTTTCTTACCACTCCATAGGCAGATTGTGGTGGTAAAATAAAGAGTATATTCCCAAATTCCCATGTTCCTACAAAAACTCATTTTGCATAAATGATTATCTGATCTATGTGATGTATGTTTTTGTAGGTTTGTGGAAAAGAGTCTCTCTCGGCATCCCACAGGCAGAAGTGAGTACAGTCTCATGCAGCATCATCAACAAAAGGGCACTTTAAGCTCCGCCCCCTCCAGCATACATGCATTACAGTCTCTCTCTCTCAGTTCATCTTGTTTCATTCTAATGATAAAAATAACAAAATATGGAAGTGAAAATAAGCAATAATGATAACAATCATTCACAACATAGTGTATTATAGCTCTACTTTTGTTTCATTCAAATATGTAGGTAATGGGAAAACAAATCCAGGAGTTATGGGATTCGCTACAGTGCAGTAGCAGCACTCCTGTATAGGCTTCAGTGAATGCGCTCTCAGATATCTCTATGCCATTTAATTTTGTACAAGGCATTTGATTATGGTTATCTAAAGAATACATTTCCAAAGCCATGAGGTTTCCTTCAGGCATTGTGCTTTCACTTCCTACAGCTCCTGGTGGTGCATGATTTGGGTGGGAGATGTAGGACTTGGCAAATGCCTTGCTGCACTGAACAACTTGCTGCTCAGCACATTGAGAACAGACATCTTAAAGGTGCACTCATTTTGAGAGGCTACTCACTGCAGAGCCATAACCCCCAGCTCCTCCCTCTCTTGACCTAATATGGGGATGGTGGGTGGAGCTGTATCTCCAACCACACCCTAACCCTACCCATAACCCTACCTCTCCACCCATTAAACAGGTTAAGCTCCATCCTTGAGCTCCAGGGCACTCTGCAGCGAGCACTACTTGCTCATTTTTGCACATTTAAACAAAGAAATTAATAGTTTTGAAAAATCTTTTTTGAAAAAGATTATTAAATTATGTACATTAATTCCTTTAAATGGTTTACATCCCAAAATGTTGTGTATTAAACACTAGTTGCCACTAGGGCTGGGCAATATGCCTAAATATATGATCATAATATTTTTTTTTTCCCCATATAATTTGATATCGATAAATATCGTGATATTCATTTACCTAACATTAATGGGGAAGTAAATGCTTTCCACATATTTGTTAGACCTTGAGAGCGAATGTAAATTTTTGTTCACAATTAAACTCCACAGAGTTGCTAACTTTTAGTTTAGGGCCCCATGAAATCCATTTTATTTTTCACCAAATTTATTAATTTTCCATTTTATTTTTTGGGAATTCTGTGTGTTATGATTCAATACAACTTTATGTAAACTTTAATTTAATCAAAATTTTAAAATGCAATGAATTTGTATTTTTTTTATTTTGTCAAATAAGATGCTGCACAACTTTATAAATTTAAAATATGGATGAAAAAAATTATCTTGGTTGTATGATATTCCTTAGAAATATTATTATTATTATTATTGTTATTATTATTATTATTACTTTGAGAAGTACATTTAGTACAGGCTAGTAGTGATATATTTGTCACAATTTCTTGAAGTTAAAAAAACGGTTTGTTGGGAAGATATTTCAGTTTTAGTTTCAGCTTCAGTGTGTATTTGATGGTAGTTTTTCTCAAATGAAATGGTGAAAAGCTTGTGAAGTGATTCTGGAGATGAAGTTCATGTGTTCGTGTCATCATATATTGAGACAGCAGACACTGAAAACCCGTGAGCGTCACGTGTGTGTGTGTGTTTATCGGGTTTATTAGGGAAAACAGCTTGTAAGATTTATGATGATATTATTACCTTTATAATAGAAAGTAAATGAATTAAGAGAATATAGGCTTCACTGCCTTTGATATCCCACAATCTTGTGTGTTACATTTGGTGACAGTTGAGCTAGAAAAATAAAGATGGCATCCGAAAGTGGTGGTTTCTGGTGTGTTAATGTACATTTTTGACATTTTTTACTTCTGATGTCATTTCTAGTGAGAAGTTATTGTATAAATGAATATTTGTTTAGTTCTCACAAAAGTAAATCATTAAACTGTTACACCAAAGTATGTCTGAAATCAGTTTTGTGAGGTGCTTTTGCACACACACTGGCTGCAAAGTCAGAGCCCTCGGAGTTAAAAACCCAGAATTTGCCTCATTTAACGCTTAAAATACAAACAGGTGTCCAATTTAATGTACGTAAGCTGTCCATCGAATGTTTTCAGTTAAATTCTAAAAAGACGCTTTCAGTTTAGCGTCTGTAGTGGCGTAGACTGTAGGGCATATTGCATGTGAGATTAGCTTTTGACGTGATCAACTCGGGTTCGAAAACGCCTTTTGCCAAACTCACTCTTCTCCCTTTTCCTATCACGAATCAGATCGGAAAGGCATATTTAATAAAAACCAAGAAAATGCTTGAAAAGATCAAATAAAGAGCCTAACAAGTTGTGACGAGCAGGGCGGGCGAGGGCCGTGAGGGAACGGCGTGAGGCCGGAGTGATAATGAGCGTCAGCTGTGCGCTACACCGGTCTCGTATCCCTCACAGAGGAGCTCCGGAAGCATAAAAGAGGAACGACAACAGTTCTTACAAACTGTGTTATACAAGTATTTATAATAAAGTATTTAGTGGGTTGGCAATTTGTGGGTAACCGTCCATTGCTCTAATTAGTTGCCTTGTGTCTCTCCAGGTTGCCCGTTGATGGCAACATTGCCCAAAAACATTGCTCAAAAAGTTGCCCCATGTATCATCACCTTTAATTTCAACATTTTTACTCTCTGCATTAAGTACAAAGCAATGCATGCTGCAGGTGTAGCCTGTAGCTCCTGAAGGCCAGAGTCCTCGACATTGGAGAGCAAAATAATAAAAATAAACTGGTTAACTGGCTGTCTAAACTGGACAAAGAACCAAGAGAGCTTTTAACACTTTGTAAGGTGGCCAACAAGCAGAGAGAAATATGATCCCTGTACTAGCGCTGCAATACAATATTCTCCACTCCCACAAAGGCACGGGGGAAATAGAGGTTGTTTTTTTATTCTAGGTAGATGGACAGATAGCCAAGCTCATTACACACCAAATATGTGCATGAAATCTACAGTCCCAGATTCAATTCTCTGTGATTTCACACCCGAACCCTCCCATATCCCCTTCATCATCACACAATGGTATCGCATGTGCTTTAGTACTATCAGTATTATCCAAAAACTTCAGCTTGAGCTGTTACAGAGAATCTGAAAGTGTAATCAGAGCATAATGTCACCTACACAAAGTGACACTTCCTCTGAACAGCAGAAGAAAAAGCACAAATTTACATTTTGACAACCATAATTCAACTATGTCCCTGTCTACACCTGGTATTAAGATGTGTTTTGGTTGATCAGATCTCAAGTGGACGATGCTTAAATACAGGTGTAAACGGGGTGTAAAACATTTTAAGCTCGTCAACTTTCGAACACTTCCAGATGTATTACTTTCATAGCTAATGCGTAAACATAAAGATTTAAACTTTGTTGGGTTGTACACCCAAGTTTGGTTTGAAGATGAAAAACAGTGCAAGCACAATATTCTCTCACTATTCCTGATTTCTAACACACACTCAAAGAGTTTGGAGTAGTATTGCGGCTATCAGAGCAGAAACGAAAGCTGATGCTCTCCGTCGTCTCTGGGAATCATGTGTAAATTCTTATTTCGATTACCTGCTCATAGACCCTCCCCTCCAAGAAATCCGGACAGAAAGTGGACAAAAAAAACAGGTGTAAACAGGAATGTGTCTCCCTCGTCTACTTGTGATCCGATTGACCAAAACGCATCTTAATACCAGCTGTAAACATGGCCTAAAGGTCTTTAAGCATGAGCTTGGGCCTCAAAGGATCTGTTGGCAATGATATTGAAGATCTGCAGACCCCACAAGCACCTCTAAGCAACTCTGGCTGTTCAGATATAAGAAAAATGTACTTTTCGGTTTAAGATAGTCAAGCTAATTTTATGTGGCTTTGTTGTTAAGATGATTTACAAGGTGGTTTGTAGTTTAGTAGATCAACCATGTAGACAAGCTAAACTACCATAAACTATCAGCTAGAAACCAGGTTTTAGTCTATAAAGGTCTGCTTGACTTCGCTCTTGGAGAGCCACTGAGTTTAGCTCCAACCAGCTCCAAAACACCTGTCTGAAAGTTGTGTTCGAAATCGCCTCCTATACCCTCGTTCATTATTTCTTACATTTACTCCACAAATATAGTCCACTTTAAGGAGTGAATGAAATTGAGTACGTTGATTCTGACACTGAGTGCGCTGGAAGAGCTGCTGCTTTTGCGTAGTTTGCGTAGTTAGCCACATTGAACCAGCTGTTTGGAAAATGGGTGGATGGATGATTCAGCTGCGGGTGCCATCTTACATTTACATTTAGCAGACGCTTTTATCTAGAGCGACTTACAAGTGAGGCAATTAGGGGTTAGGTGTCTTGCTCAAGGGCACTTTAGTCATGGTATCAAAGGTGGAGAGAGTGCTGTTTATTCACAATCCCCACTTTCAATTCCTGCTGGTGTGGGAATTGAACCAGCAACCTTCAGGTTAAAAGCCAGACTCCCTCACCATTAGGCCACGACTACCCATCTTGTGGTCAGATGTGGGAATTCAGTCGGCATGACCCTCACAGTGAATTATGGGTATTCTCTAGCCGTTGACCAGTTGTACACTTGTTATTGTGGTGCATTGTGGGTTTGAATGAGTGCACTCGATAATCTGGTTTTGGACGCCACTGCAAATGACTGTTCCATCAAATAGTGCCCTATTTAAGGGCAATTTCGGACAGCTTTGTGAAGATCTTGATTAGCTAGTGCAGGTGTGTTTAATTAGGGTTGGAGCTAAACTCTGCTGGACAGTGGCTCTCCAGGAACTGGGTTTGACCTCCCTGTCCTAGATGAATGTCAGTGAATGCCCACGGGTTATATTCTGAGCCGGTTTCCCAGAAGCAGCCGACTGCTGACGGACACACACATTAGTGAACGAGCAGCTTTCCCATGAGGCTGCCTCATCAGAAGTCTAACACAATAAAACTTCACTTCCCATCTGATACATTAGCACTGCATCAATGTGAGATATCACCAGCCTACATTCACATCTGCTTCACCAAAGACCACAGTGAGACAGCGGGTTATGGTCAGGTGACCTCGCTCAGACTGCTAAGATTAAATTTATTTAAAGGAAACATCAGTGACAGGTTTGCATGAAATCCTCTGGTACCTTGTCAAATGTTCTGTTGATTTTTCCCGTGATCAGCTGCAACGCGGTCACCACACGAGAGTTTTCGGAAAGCCCAATACCACCAAACAGGATGACATTTCATTTCACAGTGCCCTGAAGGTAATTGCAAAAGAAATGATTTTCAGTCATGGAGACTAGATGGCAGGAGAGCCGCAGTGAGATGGACAGTGTAATACGGCTCCTGTCCACAGCGGGATTCACTGCTCAAGTGTGGACCAATCATGAGGATGACTAGGAAAGATGGACAGGCATGAGTAAACAGTCTTGTCAGTATGTGAGGAATTATGTTATGTCTGTGACTTTTAAAGTGATTACTAAAATAAGCATGATATGATAATATCACGTATTTCAATACAGTTGTAGAGTTAAAACTGTATCGTCCTCCCTGACATTCCTTCTGTTATGATTTATGGATTTATTTTAGATGTTTTTTTTTTTTAAACGTAAACGGGTTTGATCCGTTCTGGTAAAGGGGAGGGGCCTCTGTTTGTTCTTGAATTTGCATACAAATGACTTAAAGGCACAATATGTAAGATTTTTAAATTAAAATGTCCAAAAACCACTAAAACAATGTTATACATTTTGTTGACTGGTGTACATACATTATCTCAAATGTTTCCAAGAATGTCAAAAACCAGAGAAATCAGAATCTAATCCGTGTCATTGCATCACCTGTTAATGAAGTCATATCTGCATTACTCTCAATTTCCAGTTTTACTTTCGTGGAAACCATGTGTATTATTAGACAGGTGAGCAACTGTTTGCTTACATTTATCAACAGAAAACTAATCATTCTTATATAGCTCAACACGGTTAGTCTTATTGTTTGAATCTCTTGTTTTCTTGATGTACCCCACAAGTACCATGTTTTTTACCATGCCTCAGAGACACTATTTTGTTAAGTGGCTAACAGCATAATCAGAGAGAGCTTTCTCCATCATACAATATATTTTAAATATATAAGGTGAGGATACCACACCTGTGTTTCATCCATGGAAATTACAGTCACTAAGAATCTGACCAGATTACAAGACGTTAACATTAGAAGCTCATTGACTCGTTGGATTGCATTTTTATTTAGTCAACACGCACAAGAAAGTAAACAAAGACGCAGGAGATCACAGAAGAATACACAGGAATACAAATTAGCATGAACACAAGCAAAGTAAAGATGACACAGAACAATGAACAGAAGGGCTTAAATACACAGGGTAGATAATCAACAGAACATGAAACAGGTGCACAACTCAAATCAGTAACCAAGGTAACTAACAATGACAGGGAACACAGGCAAACAAGAACTGAACAAAACCAAACTGAGGGGTTGTTCACATGACACTATTTTCACCTAAAACTTTTAATGCATCTTGGGCGCACGACAATGTCGTTTTGGGGGACTGAAAACGCAAACTATTAACAGTTGGTTTCAAAGTGCAAGTTTTTGAAGACAATACCGTTATCGTCTCTGTGTAAACTACAAAAATGGCAATTTGTGAAAACGGTGACGTCATGTGAATTCAGTCTATAGATGCATAGTGTTTCTTTACAAAGTGCCATCGCCAACTACTGGCCAGGCAGGAGAACACAGCGTTTTTAGTCGTTTTCACGGACCTGCATGAATGGGATCTTTTTGACAACGTTGTCATCAAAACATAAAGGAAAAACTATACATGCATAAAATATGTGCTGATTGTTCAATATGGACATTTTCCAACAAAGAATTGGTTGTGTTACAGGCTAAGCATTTAAATATTTGAATATGCAGTCATAAAAATCTCTCATTGCTTCATCCTACGATCCAAACATAATTTCTCAAAAATAAATCCTGTCATGTCACCATCTCCCAGTGTTACAAGCTTAATTCAAATCACCTGAAATGAAATTTACTCGTCTGTCACACTTTGTTAACATCTTTTTACATTCACAAACAGATGGTTTGGTCCCACTTTGCAATATAAGAAGTGTTTTTAACTATGGATATTTGATGCGATGCACTTATTGTGAACAAGTTTTTAAATTATACTTATATTTAAAAATACCTGCATGTAATTACAGCTGTGTAATCATTCATTTCTGTAATTACTCTTTTGATTATTCCCTTACCCCACCCTTAAACCTACCCATACCAACAACTCTGTCCCTAACCTTACCATATCCCACCTCAATAGCAGCAAAAGTGTTTATCAATACAAAATGATAAGTACAGATCTTATTTTAACCGTGGTTAACTCTCCTCTGATTTAGCCTATTAGCTATTATTGAATACTGAATTAAACGTAATGTGTTGTCCATTGATGTTCATCTATATCCAGCTTAACTACTTATATAAAGGCGGTTACATTGTTAATGTGATCAAATACGGAGATCCTGAAGCCTATTAGCTTTAAAGGAGCCAATGTTTCATGCTAAAATAAAAGACACGATACCAACAGTAACCAGCAGAGGGAAGTGTCAGACTGATGATTCCACGTGATCGCGCGCGCACTCTCAGCTCAAGCAACAAGTTCAAATGCAGTCAAGACTTGGAAAAAAAACCCAGCCGACATCAGATTTCAAGCAGTCACAACAGTATCCTGTATATTTGGCGTTTTTTAACGTTTAGATGAACGTTTAGATTCTGTGTGTGGATATTCTATATCAAATTAAAGCTGATAATTCACAGGATTCCAGTGCTGTCATTAAAACTTAAAATTTTACTTTATTACCTCAGTGTGATATTATATTATTACACAACCATGATGCAATTAAACAGCCCATGTGTTATAAATGTTACCTTGTATTGTAATGTAACATATTTCGTTACATTACTCAAGTTTAGTAACTTAATCTAAATACTTTAGAATACTTTGGAATACTAATAAGTGTGGAACAAACACAAAAAAGGTAATTGCAAGTTTTTATCTCACAATTCTGACTTTTTCCCTCAGAATTGCGTGATATAAAGTTGCAATTGTGAGTTATAAAGTCAGAATTATGAGATTTAAACTCACATACTAAATTCACAATTGCAAGAAAAAAAAGTCAGTATTGCAAGTTTATATCTCCCAATTCTGACTTTATAACTTGCAATTATGAGTTTAAATCTCGCAATTCTGAGAAAAAGAAGTCAGAATTGTGAAATGCAAACTCACAATTGTGAGGGAAAAAACAAATTGTGAGAAAAGACATTTTTTACAATTATAAAATGACTCACAAACAACTATCACAAAACATGAAAACAGTCGTGGATCATCCAGGTCAGGACAGGACAGTTAAGTTGACAGCAATTTTTTTAAAATAAATTTAGTCATTTTGTCTTGTTCAGGACAGTATTAAATAAAAATAACAAAATTATGATCCCTCTTTAAAGTATTAAAATGTTGATGAAACTTAACTCCTCTTTTTCAGACTGTCAGAGTCAGAGAATCACCAATTGCTGTTTAAATGACATTAAAATTCAAAGTAATCACTTTGGTAATCTAAAATACTTTTCAGATGTAACTGTAATCTGATTACCACCCATTTAAAATGTAACTGTAATGAAATACAGTTACTCAAATTTTGTATTTTAAATGCGTAACTAAGTTACTTGTATTTCGTTACTCCCCAACCCTGTATATATATATATATATATATATATATATATATATATATATATATCCACCCTATACGGGGGGCAATATTTTCATTATGAGAATAATTTAAACATTCAATTACCTGCACATGCCCTTAACTCTGTGGCACATTACATCCCCTTTTCATAAATATAAATATTTTATGCTTTGTATGTGTCTTATATGTCGTGTTTACTCTTCATTTCTACTTTATTCATTGACGTATTTCTCATAATAAGAAGCTTCTGTCAACAAGACAAAACATTCTTCAGTAATATAAGATACTGCAGATGAATGCACCATTTATCCCTGCTTTTCCCTACTGTTCCCTGTAACGTGTGACAGGTTAAGTTCTATGGAGAAATACAGTAAAAATGTTCGACATTAAAGGAGCTTCCTGATGAATTCATTTCCGTCACTCGGCCTGGCTTTTTAGTCATAATAAATTTGCTCAAAGCAAACTGGCTTTTATTGGAAATGAAAAGCGAGACTGAAAGCACGAGTCTGTCCCACGCTGAGTATCTCATCTGCACGTCCTGATTCACCGCACATCTGCCACTGTTACCTGCAGATCCCAGGCCTCAAATCAGAGGAGCAGTTATTTATCATGCACAGACACACGTTAATATCAAACATGCTTCTATGCTCAAGGTTCCTTTGATACATGCTAAAATTTCAGCGCTTTTTCTTCTTCGTAATACAACTGAGGACATCCAAAGACAAATGTGCAAGAATTTCTTTCTAAAACAGAAAAAGAGAAAGAGAAAGAAGAGGAGAACTGACTTGTGTCTCTGAATATGAAAAATGGAAATGGAGTGCGTCTCATGACCTCCGCAAGGGCTGGTGAGTCCCGTGGATCAATATGATCATGTTATCAGGGCTCAGACATTTTATTGTGATATGAGACAGTCCAATCTATTTATCATGACACATAATAACAATATAGGTGTAAAATATGTAATCAAATATTATTATTAAATATCTATCTATCTATCTATCTATCTATCTATCTATCTATCTATCTATCTATCTATCTATCTATCTATCTCGCTCTCTCTCTCTCTCTCTCTCTCTCTCTCTCTATCTATCTCTCTCTATCTCTATCTCTCTCTATCTATCTATCTCTCCATCTCTCCATCTATCTATCTATCTATCTATCTATCTATCTATCTATCTATCTATCTATCTATCATATAGCAGGTCTTAAAATTCTCCATTTTGGCCTAGATATTATTAAATAAATAATGACAATATGGCGTAATAGGTCATGTGTTGTTGTTCATCTGAGGTTGTTTTTACCTCATTTTAAGACCTGCCAAGAACCAAATGTTTTTTTTATTATGCCCTGATACATAAAACCATAGAATTCAAAAGGTTTACTATCTTTTTCACATGACTGTACATATCACATGACAGTGGGGAGAACAAGTATTTGATACACTGCCGATTTTGCAGGTTTGCCCACTTACAAAGCATGTAGAAGTCTGTAATTTTTATCATAGGTACTCTTCAACTGTGAGGGACGGAATCTAAAACAAAAATCCAGAAAATCACATTGTATGATTTTTAAATAAGTAATTTGCATTTTATTGCATGACATAAGTATTTGATCACCTACCAACCAGTAAGAATTCCCTCTCTCACAGACCTGTTCGTTTTTCTTTAAGAAGCCCTGCTGTTCTCCACTCATTACCTGTATGAAAGACACCTGTCCACACACTCCATCAAACAGACTCCAACCTCTCCACAATGGCCAAGACCAGAGAGCTGTGTAAGGACATCAGGGATAAAATTGTAGACCTGCACAAGGCTAGGATGGGCTACAGGACAATAGGCAAGCAGTTTGGTGAGAAGGCAACAACTGTTGGCGCAATTATTAGAAAATGGAAGAAGTTCAAGATGACGGTGAATCTCCCTCGGTCTGGGGCACCATGCAAGATCTCACCTCGTGTGGCATCAATGATCATGAGAAAGGTGAGGGATCAGGCCAGGACTACACGGTAGGACCTGGTCAATGACCTGAAGAGAGCTGGGACCACAGTCTCAAAGAAAACCATTAGGAACACACTACTCCGTCATGGATTAAAATCCCGCAGCGCACGCAAGGTCCCCCTACTCAAGCCAGTGCATGTCCAGGCCCGTCTGAAGTTTGCCAATGACCATCTGGATGATCCAGAGGAGGAATGAGAGAAGGTCATGTTGTCTGATGAGACAAAAATAGAGCTTTTTGGTTTAAATTCCACTCGCTGTGTTTGGAGGAAGAAGAAGAATGAGTACAACCCCAAGAACACCATCCCAACCGTAAAGCATGGAGGTGGAAACATCATTCTTTGGGGATGCTTTTCTGCAAAGGGGACAGGACAACTCCACTGTATTGAGGGGAGGATGGATGGGGCCGTGTATCGCGAGATCTTGGCCAACAACCTCCTTCCCTCAGCAGTGAAGATGGGTCGTGGCCGGGTCTTCCAGCATGACAACGACCCGAAACACACAGCCAGGGCAACTAAGGAGTGTCTCCGTAAGAAGCATCTCAAGGTCCTGGAGTGGCCTAGCCAGTCTCCAGACCTGAACCCAACAGAAAATCTTTGGAGGAAGCTGAAAGTCCGTATTGCCCAGCGACACCCCCGAAACCTGAAGGATCTGGAGAAGGATCTGGAGAAGGTCTGTATGGAGGAGTAGGACAAAATCCCTGCTGCAGTGTGTACAAACCTGGACAAGAACTACAGGAAACGTATGATCTCTGTAATTGCAAACAAAGGTTTCTCTACCAAACATTAAGTTCTGCTTTTCTGATATATCAAATACTCATGTCATGGAATAAAATGCAAATTAATTACTGAAAAATCATACAATGTGATTTTCTGGATTTTTGTTTTAGATTCTGTCACTCACAGTTGAAGAGTACCTAAAAATTACAGACTTATATATATATTTATATATAAATATATATAAGATTTCATAATTTAAATACTGTTCTACAGGGAGTCATACAGTACTGTATATCCGTAGAAAAACACGTCCTGGCAGAAAATGTGTAATTCAATACGGAAAATTTCCTCATATTAAAATGGTACATTGGGATGTATTTTTACAGACTTGGTGCACAAAAAGTACAAAGATTCATTGAAGCTCAAGAAGGCAACACACCATATTAAGTACCAAGAGGATGTAGTTGTTTGTAAACAGGATGATCGTGTAAATTGTTTGTCTTGTTGGAAATATGTAAATATTTAATGTAGGTGCTGAAAGACATTTGTAAATAAAAAATAAGATCACTTATATTTGCATAAATTCTGCAACAAGCTGAATGAACTTAGGAGACAAATGTGACTTGCAAACTTAAGCATTCGACTGTATAACATTATATTAAGTTCAAATGTTCAAAATCAGTGTGTAATCTGCACAACGGTGTAAGGGCACTTTTATGCAAGAAGGCCTAGGTACGTATATTTAACACTATACATATATTTAAGTGCTAAAACAGTTGTTTCTTCTCTTCTCAAGACTTTAAAAGGCTGCGTCCGAAATCGCATACTCGTACTTATTTTGAATGAGTAATTACTTCACGACCGCTAATAATGTGTGTAGTATTAATGTAATCTGGATTTACTACATTCGCCATGTTGTCATTATCATGTGACCTGCAGTGTTAGTCGCTTCTGTTACTCACAAATCCTCTCCCGTGGCCGGTGTGGCCTCATGGGATAGTAAAGTGTCCATCGTATACGCATTTCAGAATCTCACCGCAAGTAGTAGGTCATCCTGTTACCTTTTTGCCTACTTTTTTACGAATACTGTGAATTCAGACGTACTTCTTTTGTCACATACTGTTTTTCACCTACTTCATATAGGGAAGTATGTGATTTCGGATGCAGGCATACAAAGTTATCTGATAATACTTGAAAACTGCACACGTCAAGGCATGTCCGAATCCAATGTCAGCTTCACTTCCTGTTTCCTGAGATGCCTTCATCTGATCGATTTTTGAAGGCAGCATAAATGTATCCTTCGCTACCTTTGATATCCCACAATCCTGTGCTTTCCATTCTGTGACGATTGAGCTAGAAAAAAAAAAAGATGGCATCTGAAAGTTGCGTTTGCTGGTCAGTTTGTGTGTAAATGTACATTTTTGTCCAACATTTTCCACTTTTGATGTCATTTCTAGAGAGAAATTACTACTGTAGTTATTAAATATTTGTTTAGTTCTCACCCAAGCTTGTGCTATTTTTCTGTAGACCATTAAACTGTTACACTGGCTCAGAAGTCTGTCTTCGGAGGTGCCTTCATGCACAAATGCTACCTTACAAGTCATTGCCTAAGGCATCGAGGCAACAAGTCAGCTGCCTAAGTTTTCGGATGCAGCCTAAGAGGAAGTGCAACGCGCGATATGGCGGAATAAGTCCCGCCTTCTAAATACAAGTGCCAATCGCTGATTGATATGAAGTCATCGCGTCACTGCGGCTCCAGTTAAAAGCTCCGGTTTCTATAGAAACAGTCGGTGTTTGAGGACGCATTGAAATGCGCAATGACTTTGCTGTTAACCTGGAGTCTGCAGTCCGTTTTAACTTAAGAATCTAGTATTTTGTGACTCAGGTGAGAGAGTTGTTTTCTGGTCACATGAACAAAGGCTGCATTTATTGCAAAAAGCCCTGTTGGTGGGGTCACTTTGATGCCCCATAAATCACAGCCGGCTCCACATTGTAATAGCTCCCTAAGCAGTCATTGCATTGTTATAAATACTTGGCCAGAGCGACCAGGCAATGCAATTACTGTGTTTAAGAGAGCCTATGGACAAGTAACAAATGCCCTTAGAACATAATTGCATTGCTAGGGGTTGCTTTCTGGTCAGGTCTGAAATTATGCTTCTTTGGATCGATTTCATTCAAACAGGCACGATTTGAATTAAGGTAGTGAGACTAGGAGACAGCTGCAGATAAAAAAGATAAAAGATTCAGTCATTTACTCCAGTCTGACTGTTGTTGTGGCTGATAGCAATGAATTTTATTTTTCTAAACAGTTCTTCCTCCGATTAAAAACAAAAAGTCCATATGAAAACGCAAAAACACGCTATAAAGTGCTGTCGACAGCATGCCAAACCAGCAGGTGGCGATATAACCCTAGCCATAAAGCCATGTTGGCCAATCAGAAGCCTGAAAAAAAAGGTTATCACAGGTTCCGGTTCTACGCCACAAGCCAAAATTTTCTCTTTCTCCGTCTACACAACAACTGTGCAACTGGAGTTTATGAAAATCTTCACCCTGGCAGGAGTTTTCAAAAAAGTTTGGTTTTAGTGACCTGATACTGTGTTTGCGTGTGGAGTAACGCCCAAACCGCGTAGAAAAAGCTGCAATAACTGTGTTCGTGTGGACAGTGCCTTACTCTGGAACAAGAGTTCATTAAAAACCCCTCTTTCTGAAAAGCGCAATGTGCTCTGATTGGTCAGCTGGAGCAGTGTGTTGTGATTGGTCAACTGCTTTGAGTGTGTTTCTGAAATGTAACGCCCCTTACCATAACCGCGAGTTTCAATACACAACTAACGCGACTCAAGCAGGCCCCGCCCCTTTATTTTGCATATGCCTAAGCCCCGTTCACACCAAGAGCAATAAATATAACGATAACTATATTTGCGTCCACGCCAATAAACGATAACGGTCTGTTTATTCTAAATTCATCCACCATCACAGCCTAATTTTTCAGCCGCTTTAAATTCAATATGGCATCTAACCTGATGGTCTATCGGCAGTAGCAAGTGTCCATTCCCACCAAGACCAAATTCATCAATATTGTTTTATCCATTGCAATGCTGAAATATTCAGAGTTGGCATGATAGAACTTCATATATTCATTTCAAAAATACAATCCCTTCATGAAAAGGTTGTATTTTCTTTCATAAATGTATTTCAGAGGGACACATTGGATGAGCAGCATGGTTCCGGCCTCCCTCTTGAGGATTGGCAGCATTAGTGGAGCAGGGTTCTGACCCCTGGCTGGAGGAACGAGGGCACCACCTAACAGACGCACTTCAGGTGTTGGGAAACACAGGGAGCTGAAGAGGCAGATGGGGAGGACATGACCTGAGACTGCTGGGACAGCTGGAAGCCTCACACCCCCTCTAGCCCACACACCTGTTACTTATTATGTTCACTACATCACACTTGCCCTAAGGCCCACCTTAACACAAGCCCAAGCTTTACTGAAGCGCACCATGAGTAAGCAGGGCCTAGAATATTGCTAGAATACAACAGAGACTGTAGTAATATGTAGATATTGTGTGAACTCTTGGGCTCATACCCCCCCCCCCAAAAAAAATGCATTTATAATGTGTGTACAGTGCAGTGAAAAAGGAATATAGCATTTTACATATGTATTTACATATATATGTGACCCCTCTTCCCAGGTTGTCCTCGCCCCAGTTTGTGCGGGCCTCGAACCCAGGTCTCTGGAGTGGAAACCAGGCACTCTAACGAAGAGGCTAAAGTCACTAGAGTGTCTCTTGAGATCAGAGGAGTAAGGTTTACTCGCACAGCGACTACTAGCGTTTCATATAGATGACATTAGATAACTTTTTTCACATTTATTTTCTGCTGCCAAATTATCAGATAGTAAAAATATCTATATTGCAGTTTATTCCCATGGTATCAAAGTCAAAATTGTGGCCAGTGAAAATTATGAGTTATATTTCAAAAATTCTAACTTTGGAAATATAAGCCACAGTGGCTGGAGAGCAAAAAGGTTAATGTCAAGCCCTGTCACATACTAATAAATTCAGCAGGGGGACTGTAAGCTAAAAATGTATTACACATGATATCTTGATCCAAAACCTGTCCCCGGATTTTGACAAGGTCTCCAGGTCTGTCAATGTTAATGTATCTGAACCTCTCCAATGCAAGCATATATAATAGATATTTCAAACATGACACCTCTCATAGTTTTAGCATGTTAATCGTTATGAAGCTGTTAACGAATTTGGTTTTGGCAGACTTGATCTGCTACGCTGCTGCTGCAGGGCTAATATGGACTTGCTAGTGCTAACAGATACATAGACATGCTGTTGTGAGCATGTAAGATATGCTGCTGCTGATGCATGAATAGACACACAAAAATCCCATGGCAGATCTAGGCAGGTGGAGCTGGGGAGGTGGAGGGTCTCAGAGGAGCTGCAGGACTAGCTTACAGCAAACACTGAACCAGACTATTTAAATGTTAAACATTTAACTTAGGCATTAAATCAGTTTTGTCAATCACATTTGCAAAATCAACCGCTTAGCAATTTTCATGGCAAATAATATAGTTTGTCCTTCATGCATCTTTAGATTACTGGTGTGACGAGCTGTGAGGGAACGGCGTGAGGCCGGTGACGCGAGTGATAATGAGCGTCAGCTGCGCGCTGCACTGGTCTCGTATCTCTCACGGAGGAGCTCCGGAAGCATAAAAGAGGAGCGACGACAGTGAAGGACGAGTGAGGACCGGGCCTGGATTTTATGTTGTGTTTTTATTATTTTTGTGTGGGCGGCAGTCTCTGTGAGGAACTGCCGCCATTTTACTTTCGTTTTATTGTTTGTTTATTTTATTATTAAAGTTACGTCCTTCACTATCGTCACTCCTCTTTCATGCTTCCGGAGCTCCTCCGTGAGAGATACGAGACCGGTGCAGCGCGCAGCTGACGCTCATTCTCACTCGCGTCACCGGCCTCGCGCCGCTCCCTCACGGCTCTCGCCCGCCCTGCTCGTCACAACTGGATATTAATAATAGCTGTGAGTGAACAATGTTCAAGTTTCGGTCACACTTTATAATAGGTGTCTTTAACTACTATGTACTTACAAAAGAAGTTATTATTTGCAATGTACTTGTATTCATGTTGTATTGCAAAACACGTGTAATTACAGAAACTAACACATCTGTATTTACATACAGATATTTTTAAATATATGTACTATAAAAACATATATGTACATGTGCATTGTATCAAAGAGTCAATTTAATGTCAGTACTTAAAGACACTTAATATAGTGGGACCAAGTTTGTTTTTAAACACTTTATAGAAACAAATATACTCTCACAATATTCCTTTAGCAAATTAAATGTGAAAATAGTTAACATGATCAAAGACCTTAATTGTATGGAATCTCATAAAATAGCTAATAAAGTATACCATTATAAATATAGGAAAGAGGAGTTGGCAATCAAACATTTTCCCCATCTTTTGAGGGAAAATGTGTCCAGTGTTGAGGTGTCTCCTTTTATCCCTTGAACTGGAGTTTCGGAGCCTTCAGAGAAAAAAATATGGAGAGGAAAACAAACAACTCTAACGAATGCCAGAGCAAACAAGCTTTCAGAGCTCGGAAAGTGGCCGAGGGAGCGCTAAACGAACCTCTGATTTCCCAATGCTCTTCTACGCCCTTCCCATAATGGTCATCTGTCTCCATTCTCAGAACAGGTTGTCAGGACACTGAAATGGACACTGTTCTCATCCAAGTGTAACAGCTTTTTATGTGATGATTGAATGTGAAAATACTCAAGAACTGACTGGTAATGAAATGATTGTGCAATGTAAACACAACTCCAGAGAGAAAGAAGCCATTTAACATCATGACAGGCAGACTCATTTTTTGGGAGGAATCTGTTCCATTTTAAAAGAAACACCAAAATTGATCACTACAATGATGACTATATTAGCATCCAGAGACGATAACGTTATGTTTATTCTAAGAAATCATTCTGAAAGTGATTCAAATGATATCTTTCATCTGTGACGTTAAAAGGGTTAGTTCACCCAAAAATGAAAATTCTGTCATTAATTACTCACCCTCATGATGTTCCGTCAGAACACAAATTAAGATATTTTTGATGAAATCCGTGAGCTTTCCGGCCTCCGATAGACTGTAACATTATTACCACTTTCAAGGTCCAGAAAGGTAGTAAAACATTGTTAAAATAGTCCATGCGACCACAGTGGTGCAACCTTAATGTTATGGAGTGACAAGAATACTTTTCGTGCGCCAAAACAAAAATAACTTCTTCTCTTCCCTGTCATTCTCCTGCTTTAATTTTTTTCAGATTTTTTGATGAATAAAAAGAATAGCATTTATTTGACAGAAGTATAGTTTGCAACAGTTTTGTTTTATTGTTTTAAAGTTGTTTTGTTTTATTGCTGAAAGTGCTCAGATTACTTCATTTGATCTCCATCTCCATATTCCTCTTCTGCTGGCTGGGTCGTGGAACTTGCATTTACTTATAATCTCTCAAACTTAGCCTTGATCAGTCACTGTGAACAACAGGTAGAGCCTTCTGATAGTGTAATTCTGCAGTGATTACTATAGGCGACAGTCCTACTGGAAACGGCCAAGAAATAAGCATCATTTTTCAGAGGTTTTACTGCTGTACCACTGCATTAGAGAACTGTTATTAGAGCAAAACTGCCCACTTTAAAAGGCTGAATGAAAAAAATAGATCATAGATGGTCAAGTTTGTTTTGGAGGACGCTGGTCATGGTCCAGTCTGCTTGAGCAAGACAGCTGATCTAGTTTAAACCCGTTTTAACTAGGTTTAAACAAGCATCTTGACCAGAATGAAGAAGCTAATGACAACTCATGACAGCTAATAACAGCTATAATGTGCAAACATCAAAAGATGGATTTTCTAACAGATTTGGGGGAAAAAATCCCATTTATTTTGCAGACAGTGCAAAAAGGCTTTGCAAAGAAATGTGCTTAATTGTATTAAATGTGCATTTATAGTGTACTTCAAATATATATATATATATATATAACTGTAGAAATTAAATTGCACTTAAATGTACTTCAAGAGAATTATGACTGAAAGTTTCTTATCACACTTAAGGAAAGTGCACTTTAAATCATTATTTTTTAATAATATTTTTTTGTGTTTTAAAGAAGTGCACTTAAACTATAACACATTTTTACTTAATTGTAAATGGCATGCAATTAAGTCTCCGAATCAGTTTGCAAAGTATATTATTTGTATAATAAGTAGCTGATTTAATTTGATATCCTTGGAGGAGCAAAGCCTCCCGTCATTTGTATGTATGGCAATCAGAAACATTGTACTGTTCAATAGAACAGAAGTGGACGTTGCATTGATTGATAAATTAAAAGGAGGCACAAACATGAAGGTTTGTCCCAGACCGTGTAATTTCAGTCATTAACAGTCATTAGCTGTGAGTGATGATGATGTCATGAGGACGCTTCATTCAGCACTTGGAGTCATTCACTTGGGAATTCATCATAATTTTGTTACTCATTTGCTTGTGGGTTATCCATTCCTTTCTGAACATCCATCTCAGCCACCTGTTACCAATCAGGAAGCTAGAGGGAGGGAGGATGAGATTCTGGGATTGCTGGTGCCCCAACAATCCACATAAAAAGGAGGGGGTCTGTGGAGCTCCACCTCGACTGCATGTGGTGCTCTCATAAATCATCTTCTGTCCATCATTCAGAATGGCTGCCAAATCCCTGTGGCTGCGAGAGTCGAGCCAGCCCTCTCGCATTACCTCCGATGCTAGTCAGCCATGCTGAACCAACATATAAAAAGAGCAAAACAGAACTGCCTGACAGACGTTAAAATAATAGTTTGCCCAGAAATTAAACATTCTGTGAAGTTCCAAAAAAACACCATAAATCAGGCATATAAGGTACATTTGACTTGTGAACAGACTGAAATTGAACGTGTTACTCACAAAAAATTCTGCGCTCCCTCAGCTTTTCAATCTACGTAGCCCCTCACATAACATGCAGGAAGAAAATAGTAGGTTAAATCATGCACACAATTTACTAATTCATTCCCTTGATTTGCTCAGTGATGTCAGAACCTGGTGCTGATGTCCATTAGATTTCAGAGTTTCAAGGAATGATTATTTTAAAGGTGCAGTAGGTGATCTGGGAAATGCTAACTTTAGCCTGCTAGCATTGAATACGATCCCACCCTCCCTGCAAATCACCGCCCAAAAGCCACACCTTCTTCAAAATATATGAATGCACACAGACCAGAAGCGAGACAACCAGAGACTACATCATGCATTACATCATGTGTCATTCACCGGTGAGAAAAAATTACAGTGCAGTGATTAACTTCGAAAATATAAAAATAGTTCCCGATTTGACGCTGGGTGCTGCTCTTATTCAACTAATTTGTAAAGGTACATAAAATACATAAACTACACTATGCCTTACTATCAATACACATCAAAATCGAATCATACCATACCTACCTGGAATGATAACAGCTTTCGTCAGCAAATGGTCATATTTAATGGAGTAATCGGACTGGAAAGCTTCATACAGTCAGTCATCCGCATCTCACAACGACCTGAAAGTCACAACTGACCTCTACCTGAAACTGGAGAAAAGTGGGTTCCACCAGACTACCATCAACTTCCTCGGTTATGTCATTGACCAACACCGCACTCAAATGGACCAGAGGAAGGTACGAGCCATCCAGGATTAGCTCCAACCAGCTACCATTAAGGATCTTCAATGTTTCCTGGGCTTTGCTAACTTTTATTTGTTCTGGTCTCCAGTCTGTCCTGGAGTCCCGGCACATCCAACGCCCTCAACTGGCTCATAGAAGCCTTTTGCAAAGCCCTTATCCTCATTCATCCCAATCCAGATCTTCTCTTTGTGGTTGAAGTGCATCCACCACCAGTGTAGGAGCTGTTCTATCTCAATGTCAGGGTGAGCCTCCCATCTTACATTCATGTGCCTTCTATTTTAAGAAACTGTCCCCGGCCAAGCGCAACTATGACATTGGTAATCGAGAACTACTGGCTATCAAGTTGGCTCTAGAGTATCCTCATGATGACAAACGTTTCAACCCCAAACAGGCCCGATGGGCATTATTCTTCACCTGGTACAACTTCATTGTCACCTACAGACCTGGATGCAAGAACTTGAAGGCTTTCTCACACTTGCACCACCCTGAGCCAGATTCCACACCACCCCAATCCATACTCCCTCCAGCCATGGTAGTCAGCCCTATCCAGTGGTCCCTCGATGACCAGATCTCCACAGCCACTTGTATTGAACCAGCTCTGCTGGGAGGTCCTGAGGTCTGACATATTTTCCATCAACTCTGCACCAGTCCCTCATGGAATCAGTACACACATCTCCGGGTTCTGGACACCGAACCCTCTTGCTCCTCCGTAATCGAGACCCAGGATATCTCCAGGCACGTGAAGGGTTGCTCAGTCTCAAATATCAAAATCTTCTCATCATCTGCTGGCAAGAAAGCTGGTTCCACTGCCCATACTAAACCGGCCATGGTCACACATCGAATCTGACTTCATGACAGACTTGCCATCCTCAGAGATAAAAAAGCCTCCAATTTAATCCCTCTGTTAGGACTGCCCACAGCGTTATAAACAGCTGAACAACTCTTCCAACATGTGTTCCCACACTTTGGCTAACCTGAAGACATTGTATCAGATTGCGGTCCCCAATTCATCTCCCGAATCTGGCAGTCATTCTTCCATTTTCTGTGAATCTCTGTAAGTCTATCATCAGGTTTCCACCCTCAAACCAACGGCCAGACAGCATAAGATCCAGGAGAATAGGAGATACCTACGGTCCTATTGCCATGACCACCAAAAAAGCTGGAACCATTTCTTTCTCTGGGCAGAGTATGCCCAGAACTCCAACTATCATCAGACCACCATGGGGTTAACACTATTCCAGTGCACACTTGGATACCAGCCACACCTGTTTCCCTGGCCAGGAGAGCTGTCTGAAGTTTCAGCTGTGAACCACTGGTTCCAGAAGAGTGAAAGGGTCAAGGACTCAGCTCATATCTGTCTGCAACAAGCGCGATGATCTGCAACACCCTTGTATCATCCAGGACAGAAGCTCTGGCTCTCAGCCAGGGACATCTGTCGTAAGCTGATTCCCCCTACACAGGTCCATTCAGCATTCAGAGGCAGATCAATGAAGTCACCTATAGGTTTAATTGTGTATCACACTACCATATTGCACCAACCTTCCATGTATCACTCCTCAAGCCTTACACTAACCCTTTGGTATTTTTTCCATCCAGGTCTGGTGTTGATGACGTAACTCCTCCACCAGCAGTCGCTGATGAAGAACTTATCTACAAGATCAAATCCATCCTAGACTCTCGATGATGGGCCGGTCGCCAGGAGTATCTTGTTGACTGGGAAGAATATGGCCCTAAGGAAAGATCATGGGTTGCACGAGACGATATTCTACATCCATCACTGTTGACTGAGTTCCATGCGAACCATCCCAACCACCCAGCTCCACGGGGAAGAGGTCGTCTCCTGTCATTGTGCATTGCAGTCTCCAGGAGCCGCCCGTGGAGGGGGGGTGAGCGGTACTGTCACGGAGTCAGTAACGCACTCAACACCAGACCTCTCAGCTCGACCCATACGATCTCAATCACCAGAGTTCTGATTCAAAACACCTGCACTAGCTCATCACACTTCATCATCACTCCTCAGTTCACCTTTGTGTGATCTTGTTGCTACATTGTGCAACACTTACCTGGCTACCTACCCATGTTACTTACCTGTCCTGAGATCCTCGTCCATCTTCATTCATCTTCTGTCTTTCTCATCCAGCAACCACTCTGCAACCTGCAAACCAAGAAAGATTATTCGTCTATTCTTGTCTCAGTCTGTCTGCTAACAATAGTAAGGTGAATAAATTGTATACTGTATACACTGCAAGCATAGTATTACACTGAATATTGTATAGTACTGAATGTCTGTATAATCAGCATTTGCATACTGTAAAACTCCAAAAGCCAAAAAGGTTAAATTCTTAAAGGAAAAGCATGTTACAGGACACTCAAAACAGTTGTGCAAATGCAAAATCAAAGTCAATGAGAGATTCATTCTGCCTCAGCTTCACGCCTTTGTGTTGGGTCCAGCCTGAGGACTTTCTCCACATCATAGGCAATGTAGTCTCTTGCCAAGCAAAGGGAAAACTCTCTGGTGTGCCAGATCCAGCCTTGACTACACTCTCCACACCTTGCTCTTCCTCATCCTCCTCGCCTACTCCCTCTTATTGTTTCCATCTATTGTCCGTATCAACATTCAGTGAACCTGCGTTACTTGTGCACTCTGAACTGACTTATATTGTACAGTTGGTTTGATCACATCATGAGAAATTAGAAGTGTAACCAATTTTGAGTAGTTGTGTATAAAGATGACAGCTGTGTTTTAGTTATATTTAACTTTTGCCTGCCTGTGTTTGGCGGTTTGCAACACAAGTGCAACACAGTGCGAAATGTGTTTTAGTGAATAAGAATGTGTTTATAGAGTTTTGCAAAAAGAGTGCATGAGATTTGTAAATGGTGTCTAACTGCCTGAACTTGTTTAAGGTTTTGCAGAAAGAGTGATTTATTCAATAAATTTGTTTAGGGCTTAAGCTATTGAAAATTTGGTTTTGAGTTTAAGTAATTCAGAAAAACTGTAAAGCACAAGCTAGAGACATTGAGAGCAAACAACAGATTTTTGCTTATTCTCATTACTCCCAGGTGTGTTTTCATGGATTTTACTGAAACCAAGCCACAGAAATATACTGATTTGATTAAGATTTATAATATATAGACAGCAGTGTAGAGATTTAATAAAGGTATGGCCTATTTTCTTATTTACTTTATAACATTATTACTAGAACGGTAATAAGATTGTCGTATACGATTCCATTTATTCCACTAATAGAAAAATATGTTTGTGGTGTGTGTGTGTGTGTGTGAGAGAGAGAGGAGAGAGAGAGAGCAAGTGTGTGTGTGTGTGTGTGTGTGTGAGTGAGAGAGAGAGAGAGAGAGAGAGAGAGAGAGTGTGTGTGTGTACCTGGCACCAAATGTCCCCAGAAAGATAGTAATACCAGAATTTTTTAACTTTGTGGGGATTTTTTTTTTTTATCCCCGTGAGGAGAACAGCTCATAAATCGTATAGAATGATGTAAAAATGTAGACAGTGTGTACTTGTACTTGTTGTATCTATTTATCCAAGTTTTGGAGACAAATTTGTACCCAAGTCAGCCAAACCACCTCCTTTTGAGACATCCCTCATTTGTAAAAACAATATAAAAATAAAGACAAAAATTAATGAAAATGTGAAAATGCAAAAGATTTCAATTATATTTAGGGGATAGAAAATATTATTTGCTCAGTATTAAACAACAGAATTCACCGAAAAGTCCCCACCATGATAGAAAAACAAACGTGTGTGTTTTAAATGAATTCAGACAGAACATGAAATATAGTTTTGTTGACTCTTAAGGCCCGATCACACCAAGAATGATAGTGATAACTATATTTGCGTCCACACCAACGAAAGATAATAGTCTGTTTATTCTAAGCCTAAGCGCTGCGGTTTCAAAGTGTGCACAACATGCTGTTCTTGTTCCATTTACACTGCTTTTTCCAGCAGATCCTCATCATGCCATGTTTCGCGTGAATAGCTAGTCTAATCGATCCAATCTGAAATTAGCTGACGAAGTCAATATAGTGGAATAAAAACAACTCCTAGTCTTTTCACTGAAACTACAGTGCTGGATACCTGAGGTAATTTATGTTACACTGTTTGCTAGCCTGGCGTAATGATCTCATCGTTAATTCTCACCATTTATTCCGAGGGCGTACTTTGACCGATTGTTTTCCATATATCCATTTTCTTTAATGTATCTATGAAAAGGGGGTTGACCTTAGCGATTAACTTCTTCGCAAGGTTTTCTGCCATTTTATATGTGCGAGCCCTTGAATTAGAATGAATTCTGATTGGCTGTCAGTATTTTATCATTCAACAGTTGGACAAAAAACCGTTCTGAAACTGATCCCAACGAGATTGTTTCTCTATATCGTTATATAGAGTGTTGTGGACTATTCTTTTTTACTTAGACCGATTTTTAAAACTATATCTTTATCGTTATTGTTTTTATTGAGAACAGACCTTTAATGTTTGAAAACAAGAATAATAGGTGAGTATGCTCAACATACAGTAGTGTGACGAGCAGGGCGGGCGAGAGCCGTGAGGGAACGGCGCGAGATAATGAGGACCAGGCCTGGATTTCTCTCGTCCTTCACTGTCGTCGCTCCTCTTTTATGCTTCCGGAGCTCCTCCGTGAGAGAAACGAGACCGGTGCAGCGTGCAGCTGACGCTCATTATAAAGCATAAAAGAGGAGCGACGACAGTGAAGGACGAGAGAAATCCAGGCCTGGTCCTCATTATCTCGCGCCGTTCCCTCACGGCTCTCGCCCGCCCTGCTCGTCATAAGTAGATAAACCACTGCTTGACCTTGTGGAAAAAAACTCAGCATTCGGCATGGAAACTGTAAACATCTATCATTAAAACTCTGCAAACAAGCTCTGAATTCCACAAGCTTTTCAGGGAGCATCTAATGAAACTAAATCCAGGGCTTCCAGGCTATCCCACAACACCCTCCGCCTTCGCCGGGTCATTATGACTGATGAGGTGCTACTCTACGGCCCTGACCCACTCAGCTCTCTGCTTTCTACAATGGAACACACACACTCGTGTAGTCTAACACGGAGGCCATTATCTGCTGAACAATATTCTCTGCACACAACCAGCTCCATTATACAGCCTCATTTCTCTAAAGACACGAGCTCATTTCACTCTGAAACACTACACCTGAGAGGCAGTCTTTTAAGGGAGAGGTAACACAATAGATTTGAATTGAGACCAGCAGGATGATGGGAACTCAAGGTGTGGGATTATCAAATGAATCTGATTATTTAACTTCCAAAGCAGAAGCTACTGATGTCACTTTCTTCCCACAACTTCTAATAACTGATCTATTCTGTTCTCTTTTGTTCAGGATGACATTTGATGGGAACCCCCACCACACCGACGGAGTTATCTGGGATAAACGAACCCCTCCCTCCCTCCCACCAACAGGAACCGATACCAAAGAGCTTTGAAGATCGAGCTTGACAAATGAAGGAACTTACAGTAGATAAACGATTGGCTATCAGTTTCATTACATGCATGATGAGACATGATGAGCAGCAACCCAACCAGAAATCCAACGAAGAGGAAAACTGTATTGCTCATAACATTTAAAGTTAGATTTTTCCCCTAAAACTCCATCTTAGAAATAAAAATAGAAGCGAATGAGATTTATTTGAATTCACACTGATATCTTCGACTTTTGATTGCAGACTTTTTGGTTACTCTTTATTTTAAGGTGTCCTTGTTACAGTGTAGTTATACATTTAAGTACTGAGCAATAATAATTAACTATAGTGTACTTACTATAGAGTTGCATGTAATTATACACAATTTATAGCAATTACTACAAGCAATATGTGTAACAAGGACACAGTAAAATAAAGTGTTACTGACTCTTTTTTTTATACCTTGGCAAGTCTTCCGAAATTCTAGAGTTACAAACATCTAACACCAATAGCATCATCTGTCCTTAAGATGACTTTTACTTAATGCTAATACATTATTCTACTTGAGTAGTATCAGATGTGTGTAAACATCCTCTGTGCTTTATTAGCGCCTTGGGAAGACAAGCTCCCTCTGCTGAAAATCCAGGGTCATGAACTTAATTAGATGTAACCAGAAGATAGAACTTTCCAAACAGATTAATGGCAACTGCCAAATTGCTTTTATTTATACTGGAGATGACAGATTTGACCTGTGTGCTGAAGAACAGAACTAGAAAATAAATTATAAAATATATAAAATAAAACATAAAATAAAATATAGAGTAAAAAAAATAAAAAAAATAAAATAATAAGCAAATAATAAAAAAAGGAAAAAATAAATAAAATTAAGCAAATAATAAAATAAAATAAAATGTATAAAATAAAATATATAATTTTTAAATAAAATAAAAAGGCTTTTAACATTTATAATCTAAATTGTTCAATAGATTTTCCATGACATTACCACAGATATAAAGGATAAAAGAGAATCATAGTTGTCAATAATTACTTTATTCATGTGTTTACTAGATTGCAACCTTTATATTCACTTTTCCAAGTCAGATTATTGCAATGCATCCATAATTAGCTATGTTAGGCCTTGGGTACCTAATTATTTCCTTCTACAAAGCTTGTTATTAAATCTCTCACCAGTCTGTTGAGGGAAAAATGAACACTGTGCCACATTTGACGACCGCTGTTAAAAAAAAAAAAAGTGTTGGATTTATAAAAATTATCAGTGCTGTGGCTAGGTTAGAAGGCAATGCGTGTCTGTGCATGCGTGTCTGTGTATCAGGTGTGTGTCCGTATCATGCTGTGGCCTTGGACTGAACAGCTCCGAGGTGATGAATAACACATTATGGTGATTGGTTTTGTCTGCTACCTGCAATCGCTCTGCCTGTGGAATACGAACAGCCTGCTTTATTACAGCCTCTCTCTGACTTACACAGTACAAATGATGGGCAGAATAAATTGGCTCGAGAAAATGGATGAGGAGCACTTTGGAGAGGTTCTCGTTATTGAAAATACTGAATAACTGATTCCACCAATGAGAATGTATATTTTTTATGTGTGGGGGAATAATTTTGCTTTCCATTTATGAGAAAATGATTGTCTGTCTAAAAATAGACTAAAGGCAGGAACACACCAAGCCGATGGTCGGCCATCGGGCAGTTTTTGTGCGTCAGCCGACTAAGGTTTCTCAAGACAGGAACACACCAAGACGACAGTCGGCCGTCGGGAAGTTTTTGTGCGTCGGCCGACTAAGTTTTCTCAAGGCGGGAACACACCAAATCGACGGTCGGCCGTCGGGCAGTTTTTGTTTGTCGGCCGACTAAGTTTTCTCAAGGCGGGAACACACCAAGCCGACGGTCGGCCGTCGGGCAGTTTTTGTTCGTCGGCCGACTAAGTTTTCTCAAGGCAGGAACACACCAAGATGACGGTCGGCCTTCAGGCAGTTTTTGTTTGTCGGCCGACTAAGTTTTCTCAGTGTGTTCCACACCGTTGGCTGAAGTTGGTCTTCGACGGCTGTTTTTCGGCTGATTTGAAATGTTGAATCGACGTCAGGCCGTCGGTGAGAGAGAAAACTCTGATTGGCTGTTCACAGGAAAGCAAAAGTTATGAAAGCAAGCAAGTCATGACGGCACAGACACAAGGTTGTTCTAATTTTACATCACCTTACCCAAGCACTCGAATATTTTCATAATAATATGAGTGGAATAAAGAACGTGATCAGCATGATTGATATTCAAAACGGTAAGCAAACGCTGCTTTGTTTATGGTTTGTATACATGTTTGTATACAGTCTTAGTTTCGCTTTCCCTTTTTGAATGACGATTATTGACAAATATATCTGCTTAAATAGTTATTTCCTTTATATGCGGGTGTCGAGTGTCGGTTTGGTGTGTCTGGGCAACTTTGGAGCCAGAAGCTGCCGACGTGATGAGCCCACCCCGCAGTCTGCTTTCGCCGCCACTAGTTCGTCGGCCTTGGCTTGGTGTGTTCCAGGCTTTAAAGGCCCGTTCTTACCAATACCGATACTGATAACGATAACTATATTAGCGTCCACACCAGTGCACAATATCAATCTGTTCATTTCAAGTGCGCTCTGCAGTTTTATTGCTTTAAGCAAAATTCTCCATCACGATTGCTTCCTCAATTGACCTTTCGCAAAGACCCGCCCCCTTTAGTTACTGTTGCTTTGTCCGAGACGCCATGCACTCTCACGCCACACATCATGTTCTCATGCAGTGAAAAATACATTGTAGAGCAAAGAGGACACTGACAACCCGTCGACAGACATATAAAACAGTTTAATATTTAATATTAACTTTTTAAAGAAGTTTAAACAATAAATAGCGTCTAGTGTGTCTTTAATGTGTCGTGACAGATCGCTGTAGCTCCTCGTGAACCGATCATCTCTTCATACTAGTTCATTTATAGCATCAAATAAACATGAATGAACATCAGAAGGAATGTTGTTTCAAGTGTGGAAAGACGCGAGTACACACAATTTTTTTAGTTCAAGTTAACCAACGTTAATCTACTAACTCCTCTGACTGCTTTGTTGGACAAAATGGCGGATTCGGGATTATGATTGGTCAGATCACCTGTCAATCAAACTGTTTGCGGAGAGTCAATTGAAATCAAAAAGTGACATCATTATGTATATATCCACATTCATAAAACTTTGTTTCAGACCCTCATTACAGCATGAGAATGCATGAACGCATAATGCAACATTTATGAGGATGTTGGCATTGCTTTTGGTGCTGTGGCATCGTGCCTCGCCTGGCAGAGCGCTGTATATTCTGGCTCTGAGACCCACTGATGAGGGACCGCTGCCAGTTGGTGCTCATCAAATTATTGTTGAGATGTCCCAGCCAGTAAATTGCTGTTACACCTGTTCAATAGGACTGGAGGAGCTCTAGCAGAGGAAGCCCATATGTCATGCCAACACCAATCCTCTAACACACTGCTCCTCCAAACCATAGACCCTGTCTTACATTTACAACAGTCAATAAAACATCTTATTCCAATATTTTTTTATTCCCACTATTTATTCCAAAATAGTGTCTATAGAAAACATACAGTAGTGGCCAAAAGTGATGTCAGGTGGGAATATTTGTTTTTTATGACCCTACAAGTTTGACTAAACCATCAAAATATGAGGAAAATATTTTATATTTAAATATGAGGGAAGTACAAAACACTAAAATTGTAATCAGGTACACAATCAGGTATATGGGGACCTATAATGCCCCTTTCACAGATGCAATAAAAGTCTCTGGAGTCCTCAGAATGTGTCTGTGAAGTTTCAGCTCAAAATACCCCACAGATCATTTAATATAACTTGTTAAATTTGCCCCTATTTGGGTGCGAGCAAAACACATAATTTTTGTGTGTGTCCCTTTAAATGCAAATGAGCTGCCCCCCCCTCCAGAAGAGGGCGGAGCTTTAACAGCTCACGCTTCCATTGCTCAACAACAACAAAGCTGGAGAATCTCACGCAGCCATCATCATATGTACAGAAAAAAAAGATTAGAAAAAAAAGTTAAACTGTATAAAATAAATCATAATGTTAAGTATAAAGCAAAGAACACCTTATTTACATTTTCAAAATTTGCGTAAATATATAACATTTTGCCGACTTTCTTCGTCACATTTCCTTTATATATGAAATTCAGCCATGGTGTCCTCAGATGCTGGGAGTCTATGGAGACTCTTAAGTTTGTTACATCCAACATTTGTAATGTTTTTTGGCACAGACTTTGCATATCTCCAGCTGCTACAGCGAGAAAACAGAAATGGTGGACTGCTACAACACCTTCAAGGCGGTATCTATGCTAATAGGGCAGATCGTTAGCAGTTATGGGCGGGGCTTCCCTGCGCTTACATACGTGGAGAGACTGTTTGTGATTGATGGGAGTTATAAAAACAGAGTGGGTGGATTTTTACCATTATATGCTGGTTGTTTAGGCACACTGTGTGGACACACATCTGTGTTCAAACACTTATAAAACTCAATTTTGCATAATAGGTCCCCTTTAATATTTTGTTGGTTCCCTCTTGTTTTTGCATGTGTTTACAATTTCTTTGTATGACACCCTGACGAAAAATTACGTTGCACAATTTGGCATGTTTTATTACGTTATCACAAATAAAGTAATAAACTCCAGTCATAACTATGCAATATGCTTACAAAACATATTATAAATAATATTTGGAAAAAAAAAAGGGTGAAGATGTCAATTTTCCCAAGCCAGATTTCACTTTTGGCCACTTCTGTACATGCATTATTATTTAATTTGGCTAACCTACATTTTTAAGCTAATTTTGTTCTTTGTACATAAATTATTCTGTTGTCAAAATTCTCTTTTCTCAAGAGGTGTATTTGAAACTACAACTGGTGCAGAAAGATTTTTCACTCAGAAATTGCAGTAACACTTTAGTTTAGGGTCCAATTCTCACTATTAACTGTGAGATATTGGCTGTTTATTACAAAGCACATATTATTGTCTTAAACTGCATGACCATCTTCTACATCCCTTAATACTTAAACTTAAAGGCACAATATGTATTTTTTTGCCGCTAGGGGTCGCTAAACTCTTCAAAACAATAACAAAGGCGTAGATTGATGACAGTGAATTTGTCATGCCGATGGATCTAATAATGTTTATGGGGAAATAATGTTTATGAATGAGTGAATGAATGTTTTTAACATGACTGTGGTGAAGCAGGGCGGGGCCGAGAATCACGGGCAGGATTGTGAGAGACAGATATCAGTGGCACATGCGAGTCCGGAGATAAAGGACAGAGGACATTTCATTCTATCGAACTACTCATAAGTGCTGAAATACTACTCATACAGGTCAGTTTATTTGATGAATTAAAACTGTGAGGTAACGCAGCGCTGTTTCACTTGCTCTAATGTTACACTATCATACTAAACTGTATTTGAGTGTGTTGAAAGTTGTATAGTTATTCTGTGTATTAGTTTGTTGACTGTATGAGACTGAACAGTGAGCTAGATCAACATTAGATTATCTGATGGTATTTCATTGTGTTGAGCTTTATAACATTGATTAGTCTTATGGCCTACATTTGCTTACCTTGTCTGATAACGTGCAAGAGCGCCGTCTCTGTCAAGTCAAAGTTTGTCGCAAATCTCTCGCCATCTCGGAAACACCACGCCGATATTGATCCACGTTTTATTTCTCCTTTTGGTTTGCTTGCCATGGTCCATAATATTTGATGGAAACAACAACAGCGTGCCACTAGACGTTACACAGCTGTCCGTGTCTGTTGTCATTGTTACTGTGCAGTACAAGCGGAAACCAGGGATAACGCAGATATTACGTCATTGACAGGCGGAAGTGACAAGAGAGGGACGGGCACTGTTTAAAATTGTGAATTTCTCTGAATTTACAAATTCTTGGAAATATTTAGGATAACGTAAGTACACAGCTGAACGAATAAATAACACTGCGCAAGTGGTTTTTGGATATTTAAATATATGTTTTTACATATTGTACCTTTAACTACCTTAATAACTATTAATAAACAGTAATTAGGAGTTTATTGACGCATAAGTCATAGTTAATAGTAAGTTGGACCCTAAACTAAAGTGTGACCGAAAGTGCTAGTAATTTTCACAAATAATTACAAATAAAACAATGAATTGAACTGAAATTTTGAAGTATAAACAGTATTTCCTTGTACTCCAATAACCTTTGTTTAATTTATTGATTAACACTTAATTTTGATGGTCCACTTTAGAGATTCTAATAACTAGGCTTATAAGTATAACCTATCTTTGTAAGTACTGTAAATGTCAACTTTTTTTACTAACATGAACCCTAACCCAACCGTCTACTAACAGTCTAATACTCTAATGAGAGTTATTCGACGTGTAGTTGCAAAGTTACTAATAGTTAGTAGAATGTCTAAAGCGGAGCAGCGAATTAAAGTGTATAAGCAGTTATTGTATTATGTTTAAGTATTAAATAAATACTTAAGTATTAATTAACAATTATCTGTGTTTATAAATGAATTACTGCATTTGATTATTCCTGCCATTTATTATAGATCTTCATAGAAGAACGAAATGAGAAAAAAGTATGTTCCCATTCGGTTGTACTGAAATCTTTACATATATTAATAAATATTGAATTTTGTTGGTTAAAGCTTGGTTAATCTTCTTCAGAAATCCTAACCGAGATCGAGATGTGTCAGATGTCTTCAGTGAACACAAATGCATACATGCATTGAGACATGTTTGTAATTATTTATCTGGTGATCAAATAAAGCTGCAAACAGATGTGTGAGTATATTTCTGAACGGTTGATCTTAATGCAGGTGGCTCAGCAGATTGTCTGCTCTCAACATAATGCTTTGTTTCTGAGTAGATAATTATTGTCATACTGTATATGGAAAAATACAATTGCGCAAATGACTATAAAATAGAAAACCTGGTTGATTGAGATGTAAATATAGGCTGGATATCCCTGGATATGGGTTATGCGCATTCATAAGATTCAGACGAATTAGTATTACTAATTACTTTTAACTTTATTAAAATTCATGATAGCCAACAGACTTCTGCCAAATGTTGTTCCAACTAAGTGAAACACAGTTTTACAAACAGGGAACTTCATATAGAGTAATCCTGCTAAAATATTAAAGGTTTGTGGGTTCCCATTGCAGCGTGAATAATTTATGCGGTTATTGTTGATCATTTGCTGGCTTTATTTAAACTTCTGTTGTTGTTTTGTCATTGTTGTTAGTTATTTGTTGTGCTGTGATGTTAAGAGCTCATCTTTTTACATTTGTTGGTTGAAAATTTGCCGAACAAGAAATCTGATTAACGCTTTACAGTAAGGTCTCATTCGTTAACATTAGTTTGCATTAACTAACTAACAACAATGAGCAATACAGTGTTTATTAATCCTTGTTAATATTAGTTAATAAAGCCTTTCATTGTTTGTTCTTGTTAGTTCACAGTACATTAACTAATGTTTTTGATTTTAATAATGTATAAATGCTGATATTAACATTCACTATAATTAATAAATTCTGTAGAAGTATTGTTCATTCTTAATTTGTGTTAACTAAAGTAGTTAACTAATGTTACCTAATAAACGAATGAAACCTTATTGCTACCGAAATCTGCAGTTGCTTTCATGAAATTGTTGGCCTAATAATGTATTTTAAATTTAGTGAACAAAGAAATACACATTGACAATATTAAGTAGTGTTACTTTGGACGATTATTAAGACAACCATTGAGAGAATTTAAAAATCTGAATGCATCACCTTACCTTGAATTTTTTGTGCATTCTTCTGGAGAAAATTGACTTTAAAAGGATAAGTTCCTGATATGGATTTCAAGGAAATGAGCTTGGCAAAGTTGACATTTGCAAACATGCATGAACTCAGTTTATCACTAGAGCAGGTGGGTTTAACCACTCATTGTGTGCTCAAGTAATCTTACCTGATAACAGCATTCCATTGCTCATGGAAGCTCCTGCCCTCCATAGGCTAAAAATCCCCAAGTCAAGCCTGGCAAAATTTCTATCTCTGATTTCAATTCTATCCATGAAAATATTCAGCCATTTTCAGTTTTCTTAACCTACTTTTTCAAACTCATCCTAGGCCATTGGTCGAATCTTTACCAATATGCTACAGGTCCGCTACATCTAAAAAACCATTATACCTCAGCAAACGATCCATGAATTGATTGAGAATTGGTGTGGATCATCTTTGGTGGACATCCTAACATATCATCATTTAGATTCTTAAAAAACCATGGCCATCAACAGCCAATCAAATCTCAGGGGCTAATTGTGTACTACAAAAATGGATTTATTTGCACATGGTGTTTAAATGCTCCGAACTTTGTGAAATCGGCCTCAAGGTGGCTCTATTATAAGCAACATTACAGTTCATTAACATATTATAGATTATTTTAGAAAACGAAATGTGGCCCTCGACCACAAAACTCATAAGAGTCCATTTTTTTGAAATTGAGTTTTATATCTCATATGAAAGATGAATAAATAAGCTTTCCATTATATCTGCTTTCAATATTTGGCAGATATACAACTATTTGCAAATTTGGAATCTGAGGATGAACAAAAAAAATCTAAATATTGAGAAAATCGCCTTTAATCCTTTAAACCCTAAGGGTATTAGGGAATTCTTTTTTCTGAGTGACACACAAAAAAGTAAAGACTCGTAACTCCAAAACTATAGCAAGGAGAGTCAAAAGGTGGGTATCGTTTGAAAGGAAACTTTTTTTAAATGTTCAAAAAAAAAAAAAAAAAATTAATTTGGACATTCGTATGCTGAGAAACAGCAAATCAACAGCCAAAAAAAAAAATTGGAAAAAAAATTTATATTTAAAAAGGAATTAAAAATGAAGAAAATATGGTTGGGGGTTCATTCTTTTTTTGTTATGTTCCCCTATATGTGTATCTGGCTCAATTTTTGAGGTGATCAGATTAAGTTTTCAAAAGTTACAGCATTTGGAACAAATTTTGTCCAAATGAAGTCCTTAGCAATGCATATCCAATGAATTTCATATATGATAAAAAAATGATACATTTTCGGTAGGAAATTTACAAAATATCTTGATCTTTACCTAATGATTTTTGGCATAAAAAACCCATTGATAATTTTGACCTATACAGTGTATTGTTGGCTATTGCTACTAATAAACCCGTGCGACTTATGACTGTTTTGTGGTCCAGGGTCACATATGGCAATTCTTTCTCCTTGTTTAATGCAACAAAAACTGCTGCAGTACAGCTTCCTCTTGGTGGAACATATTATCACACACATTCTCATGTTTTGAAATTCACAATCTGTTGAGACTGATCAACTTTTTTCTTGCAGAATATTTAGGTTTGTTCGTCAGGTTGTTTAGGGTGAATCATGCAGTGTTTACAATATTGATGGCAAGCAGAACCCGCATCTGGGAGATCCATCACTGGGAATATGAATGTTTACAAAATGACAGTAGATTTATCTCCAAGTATAATGAGGGTTATGACATTTGATTTATCTAGTTTCCTATTGCATAAACATCTGGAACCCAAATATTACTAAGACTCTTTCATCTCCTTCTCTAACAAGGTACTAAAATCAGTTAATTTTCATTATTTCTCCATCAAACTTTTTTATGCAATTCTTAGTAGTTCACATATTACACATTTCACATCTTTCCTTCACTTTTTATGTCTTTCTAATTTTCCCACTCTTGCCCCTCAACAGCATTTTTCATCCATGTACTTGACTTGGATACTTACGCAAAATCTGCATTTTCTGATAATTTGCTTTGGCAAGCAAGCTTTTTCCAAAACCATGTATAAGTAGTCATAAATAATGGCCAATGAGGTGAAAGGCACAGTTCCAGAGAGTCCAGGGTCAATGTCTCTCCAGGAAAAAACAGAGTACATGTACATAACTGCTAAATAGGTTGTTTGCAATCACGTGGTTCTGGTGATGCGTGAAATTTAGGTGGAGGGCAAGAAGTGAAAATTAGAATGGAAGAGATGGAGAAAAGTCTGTACTGTGCTGGTTTAGAAAGATATAAACAGAATATCACAACATATGTTGGACAGTGATCCTTATGTTATGAAGAGGCGCGATTTTTCTACTGAATAAAAAGACTTGCCTGCCGTCGAGGCGATAGATATAGAGAATGTGAAGCTGCTGTCACGCCATGTTCAATTCTAGTCTGGTTTGTTTATATCACGCTGCCTTTCTGCTTGTGGCGTTAAGGGCAGAATTTAGATTTTCTCTCGTGATTGTGAAAAATGTCACCATTGTAGGTTGTTCATGCTGAATCGAGAATTGCAACAGGAACTCACATCATCGTTTAAGGAAAAAACACTGGACGGTGTAATTCAATTTTTGCCGTTTCTACGTGTAGAAACACCAAGGGAAGCAGGTTGAAGATGCTGTATAGTAAATCTAATACAGGTGCTGGTCATATAATTAGAATATCATCAAAAAGTCGATTTATTTCACTAATTCCATTCAAAAAGTGAAACTTGTATATTATATTCATTCATTACACACAGACTGATAAATTTCAAATGTTTATTTCTTTTAATTTTGATGATTATAACTGACACCTAAGGAAAATCCCAAATTTAGTATCTCAGAAAATTAGAATATTGTGAAAAGATTCAATATTGAAGACACCTGGTGCCACACTCTAATCTGCTAAATAATTCAAAACACCTGCAAAGGCCTTTAAATGCTCTCTCAGTCTAGTTCTGTAGACTACACAATCATGGGGAAGACTGCAAAATTGCAAAAGGGGCTGGCTGTTCACAGAGCTCTGTGTCCAAGCACATTAATAGAGAGGCGAAGGGAAGGAAAAGATGTGGTAGAAAAAAGTGTACAAGCAATAGGGATAACTGCACCCTGGAGAGGACTGTGAAACAAAAGCCATTCAAAAATGTGGGGGAGATTCACAAAGAGTGGACTGCAGCTGGAGTCAGTGCTTCAAGAGCCACTACGCACAGACATATGCAAGACATGGGTTTCAGCTGTCGCATTCCTTGTGTCAAGCCACTCTTGAACAACAGACAGCGTCAGAAGCGTCTTGCCTGGGCTAAAGACAAAAAGGACTGGACTGCTGCTGAGTGGTCCAAAGTTATGTTCTCTGATGAAAGTAAATTTTGCATTTCCTTTGGAAATCAGGGTCCCAGAGTCTGGAGGAAGAGAGGAGAGGCACACAATCCACGTTGCTTGAGGTCCAGTGTAAAGTTTCCACAGTCAGTGATGGTTTGGGGTGCCATGTCATCTGCTGGTGTTGGTCCACTGTGTTTTCTGAGGTCCAAGGTCAACGTAGCCATAAACCAGGAAGTTTTAGAGCAATTCATGCTTTCTGCTGCTGACCAACTTTATGGAGATGCAGATTTCATTTTCCAACAGGACTTGGCACCTGCACACAGTGCCAAAGCAACCAGTACCTGGTTTAAGGACCATGGTATCCCTGTTCTTAATTGGCCAGCAAACTCGCCTGACCTTAACCCCATAGAAAATCTATGGGATATTGTGAAGAGGAAGTTGCGATATACAGACCCAACAATGCAGAAGAGCTGAAGACCACTATCAGAACAACCTGGGCTCTCATAACACCTGAGCAGTGCCACAGACTGATCAACTCCATGTCATGCCGCATCACTGCAGTAATTCAGGCAAAAGGAGCCCCGACAAAGTATTGAGTGCTGTACATGCTCATACTTTTCATGTTCATACTTTTCAGTTGAATAAAATAAATAGGAAATAGAAAAATCACTTCCTGCCCTCCAGCCGCATTTCGCGCTTAAGCAATGACGTCATTTGCAAACAACCTATTAATTGCACTTTATTGTTACAATGTATAATTGCACGTAACTTGAAAAACATAATTAAACCCACAATTCCTCTCAGTTTTTAACTTTCTGTGAAGAGCCTTTTATTGGATGTTTTCATTTTACAGCACATGCCGATAGATAGATAGATAGATAGATAGATAGATGGATGGATGATAGATGGATGGATGGATGGATGGATGGATGATGGATAGATGATGGGTGGATGAATGAATGGATGGATGGATGGATGGATGGATAGATGATGGGTGAATGAATGAATGAATGGATGGATGAATGATAGATAGATAGATAGATAGATAGATGCATGGATGGATGGATGGATGGATTGATAGATGATGGTTGGATGGATAGATGATGGATGAATGGATGGATGGATGATGGACGGATGGATAGATGATGGGTGGATGAATGAATGAATGAATGAATAGATAGATTGATTGATTGATTGATTGATTGATGGATGATGGATGGATGGAGAGATGATGGGTGGATGAATGGATGGATGGATGGATGAATGATAGATAGATAGATGGATAGATGGATGGATGATAGATGGATGGATGGATGATGGATGGATGGATGGATGGATAGATGATGGGTGGATGAATGAATGGATGGATGGATGAATGATAGATAGATAGATAGATGGATAGATGGATGGATGATAGATGGATGGATGGATGATGGATGGATGGATGGATGGATAGATGATGGGTGGATGAATGAATGGATGGATGGATGAATGAATGATAGATAGATAGATAGATAGATAGATAGATAGATAGATAGATAGATAGATAGATAGATAGATGATAGATGGACTGATAGATGATGGTTGGATGGATAGATGATGGATGGATGGATGGATGGATGGATAGATGATGGATGGATGAAAGAATGGATGGACAGATGGATGGATGGATAGATGATGGGTGGATGAATGAATGAATGAATAGATAGATTGATAGATTGATTGATGGATGATGGATGGATGGAGAAATGATGGGTGGATGAATGGATGGATGGATGGATGAATGATAGATAGATAGATAGATAGATAGATGGATGGATGATAGATGAATGGATGATGGATGGATGGATGGATAGATGATGGGTGGATGAATGAATGGATGGATAGATGGATGGATAGATGATGGGTGGATGAATGAATGAATGGATGGATGGATGAATGATAGATAGATAGATAGATAGATAGATAGATAGATAGATAGATAGATAGATAGATAGATCATACACTCCAAAATACTATCACAAAAGGGAATCCTCTGTGCAGGATTTGGAATAAATAAGATGTGGAGTTGGATTTTCTTATCAAATGCTCAGAAAGAGTCATGATTCACTTTGGTTTTAAAATAAGTACCTCACAGATGCGAAATAAACATTTGTATTTTTTCATATACACTCACACACTTCCTCTGGCAGGAAGAAAGCTCTTAACCACTTGAGCTCAAGCTGTGGAAATGTAGCCATTTCAGCCTTCAGAATTAAAGAGCTGTGCCTTAAAGTGCTGTTACATTGTGCTCACTTCTTTCATGCAACAACTGGTAAAAAAAACCCACCTTACATTAAAGCCTTTTGCAAACATTATTCAATTATGTTGAAAAATACAGCAATCGATCATTTCCGTGGTATATGTTTTAAATAAAGTGCAGCATTTGTGTCTTGTTCTACTTTGTTATTATATTGTCCATCAATTACACCAACATCTGTGAAATTAACCACATTCAATTCCAGTGAGCTGTAGCTGATTTTGTCCCAACAAACTCTAAGAGGCTTTGGTGATGAACAAAACAAGAATTCTTTTTGAATTCGTGGCAGGCAATTTTTGGGTATTCCATCTTGGTACAGCTTCCCTGCTGTGCTGTGGGACAAGTCAGCCTCCACACGCTAAACCCCCTGGTGGGGTGAAAGACGGCCGACACACTTAGGATCATTAGTCTCTGTTCTCTACATTTCTGATTTTTTTTAATCTACCCAAATGTACTGTTCTCTGCTTTGAAGTACTTTCAAGTTGAGACAAATTCAAGGATTTACTGTTTGGAAACCTCTGTTCTTCTGAGATCATATTCATAAGCCAGTTTGAGAAGGAAAGGGATTTGTGTCAAAACCACTGCCGTGTTGTAGCGTGCTTCAAGTGCCACTTCAAAGTGAATTCACTACCTGCAGCCCCTGACCATCATGAGAGAAATCTATGGTGTAGGGCGAGTATATGGCTTGCACTGAAGTTTCTGCATGTTTTAACCCTTTCACACCTAAGTTTAAAATATTCTGGCTGAGTTTTTCAAGGCGACTGTTATTTAAAACATATCGCTTCATTGCTTGTCACGTGACACGCCGCAGCCACAATAGCTTTTATTTAATTTTTCCTTTTTTGTTCAAAATACTCACAAATGTATCTAGAGCATGAAATATCTGATTGTCAAATATGCGCAAATGGATGTGTTTTGCTGTTTAAACACCTTTATAATGATCGCGTTAGTTGAGTTATACGTGCCGCCATGTTAGTATGTACCGCAGTACAGAGAATCGGATTTACAACACGTGCATTCATCCACTTCTCCCGAAATACATGAAAGTAAGAGACCCGGCGAACTGAGAGAAGAATAGAGTAAACTTTAAAGTTGCTTACACAATGTGTATCTGATATGAATAAAACTTGTCGTCTAATTATGGAAAGGATTGTTATTGCCGCTTCCATAGATATCAGTGTGTTTTTTAAAAACTCAAAATGTATAGTTTTCTTAGTACTTAAGTGTCTGAAACCTAAAATAAACATTATGTGGTGGAAAACGCTGCATATTTTTGATATATTGAAAGCGCTGAGCGCGTCCAAGCATATTTGAATATGGCAGTTGATCATGTGATGCTCTGAACGTTCTAATCACGTGTGATCTTTTGTGTCAAATGATATAGCACATGCAATATAATATTACTGAAATAGTTTATATATTTATTTACGTCTATAAACTCATAAGCAAAACCATAATAAAATACATGACATCTGACTGAAACCATAAATGAATTTTTGCCTAGGCTGCAGCAGTCGCTTATTATCTCAACATTTACAATATCTCTCATTAAATATTCACATTATCAATGCATTAAACAACCTATAATAAGAGAAAATTGCCTCTCAACAATATCATAACAGCTCTTTAGCAAATAATTAATATTTTAACAAATATAACTTGCCAATAAGTAAGCATTTTTGTACAGATAATATAATAATTATAATGAAACGATGCGTTTGTGTAAGAAAAGTCCATATTTATCAAGTTATAAAGTAAAATATCTAAGTTCTGCCAGACTGCCTTCTGTATTCAACTGACGAAGAAAGTGTAAAACTCTTGCAGTTCAAAACACTTACGCTACGTTCTATGCCGTACATATTCAAATGACAAAAAAATTATAATTGATGTTGAATATGGGAGGCGGTCTGGCGGAAGCTAGATATTTTACTTTATAACTTGTTAAAAATGGATATTGTTCTTACACAAACACAGAAGGCCTTTATTAACCCGCCGGAGCAGCGTGGAGTACGTTTATGATGGATAGACGCACTTTTTTTGAGCTTCAAACTTCCACCTGCCATTATAAAGCTTGGATGCGTCAGGATATTTATTAATATAACTCAGATTGTGTTCATCAGAAAGAAGAAAGTCATATACACCTAGGATGGCTTGAAGGTGAGTAAAGCTTGGGGTAATTTTCCTTTTAAAGTCAACTAATCCTTTAATGCATTTCACAAAGAGTTGCTATTGCATTATGGGTTGCCTGCTTTATTTCCGTAGAATTCCTATAAGAGGCTCATAAGAGCTGCTTTCTTTCTTATATCTTTTCATCTGAACAGAGAATCTATTACCATTAGGAAAGGGTTCAATCAGTCCGATATGTATTTCAGTCCATTATGGATCTTCCATTTTGCCCTTTCTTGTGAAACTGAAGTACACTTTATCATATCTTGCAAGAGTAGATAATATAGCCTACTTTAAAAGAATATACCTAACTGCAAACTTTTAATGTTTTCATACACTTAACTGCATGTTATTAAAATTAAAATTAAAATGTAAATTGACCCACTTAAGTAAGTGTTTTAATCTCATTTATTTTGAAACTTGTATGACATATATGTGTGTATATTTGCAGTTATGGATTACTTGATCAGATTCCGAAAATCAAATACTTTTAATTAGATTATATTACATTTTAAAAAAAAAACCTTACTTGTTTATTGATCACCTGATTACATATTGTTCATACAACAGCAGTAAATCATTCAAGAGTGATTAATTAATGCGCTTCATGCTGTTGATAACAAAGAATGGCTTATATGTTCTACTTATTTGTGTTTTTGTATCAAAACGGTAAACATTATCCCATTCAACTCAATGTGGTAAAAGAGTTAGGTTGAAAGTAATCTAAAAGTAATCCAAAAGTAATCAGATTATAGTGGAATGTAATGGAATATATTACTAACTACATTTTTTTTATGTTAATTGTTATTTTTTGGGTAAATTAACACTTTTTTTATTTTAGAAAGAAGAAGAGTGACATAGAAGAGATTTGTAAAGATGCGAGTAGCTGAAATATCAACATAAAAAGGTAAAGATAAATTAACCTGCATCAGTCAGGATGAGTCTAGGGCTGTAATTCTGGCCATTCAGCAAACATGGTGCCCATATGGCATATGATGTCCCTATCCATAACCAAATAATCTGTCTTAAATTAATAAGGCTCAGTGCTTACAGTGATCAGATTAATTCCGCCAGCGTTTTCTAAACCTGTATTAATCCCTGTAATCCTCAGCAGTTTCACTGCCAAGTGCTTTAATCCTTTAGCCACCAAGTGAGAAAAATACGATGCAATTCGGTTCTGTCCATCATTCCAACTTTCATCTCTGTGTAAACAGGAACAAATATCTATTCAAGACTCGTGCAGAAAGCAAGGAGGTTTTCTCTGTTTTGGATAAGGAACGCATTGTGGTGATCCCGAAGTTTTAAGATAATCAAGAGTAGAGATCCCATTTCACTTTTAGCATTAAATAACACCCGATGGCTCATCCTGTACATTGCTGCAAACTTCAAATAATGCATAAAAACAGCAAATAATGTGTAATGAGATGAGGAATAATTACTGATGCAGTTTAAAAAGCATGTAACTGTCCTTAATATTCTGATCACACCCAAAGGATGAAATAATATTGAATAATATGAAGAATTTACAATCAAATTTCTTTACACAACACAACATTTATTTGGAGAAATCAATATTCTAACTACACTATCATGAAATATGATTTGATCTATCATTTCAAGTGTCTTGAAATAGCATGTAAATCCTGAACCAAGGCATAATGAATATGGGAACCATTCAGTGCCATGTTCTGTGTTTTGTAAATCTGCCAGTAGATGGAGCTCTTAAAGGTGAGTATTTCCAGAACACATCTGACAATGTGTTGTATTTTTCAGTGGCAGTTGAATGAGCAGATTATTGTTTCCTTAAAGTCATTGAGGACAACTTTTACATTTTAAAAGAACAAATAATTTAGAAAGAATATTTGAACTATGAAATTAGCATTGGAACCAGTTACATTTTCATTTGGTAGCCTGTGATAAATTATAAAGAGTGTGAGTGGACATGTCTGGCACAATGACATAAACATTACCTCATTAATCATTAATAAAGAGACAAAAGAAAAACTAGTTTGTGACATTTATTGGGTTTATTTAATCCAAAGAACCTTAATGTTGCCTTAATGTTTTTTCAACAAATAATTTTATTTATTTCAGTCTGAAGTTATGTTTTAAAAGGATATACAATATTGATAATAAAAGGTTTAAAAAAACAGGTATGTGTGCTATTTAAAAATAAATAAATAAATAAATAAATTTGAACTAAATCCTTAAATTCTGCAAAAGAGCCTATAAATAGATGTGGGGGAATGTAAAAGCCGTTCCAGGCTTTTGCGATTGCCACCTCAAATTAATCCTGATCTCTTATTGATCCAGTTCGGGTTTTCCCAGGTTCCGATCTGAATTCCTGCTGCTTTCTCTCTCTCTCTCTCTCCCTCTCTCTCTCTCTCTCTCTCTCTCTGAGATCAGTGAAAAATATCTCCAACCGTCCGGACTGTCTCTCTCTTCACCTTTACACATTATGTCTGCACTGACGCCTCTCATTTCGCTCCACTCCAGCTCGGCTTTGGTTTAATCTCGGAAATATGGATTGACTTTGATTTTCCTCGGTCGCCTGTTGAAGTTTTAAAGCGGCGGATCGTGTCTCTGCTCGCGGAGCTTCATGTTTCCTTCGGCAACTTTCGGAAGTTACTCGTTCCGGATGTGTTCACACTGCTGAACCGATCCGTGCGCGCGATCAGAGGGATTTTAAATACGGATTGTGTCCGAGGCTTTTCACACTTTTTTAAAAACATATTTGTGTTTAAAGTGATGGCGGAGCGGGGAGCCCGGCTGCTCCTCTCTCTTTTCTGCCTCACAATCACAGTTTCACATGCTGAAAAAGGTAAGACTGTGATTAAAGAGCATTAAAACTTTCTGTCTGTTACTCGAGTGTGAAAATATATGAGGAGTGAGTGTGTAACTCATATTTTCATCTGAACTAACACAAACATCATTGATTTTATCCAGTTTGTCGAACACACACACACCTTTCACACAGAATCATAAATCAAAACAAATGCGAAATATCACCTTTTAATCTTTATATTTGCTCTGAAAAGGCAAATGTAAAGAGGAAGGGTCTTTATAATAAATAAAGAGCGGGGAAAACCATTAATTTATGAAATAATGAGTGGAAGTGAATAAGTAAATTAAAACTCTTTTTGGAGAATCATATCCCTGTATGAATCTTTTGCATCATGGCATTAATCCTAGGTATTTTTCTTGTGAAGATGCTGGAAGGTGAGTAGTGCGTTTGTTTTGTGACTGAATACTTGAAAGAAAACTGAAAAGGTATTTTGGAAAGAACATTTTCTTTGGTTATCTTGGTGTGTGTGTGTGTGTGAAATTCTGTGTTGAGCGAATGGAAATAAATTGCTTTCCCCTGCTTGAAAGCAAACAAAAACCATACATGGGATAAAAAAACTATACAAGTCTGCAATATAACCATAGAAGATTCCTCAAGGTGGCATGAATGCATTTACACTGACCTTGCATTTGTAATGCCTGACATAATTTTTTTAAATAAGAAAATGAAGAATCAAACCCTTATATTCTGATTTGAGAATACTTTAAGTTTGCACTTCATTCACACAGAGCCAAAGCAGCATCAGAGGAGCCTTAGGGTGCGTTCACACTTGTAGTTCGGTTCGTTTGGTTCGGACCAAAAAACAAAAACAAAACATATAGTCCTGGTCTGCTTAGCGTTCACACTGGCATTTTTAATAGCGAACCTAAAGTTACCGAACCAAAGACATAGGGATACGGTCACGACCTGATTGGTCGGCTTTTATGACGTATATTTCGCGACGGAGCTCGCTTACCGAACATTCAAAACAATGCTGTGTTCTGGATTAAACGCCATCATTTTATGCGTGTACATATGCTTTATTTTTACCAGCTGAGAACTCACGAAGAGCTCATAAAATGTTCAAAACATTCAAATCGGCTCGGACCAAATATTGATGAGGCACTTCACCTCCTCGTTGCTCCACGTTTGCCCTCGACTCATTTTGGATACACCGATCTTTCCGCGTCGTCAAATCAGCTTGTAGCGTCGCATCTTGTGACATCACGTCCTGTTTTTGGTTCGTTTATGTGTCTTTGGTCCGTGTTGCGTTCATATATCAATCGAACCGCACCAGAGTTTGTTTGGAAGCGGACCGAGACCCATCTTTTTAGCGGTCTCGGTCCGCACCAGGGTTCGGATGGCAGCGTTCACATATGTTCAAACGAACCGCACTAACTGAGCAATCGCACCAGGGTTCGTTTTAATCGAGCCAAACCTGACAAGTGTGAACGCAACCTTAATGCAGGGACTGAGCTGGGTCAGAGCTACCATTTTTTTTATTTTTGTACTTTTGCATCGCATTCTTGCACAGAATATGTAGCTGGCGCTCAGCTGTGTAAATATGCCTTTAGAGAAAGTATGCCGAGGAGCATAGAATCTTTTGTTAGTTCATTCATATTAGATATGACTAGGCTCGCATTTAATTTGCACGACGCATCAGTTAACTCTTTCATTAGCATTAGCAACATGTTTTCACCAGTTTGTGTGCTTGTTCATTAGGATCACGTACGGTGAAAGCAGGCCGTGGTGGAGTTCGCGGCTGGGCTGTCTTGCGTGCAGAGGCTGATGAAAGCTGCTCTGCTGCATGAAAAGCAATGTGCTGTGGTAAAAAATCACAGGCTTTGCTGGAGATCAGTACAAAAGAGAGGAATGGGGGGCTGGGTGGAATGGGCAGACTCTGTCTGGAAAGTAATAAAACCAGGAGATTAAGGGGGGGGAACAGGGAGTTCCTTTGGGAGTTTTGATTGATTCCAGAGAATTGGACCTACATGCGGAGAGTGAGTTTCATGTTACTAATTGTGGGGTCCCCGTCTGAAATATGTGTTTATTTGAAACACGATTTTCGAGGTCCTGATGCACACAAATGTGAACCGCGAGCAGTTTCGTGAAGATTAGGTCACCCACATCTCGCCGATAACTTTTTTCGTTGTGCTGGGAAGGGCATGTCTTGAAGTCTTTTTTTGAAAAGTTGTCATTTTGCATCCCATCTTATCTGCGTAATCCTGTTGGGAGAGAACTGTGCTGTTGGCTTCCCTGCGGACAATGTAAACAGCATGCTAAACTGTATAAACACCCTCACAACCTTGTCTGCAACCACTCAGCGACGTAAGAGATCTCCTTCCTTTCCTTCATCGCACAGACCTGAACAAAAGGACAGTGTTGTTCTGATACAGATGGCGTTTTTTTCTGTTCTGTACGCTATATACCTGGTTATTAAAGGGTTAGTTCACCCAAAAATGAAAACTCTGTCATGAATTCCTCACCCTCGTGTCGTTCTACACCCGTAAGACCTTCGTTCATCTTCAGAACAGAAATGAAGATATTTTTGATGAAATCCGATGGTTCAGTGAGTTTCTATTGCAGATAATGAACACTTTCAGATGCGCAGAAACATATTTAAAACCGTTCATGTGAGTACAGTGCTTCAACCTTAATATTATAAAGCCACGAGAAAACAAAATAACGACTTCTCAACAATATCTAGTGATGGACGATTTCAAAACACTGCTTCCAAGCGTTATAAATCGAATCAGTGCTTCGGTTCGCGTATCAAACCGGCAAAGTCACGTGAGCTGTTGAAATTTCGAAACGCTTATGACGTAACGAAGCCTCGTTCACTGAAATCACGTGACTTCGGCGCTCTGAACCACTGATTCGAAACAAAAGATTCGTAAAGCTTGGAAGCAGTGTTTTGAAGTCGGCCATCACTAGATATTGCCGCCGGATTTTGGCAGCTGAAAATATTTGACGAAAACAATACATTTCTGGTTTCGGCCAAGATAGTTTTGGAGGGAAGAAACCATTAACCGAAATTGACCTCGTCTGTTTCGTGCACAAAATGTGAAGAAGCTACAACTGGTAAACATTGACGTGGAAACACTTAAATGTGAACAAAAAGAATGCTGAAGTAGCAAAATGTCTTAACTTATTTTTTTGTGTAACGTTTCAGTATAGGGAACAAATGCTTATTAGCTTGCGTTTCGGGTGTTTATTAGTACTTATAAAGCAGATCCCTTAATCCTACCCAATACCCAAACTTAACCACTACCTTACTAACTATTAATAAGGGAGTTTGAGTCATAGTTAATAGTGAATGTGTTCCCCATATTAAAGTGTTACCATTTTTTTGTAACAAAAAATACAGATTGCTTTTTGTAAGTGCTGCATTGCATTTTGATTTTTTTTTCAGTATGTGTAGAGATGCATTGTAATCATAGATAAATGGATGCCTCCGTTGGAAATATTCCGTCAGCACAATAGCTTGTTTGGCCATATTGCTGTCCGTTGCATTATAATCATTATCCGAAAGTCATCGTTACTCTTGCAGCTGCATGTTTTCAGATGTCAGGGAACAAAGAGGATCAATATCACAGTAACAAATTAAGTATTGTCAGCAATTGAATCTCGCTGGAAATAGGGCATCAGAATAAGCTCCAGCTGAGAGATGTAGCCTTCGATGTTCTTTATTAATTTAGATGGACAATGGGCCCTTGGCTAATTGCCTAATGTGCAAATGAAGGCTTGATAGCAGCATGTAAATGGATTATGATTGATGGAGTTATTTGTTTATTGCACTGGGAACAAAAGTGCTGGTTAATAATTTGACCTGATGTTTGTCAACATATAATTTTGGTTTCTTTGTGAGAAAATCAAACCGGTGTACTTGTGCTATGGCGGTGTATTGGTATGTTTGGAATGGCACACTACATATTGCTTTGCATGGGATAGAATGGAGGATGTTCTACTTTTGCCAAAATAACAATTAGAGCACACCGTTTATCCCAGAATGTGACTTTACCTTCCGTTTAGAGTCAGGCAATATCATGTTTCCTCTTTTTTTTATTTTTACCTCTTTCTCAACTTATCATTAGATCAGACAGACTCCAAATTGGTGTGTAAAATGGGCATATTTTGTTTCTGACTTGCAGATTAAAACATGCCACGTAGGAAGATCATATGGCAACAATTTAGCATGCTACAGTTTGAAATGTTCAATGACGCATGCTGTTTCAATTATTGCTTAAAAAAAATAGTACAGTATATAGTAAGCAGTATGTACGCTCAAGCATTCCATTCCAGGCTGGCCTTTATTGGCTGTGTCAGAAAGCTTCAACGTCAGCACGGACTATTCACCAGCATTTCTTTTTTTGGCGTTCTCTAAATTGAGGTATGAATGGTCAGAGCTACTTGTGAAAATTCGAGACCATTTATTGAAATGGTGAGCTTCCGCTGTATGAGATTATTGGAAAGATTTCTGATGATCCGAGCCAACCCCGGTCAATTCTGCTCCATTACCATCAGTAGTGTATCATTATGTTACTGAGTGCACTATTTTAGTGTAGCATTTGAGAAAATGAGCAGTCTACGCAAATACACACGAGTTAGCGTATGGCTTTTTGTTGTTGTTGAAGGAATTCCGATGAAATGGTCATGCCTACGGAATGTTTGGTGGTCAACACACTCATTTGGGATCTGAGTGGTTGCAGTTCCCTGTGGATCTCTCTCTGCGGGTGAATTCTGCCGCGTCTCTTGCCAGCCTCAGCAGCTGGAGAAGATTATGATGCATGTGTAGTATGAATGCTTGTACTCGCTGAAGTGAAGCAAAATCCAACTAGAGTGTCTGATAAGCCATTTTTAGTATCTTCCTTATGCTGTGGTTGTTTTGGCCCTCACAAATCTACAATTATGCTAATATTAAATGGCTCCAATTATGAGTTATACAGTACTTATTAGCCAAGACAAATACCACTATTAATATTTATCATGCTTAGGGTTACAGATTTGAAGAAATCCCTCATTTTAAGCATTTAAATGTTATTTAGAATTGTCTAAAGTTGTTCTGTAGACTCTTCATAATCCAGTATTGGGTATATATCAACTGAAATTACATATTTAATTATGCAATATGCTTATTTCCCATACTTTTACACTTAGATAACCTATAGATGCAAAGGTAATCTTTTAACACACAATCATTTTAATAATAACACTCTTAAATAGAATTTTTAACCGATCTGAAAATGCCTAAATATGCAAAATTTTATTTCTAGTGTTTTGTTTTATTATTTTCCCCTAATGCTCAACTTTTTTAATTAATTAAACTTAAATTAGTTCACACAAATTAACTTTTATGAGTTCACGAAACAAGTAAGCTGAATTGTTTCATGGCTTAATGAACTTTTCATTTTTCGTTTATTTTAATTTAGACCAACTTAAATTTAACTGAAACTGGGCTGAGATTTCTATTCCCCAGCATGCTTTACCATATCCCTCAAAGGGACAGTAAATGCTAAAAATGAGTGTTGTATAATGTTTTTTGTGCAACATTATTGTCGAGTGGGAGGTTTAGTAGTGTTTAATATTTACCATCATGGTGACGAGTGGAGCATGAGCTCGGTTTACCTCAGATTTTTGAGTTCGGGCAACTTATATGCGATTACAGTATATAGAATTTTAATATTGGCCATAACTTTAAAATAATTAATGGCATTGGCCAGAATTGTAATCACCCAACTTCAAGGAGGTCCCAGGTGAAAAGTATGGCCCCAAGTCTTGATGGTGAACGCCATTTAGCAATATAGTTCCCCGCAACTTTCCACAAATCAATTTCGCTTATTTCACAGTCAGTACCACACCGCTGAACTAGAGCAAATATGAGCTCTCCGTTGCAGGAAACCATTTTTTCCATGTGCAAAACTGCATGTGGCTGTTCACTGTTCACTCTTTCCAGCTGAAACCCATTTATCGCTGACCCAAATTGTTCCAATGTTTAGCTTTCGTTCTTCTTTCTGACCATGGGCTGGTATGTTAATTAGTATTGTTCTCTCCCTAGTCTTCGCTGCTAGTTGAGCTGTCATGAAATGCGGTCTGTTTTGCAGCATTTCGTCTAATCGCAAAACCTCGTTACAGTCTCTACACACTTGCTTGAATATGCTGACAAGCTAACTTGGACTGTATTTCCCTTTATTTGGTTCCCTGTTCCCAGCAGTAAATGTTATATGTGAGTAACGGCAGCATGAATTGATATCTGTGCCAAGCGTCCCGGCAGAGTAAAGCTGTGAAACCACTGAAGGTGATTGCAGCACCCCGTTGTTGTTGCTGCACGTATCTTGAACGCAGATGACGGGCACTGCGGGGCCCTTCCCACACGGCTCTGTAAAAAGGTCTCATAGCGTGGCAGAGAGCTGAAGTATCACTGAAGACTGATTGTGGAAGAGCTCAACGTCAGCGCCAGCCTGCCTGAACTCGGCTTGTGGCTCTTGGCAGCTCAAACCGTGCTTAAGATCTTCTCGACACGGCATCCTGAGGTTGGCTTCTGGTTTATCGCAAAGATCCAGAAAGGGCTCGCCACACAGTACCTGCCTGCTTGAAAAGCAAACACTCCTTCCTTTGCTTAACCAAGGAAGCGTGGAAAATGGAATGCTTTGACTCGAACGTTAAATACTGCATTTCTTTCTTAAATTAGTAACCTATTTTCCAAGTGTCACTAATCATTAAAGCTGTTGTTCATTTGGAAATTTTACTTTTTAATATCGTTTACTTGGCTCCTGGCTTCATATAAGACACAACTGGAGAACTTGAATAATTGAGCTTTATTTCATATTACAATGAATGTGAACCGGAGCTTTCAAGCTTTTAAAAAAAGACCCCAGATTTACAGTTTATATGTTCAATTTTAGTCTGCTTCTCGCACAACTATCTTTTAGCTTCTGAGGACTTGGAAAATATAGCAAGAGTTGTATCTGTAATCTTCTGTCCTGATTCGTTGTATTTAAATTGAAAAGGGCTTCAAATCTTTCCCTTTTTGTTAATTGAAAAAAAATCATACGTTTTATGAATAACATGGGGGTGAATAAATGTCAGAATGTTCTCAGACTTTTTATTTGACAAATAAAAGCAGGGTGTGTTAAGGTTTTCACTCAAAGAAATGGTTTCTTTAGATGTTTTTCTGAATATGTCTGTTATAACGCATGTCAATTATGCATTTCATAATGTGAAATGAGTAGAGAATCGCTGATGTTAGCTGAGGTTACATCATGCGCTGTGAATACTGTATATCTTGGCTGAAACGAGTCTTTGAAAGGTGGGTAGATGTGCTTCTGTGATTGTGAGATCTGAGATGTCAGAGAGCCATAAGGTACTGTGCATTAGAGGCATTCTCGGGTCCTAAAATCTGTACCCGACGCAAATCAACACACATCTTACCCTAACCCCTAGTGCAAAAATGATTTTTTAAAAGAAACAAACCTGACCCGAAACAGACCAGATAAAATTAGACCCGAGTCCGACCCGACCTGATTTTTGACGTGTGTACAGCCTGCAGCCTCGTCAGTCAGGACAAATCCCGATGGATACAAGTTATTTCTGAGTTCGGCTTTCAATTGTGACCAGTGGATTTGGATTTGTGTTGTCTGCAATGCTTTTTTTCTGCACACAAAGAAGAAAAGCCCTGCATAAACACACAGCGTGATGAAGTGAGTGGCTTTTCCTGATGGTTCTCATAACTATAAGATGGATTTCTGGCTGAGAGGTCACAAACGTTTGTTCCTTTTCTCAAAAAATCACTCGCTGAAGTGCTGAAATGTCAATGACTCATCACTGTAACCTCATTACATCCTATAACTTTTGGTGTAATGCTATTTACCTGACCAAGATGATTAAAGTTTATTTTAATCCATGCTGACGGCGCTCCTTGAAACGGTAGGCAAAATGCGGAGCAGCTGAGTCTGTGTAGCTATAATCAATTGCACGCAGAAGCATGAATTCAAACTTAGAAAAAGTGAGACGACGTTGTCACAGAATTGTTAAAATTTTGCTAAATGCCCAACCTAGTTTAAAATAATTCATGTCTTCTCGGGTCCATTTGGAAAAAGCACATTTATTCTAAATGACCCGAGGCCACTATACCAAACCCAACCTGTGTCCAAGGCACTCGTCGATGTTTTGGACCTGAACCCGCTTAGGTCTCGGGTCAGATCTTGCTTTTTTGGATCCAAGTGGACCGTGAAGACCTCTACTGTGCATTTCTTACCTTCCATCGTATTGCACATTATGGCGAGTTCATAGGGGACCTGTTATGCCCCTTTTACAAGATGTAATATTAGTCTCTGGTGTCCCCAGAATGTGTCTGTGAAGTTTCAGCTCAATATTTATGTCAGGTTCATCATTTTATGCAAATCCAGTGTTGAATTGAACCTCGTTTGTGAAGCAGTCCGGCGTAAAATCAACAACACTCTACTACAACAACTCTTCCTCTTCTCTAAAGCAGCCCAACATGACCCGCCCCCTTTGTTACGTGTTCTCGGGGGCGGGGTTTATGTAAATTGTGGGGTTTGTGATGTCACCTACCCGGGAAGAAGTTTGTTGTAGTTCCTACCAGCCGTTTGTTGTAGTCCTTAAAAAGCGATCTCTCTTTGCATTGAACTTCAAGTGTCGTAGTGTTTGCAGATGTTGTTTATGCTCAAACAGCAACATTACACACTAACTAAAGTTAAAAAGTGAAATCATAATCAAGGACCCTCGGAATGTATGCATTTACATTTTCTGGGCATTGTTATGGGGTAAGTCAGTTTGGGTGGTTGGATTTATAATTATAGATGGTCTTGCAGCTGCAGTGCATGCAAGATGAGATATGAAGAATTTCCTCCCGATGGTTAGGAGTGACGGGAATGATGGAAAGCAGCTGCTCTGGGTCCCTGACCTCAAGAATTGACCCCTGACCCTGTGAAGGATAAATGCAGCTGCGGAGCAAAGCCAGGAAAAGATGATAAAGCCAGAAAAGCACCTGCAGAGTAGGCTTGACATTCCAGCACTGGATCCTTGGACACGTGTCACATGATCCCAGCGAGTGTGTTTGTATGTGAGGGGGCATCATTAAGGGGAGGCCAGCTGTTACTGTATATGCCTAATGAGCTGATTTATGGAAAAGATTTGATGAACACGCACATTTGAACGGCTACCTGTGGAAATAAGTACGCCTACAGGAAGCCTCACAGTTTTCGGGCATTTAAGTTTCAGCCAATTAAAAGCGGGCTAAAAAAACTTTTGTTGTTTGTTTGAATTAGAAAAAAAATTGAATTATTGCCCTGAAATAACATGAGTTTTCCCCCTTATTAAAAAGGGATTTAATTTTGGAAAGTTGAACTATATATAATATTGAATATAATGTATGGGGGAATATTTGTGGGTTCTGATGGTGCCAAATGTCTTGTGTTACCAGTAAAAAGTGGTTTATTATTTTAAATATAGCTAGTCAGTGCATATTCGTCTAAAATAAATCTGTTTCAGCTTCAGGATCATGAATATTTTTATTCTGGTGTCACCTTTGTCCTGTGCATTGGGTTAAAAGTCCAAGTCTATTTATTTCCACCCTCAATGTCATACCAAATTTAGCATTTTCATCACCAGTACATTTTTTTGGTTTGTTTGTTAACCTTTTATCATGTCTTGGAGTATCGTGATATGTTTCAAATTGTGACGTGAGGGTATCATCACACCGCTACTTTCAACATTTTAACACATTTTACTATTTAAATCTATTCTGCAGATTTTTTTTTTCTCTAAAAAAAATGCAGATTTACATGTGGTTACATGTGGCCCATTATGTTAATCAAAAAGCAATTACTGGAAGGCACTATTGCAGGATCTTTTTATGTATGGTAATTACACAAAACTCTACTTATATCTTCTGTTTCTCGCCTCTAGACACTTTTCTATCACCTCACTTCATTTGAATTAGGCAGAATCATGTACACAATAACTTTATGACTGGATAATTAGCAGCTGCTGCAATCAGATGATATCACAGTCATTAGCCTTTACGTCTTTTGGGGGGCAAAATAAACACATATGGACTTGTCTATAAATATTGAACTTGTAAGATTGTTTGAGCAGTAAAAAATTCACTGAGCAGTGGACCAGGCCAACCCACCCACCCACACCAGCCCACTTCAGTCTTACTGCTGCTGCCTGCATTCCCTGCATGGCTGGGCCAGTAATTCATGGTCAGGGTGGTGTCGCATATTACTTGCCGAAAAGAGGGGGGTCAGGGGTTCAATTGCTCCCCCTGGGTAAAGCCTTAGATACATAGTGACTGTACGGCTGCCGCATGCTGACTACAGTGGTAATTAATTTCTAATGAGGGTTGGACCGCTCGCTTGTGCCAGCCTGCATTGAGCCCACGGGCTCCAGACGTATTCTTCTATGCCCCATTTATTTAAAGGGTTTGTAATATTCTCCAGTAGGTCAAAACTTCCATTCCGCTTTATGATGTTTACTCTCCCCAAGTAGTTTTCCAACACTTTTATTTTGATTAGATTGCAATATTGCAATATGAAAAAGATTTGTCTTTTCAGGTCTAATGTGAGGTGAGATGAAGTTTTTCACTTAATCCTGTTCCTAGTTCAATAAACCCATTCCAGTTTATTTATCTTATTATTATTTTTTTTAATAAAGTTATGCCTCATTTCATTACTCTTAGTGGAAGCATGCCTTCAGCGCATTCAATCGCTTTTACTTAAAGTCTGTGACTTGTGTATTGTGGTTTTGGGTCAGTGCTGAAGAGGCTTGTAGTGATAACATTTCCTGAGAGGAAACTATTCTGTGAAATACAGGAAGCCATTAGGAAGTCAGGGCCTCACATCTATCTCCAGCCAGTAAACAGTGACCAGCCCCCTGTGGAAGCAGCATGGATGAACCTTAGTGCCTTTGTAGTGGAATTTGTTGGTTGTTTATGCAATGTTTTTGGCATGACAATGTTGATCTGTTTGGCCTTGGTGGAATAGATCTGCTACACCTTTGCTGTTATTGCCGCTTCTGCTGCAGAGCAAGTACAGGACTTGCTACTACCAATATATATATATATATATATATATATATATATACACAACACGTAGCTGTGGGCAAGCAAGACATGCTGCTGATGTACAAAATAGCGCATATTAATTACTCGTAACACATACAGGTGGAGCTGGGGAAGATGGAGGGTTTCTGAAGGTTGGGAAGCTCATTGGTTCCTGCTGTATCAGTAGCCAATCAGATGTGGCCAATAGAGAATGACATGATTGCAAGGAGATCGACTTAAGGACCTATTAGCCTGCGCCATCTAGAGTTTGATGACAGTACTTTGTATTTTTATGCATAAACAGTAAAAACGTGTGGTGCGGGATGCTCCACATAAACTTTTGTTTTTTGCAACTGGATTTGCTTCTTAATATTAATAAAATTGCCATTGGGTCGGACTCTGGTTTAATTTTATTGGGTTTGTCTTGGGTTGGGCTTTTCTTTTTTAAAAAATCGGGTTCAGGTAAGAGGAGATGTGGTTTGATTCTTGTCAGGTAGAGATTTTAAGACCTGAGAAGAGTGCTCAACGTAAAAAAGCCACAAAATATTGAGAGACAACACGTTGCTGAAGAACTTTACTATGACTGGTTTAACACCTGTGGACAAGACTAACTGAAAAGCATTACCTACATTTAATTACCAAATCTTATGTTAAGTTTAGGTTTTGGTGATTCAGTAAAAATTAAAACAAAAATTGGTATCATTCATATGCGTAGCAAAGACGGTGCACGCCAAGGTATGAGCAATAGTATTAGTAATGCTTTCAGTTAATACTGCTTTTGAAACATTTAGATTCCCATCATATTTTCTGACATTAAAAAAATTATAATGGTTTTCAATGTCAAGTGGTTGCTATTCAAAATTTGTTGATATCACTTCACCAGCCTTTCACAGCAATTGTATCAATTTTATTTTTTATTTTTTGGACCGATGTTCAATTCAGCCTTTAGTCTTTCAATATTTCAGGATAATGTAAGTGTGCTTGGAGCGATGCTCTCCAGAATGAGATTTCCCTAATATAAACCTTTGTTCATTTCTAATTCTTTGCTGTGCACAAATTGATTTTGGGTCCTTGATGAGCTCTGGAACTCATTCGGTTTGTTGTTATTGAACCCTTGTAACTGAATTACTCAAGGTAAACCTTTCTTAATATAATTTCAAGCTTTGCCGTCCATTTTCATCAGGCGAGTTCCTTCCGCTAATGAACAAGTAAATGTGACCGTTAAGGTTGTGTGTTTCTAGTGAATGGCAAATACAAAAAAAAATGGATGTTGTCTACTTGCACTTTGGGTTTCTTCAACAGAAATGTTATACGGAGCATTGATCACCCATGAAATCACATCTCACCAAACATCGCTCCAGAATCTCAGTGGAAAATTGACTAGCAGTTAAGTGGTTTTGGAGCTGTGGTGTATTGGGCCCCTGAGAACCTCCGCGATGCCTCGCTACGTCTATCCCGTTGTGCGGCGCTCCTATTTGAATTTCAATCAGCGCTTGATGTGTTGTTATGTGAAGGCATGGGGGGATGGAGGTGAGGTGGAATATGTGGCGTGACCAACGGAGACTCATTTGAGGCTCATTTGTGTCCGCTTGCGTCCCGGGGGACACATACCGTAAACTGCTAGCCGCTGGGCTTGCAAACACTCTATTTTTACTGACGTCTCCAGCTAGCTCGTGCTGATCTCAGACTGGAGGTGGTACAATCAATATCAACCCCCTCCCTACCTCCTCCTCCTCCTCTGGTTTGTGTCACTTCATCATGTGCTGTCACATCTACCACACCTTGGTTTGTTATATTGAATTAAATGTGCAGTGGTAGCCTGTGTCAGTCACTCCACGGGGGTTCAAGACCATAATTGTATCCTGGACTCCATTAAACAACCATATGTTTTATGGGTATTTACCATAATGCGTGATTGAATTATTCCGCTCGTGACACCGCGCGTTCCTTACAAATGCATCGCATACTGGGAAATGCTAATTCTGCATTTTCTCTACCTTTCCATATGGCGCCAGTCGGACCTCTTTGGTCTCTGCGGCGATACCAAATGAGCAGTTTTCGAAATGAGATTGTAGCCGACAATGTGAAAAAGACTCGAGGACGAAAAGGACAAAGCTTTCAAGATGAACAACAAATAATTCATGTTTTCGAGGTACTAGCTCCACCAAAAGCCACATTTGATCCATTTCCCCTTGCAGCCGACTTCCATTAATAATGGATGCTAGTTTCTCCCCCATCTGAGTCCTGCAGGGCACAAATCCCCCTCCCAGCCCCCTACATCTCTGCACTGTGGTTCCCATCATTGACTGTCCCGGTTGGGTTCAGGGCTGAGTTTATACATCATATCGCACTCTGACTTACTCCTATTGTTAGTTTAGCCAAGTGCATCAGGAGGTGTCTGCTTTGTTGTGCTACAAAGCCAACTGTCATGATATGACGTTTTAATAGAAATTCTTCTCTCTTCTGTTGGGGTCACCTCGGACAATGCTTCAGATACTTTCATGCTGTGCTAAAGGAGCCATGTGGTTTTTTTTATTCTTCTCCTCTAGCAGTGACACAATGCAGAGGGGTCGGAGGCTGGATGAGCGCTGGAGATTTATGGCTAGTTTGGAGTTGAATAGGAAAGCTGTGAGACATGCCAAGTGTATGATGTAAGAAACTGGCCAGGCTTACTCCCACTGCCACAGTGAATGAAGAAAGTGATGAATCAATGAGAAAATTAAAGCATGCCTCATGGTGATCTGTTTCAGAACTCTGAATCCTGGGAGAAAAACTAGGTCATACAGTATAAGACGGTCTGGCTGGTATTTGGGAAATGATCGCTGGTTTGTTGAGGTGCTCTACCAGCCCAAACCTGCTTAAAGGAATATTCCAGGTTCAGTACAAGTTAAGTTTAATCTACAGCATTTGTGGTGTAATGCTGATTACCAATTTTTGTTTTTTGTTTGCTTAAAATGGAAGTGAAATGGCCAATTTTTGGAGGTTTTAATAGCATAGATGTGAAGCTAATCATAAAAAAGCACCAAAATATATTGTATATTATTAGAGATGTTTAAGTTGATTTAGGGTTTAAAATTGGATATAACTTGGATGTTATTTTTGTCATACTAAGTCATTTATGTCTTGTGTTTGTTGAAACCATGTGTATTTTAATGTTTACAGATTGACCTCCATTTGTTGCCTCACTGTAACCCTGATTTTAGCATGGAAAAGGTGAATTGCAAATTAGAAATAAATTTTTGTGGTAATCAACATTATACCAAATGCTGTTGAAAAAGTCCAACTGATTAACTGTCTTGGACCAGTTAATGGTCATAAATGAAAAACCCTGATTGTAGCTAGATTGTGTGGAGAACCACCTTCTCAATCTAACAACTCATTTTTATCACATAATAGCATTGCCCATAAAACTCAGTGTATGCTGAAAGGTTTACTGATCTGTTAAGGAGCTAGTTGGTAATATCACACTGTACGGAGGTGTCTGAATTCATCTGGCATAGTTGGGCTTCTGGAGAACAGAACATTTCCACTTTTTTCCATTTCGGGCAGTAGGAGAACCTGAATCATTATGTTAGACCAGCGTTCAGATGTCCATCTCACCACCACCATTAACTGCAATTGTTAGAGAAAAAGCTCTTGTGTCTAAATGTGGTATCTCTGGTCTGAATCACATCTCTTCAGTCCTGCGCTTTGCCCAAAAAGGTGAGCTTATTAAAACTTAATTTTAGGAGTGAGTGCTAACAGTGCTTGTTTAGTAAAGTCTAGAGCTGCACGATTCTGGATAAATTGTGAATTTTTTTTATAAAGAGATCACAATTCTCCTACGATTCTGAATAGACAACTAAGCAAAATAACATCTAATTTACTAGATGTTCTGACAAAATGTTAATTAAAGTCTGTTTAAAAATATTCCAATGAATTAAAAAAAAAACAGTTCAAGTGAATAATTCAATGACTCACTCAAACACTTCACTTGTTTCTTAACTAATTGAATCAGAATTTTTGAACAAATCTCTTGAATGAATGATTCAATGAAAAAATACATTTTTAACAGTCACTTGTCGCCACCTACTGGTGTAACGATGTAATAATGCAATCTTTATTTGAAGCATCAAGCTACTTTAAAAAGGTGATTTTCTCTATTCTGATCACTACCGTAACCGTAGACATCAGTGTTTATATATGAATATAAAATTTTATCCAAGTACTTCTGTGATGATTTTAATTATTGTAAAACAAAGACCCTGTGTGGTTGAAAAGCTGAATGTGAAGCTGTTTCACACCTGATAACTGCTCTCTGGATCAGTGCCAACACAAATTTGAAAGTTCGCTCTTAGCGTACTTGTCAAAGGTTTAATAGACGAAGCCAAATCAGTGTCATTTAGGAATTAGATTGGGTTTAAATCGGCATAATCTTTCAATGATTAATTGTGCCGCTCTACCAGAGCAGTTTATTCATTTCATAATTCAGCTGCTCATCGTGTACTTCTAATTTAACTTATACCTTTTGAATTTTGACTACAGTAAAGCTTTGTGAATCTCATTTTGTATAATTTGAAATTCATTTTAAATCTCTCCATTACTATACACACTTAAACCATCAGAAAGCTTGAAATTCTTGCCAGGGCTTGCAGGGTGATTGTTTTTCTAAAGGCGATTACTTCTGTCCATCAGTCTTTCTGTCATCTCATTGATCCCTGTGAGTCATGAATATGTAGAAGAGGCTGCTGAAAAGGAGATGGGAGAAGTTATTGATGTTTGACATTGAGAATGTGCTAAAATTGCTCTGAAACCATTTTCTCTGGCCACAGAGATTATGAACACTCTTGAGAGGTTTTTTACCTCCATTTGTTCCTTTGCTAAATTCATTATTATTATTGGGAATGTTGAAGGTCTCTCTGTCATTTTGATAACAATTCACAATAACACAATATTTTAGTGTTATTTATCACTATTCATTTTCAGTTCAGTTTTCGAGGCCTGCCGTGACAACTAAGAACCCTAATTTTTTAATTATGATTGCACATATTGTTAACACTGGTAAATCTCAAAAGCTACTCAAAGAAGTCACACCAATCACGTTTGGTGAGGAGGATTTGTGTGGAGCTCCATTGTGTGCTATTTTGCTCATTGCCAAGAAATATGCTAATTGCTTCAGTACAACTGCTGTTAAAGCAAATATTTCAGCTGCACCACAGACGTGAATGTTTTTCATAAACGGCTGGCATAAGCAGGGTTGTATATTTGATAGATGTGCTTGAATAATGATTGTACAGTGTACCGCATATCAGATGTCTAAATCTGGAGTCTGCTCGAGAAAAAATGATCATGTTGTGAGACGGGGTCATAAAAGACAAGGCAGACATTATTGTATTAGTTCTTGGATATGAGCGTTTCTTCACCCTGGGGTAATGGTGTGTGTTTTGCGGCTTTTGTTTTGATGCTCTGTGCATGAAGAATCATGTCTGGAACAAAAATCAGATTCTGATCCCAAATGGAAATGGAAAAGTGACATATTTCAGCCAGAATAGATTTCTGTTTGCATTTAGTTATACTAAATGTCTGGGTACTGCCTAGTGATCGAGAAGAAAACCATAATGTTCCAGTTGTTTAAAGAGGGAAGTCAGTCAGTCATGTAAACTCTCATTCACACAGCACATAAATGTTCAAAGGGGAATCAAATGGGCCTTATTTTGAGAGGATTTCTATTTCTCATTGTGTGTTGGTGTTGGTCAGCGGCTTGGCAGCATTTTTACTTTTCCAGCAGACTTTTAGCAAGCATGGATGGTTTTTAAAGGGATTTCAAGGCTAAATTATAATCTTTACACTCTTTAATTAAACGTACCATGTGTGGTCTTGGATATTTTTACATGTTCAGTTTGGATGTTCTCAATCTGTTTCATTTAGACTGACACCTCCCACACTGAGAGTTTGGAAACATGGTGATAATGTTGATGTTATGCTCAGCTATGGAAGAAAAGATCATGGAAAGAAACCACAAGATTTCAAACTATGGGCGCACAATCCAAAAATTCATCTCAAACCATGACTGCGTGGAACTTGATACAGGGTGTCCACTGGTCCTTAAATGTGTTAAAATGTGCTTTTTTATAAAGTAACATGGAACTAATATCATTTATTTTGTTATAATATAATATAGTTTATGTTACATGTAAAGTTTGGAACAATTGGAACAAGTCTTCTGCTCACCAAGGCTGCATTTAGTTTCGAAAATACAGTAAAATGGTGCTATTGTGAAATGTAATTACAATTTAACAACTGTTTTCTATTTTAAAAAAATACAATACATCCTCAATATTGCTGCTTAATATTTTTGTAGAAACTGATATGTTTTATTTAAAGCTGTTTCATTGTTGCAATTTCACTAAGAATTTTTTACAACGCACAAAAAAGTCTACATTTAAATTTTGTTCCCTTGAACACTAATGCATTTTTTTGCACTCAATTAGTGCGAAACGTGAGATAAGACATACACCACACATGGACCAATGACATCGAGTAAGTAGTATGAAGTAGGGATCCACCAATAGGATTTTTTTATTGGCCGATACCGATTTTAACAAACAACTATCCAACTTTAAGAGCCGCACGGATCCAATATACGTTTTATTTCTTAGCTGTTTACATTCATTTAAAACATGACCAACTATTTACCAATATATTTGCCAAGAATATCTCTTTCTCATTCGCGTCTTGCGCTTATTTAAATTCGCAAGGCTTAAAAACACATGCAAAGGATAAACTTTCGTGAAGATGCAGCACTGGCCTCATCGGGATATTGACAGTTTCATCAAGTGTCCTGGGCCTCGTTCACACCGGGCAGTCCTTATTGTTAAGCCCTGCTGTATTTTGTACAGATTTCATTTTGTTTTAGCAAGTATTTAATTATATTTCCCAGAGAAAAACGTTGGATTATGCAGATTATGCGGTTAATAAACCATCGGATTGTTTCATCGGCCTTATACCGATATGCTAATGGTTTTAAATTGATCAAACACTGGCCGGCTGATACATTGGTGCGATGAGAGCGGGAATATTGTGATTAAAAAATTTGTTTAAAATCCTTCAGAAGGTACGACATTAGATATATAAATTAGGGATGCACCGATATGAAAATTAGCCGATAACCAATAATTCTTTATATTTGAAAGTCGATAACCGATATGTTGGCCGATAAATCTTTCCAATTTTTTTTATATGATTTTTGAGAGCTTGATTACAAAAACAAAAGCCAAGCACACAATTTTAATGTTCTCATTATAAAATTATGTGGCGTATATGACAGACCCGCGCTGTACTATTTTCCTTTATGAAGTGATTTCAATCATATTTCAAGTCATTCAAAACCAGAGAGTCTCAGCTTTAGAAAATAACCCATTATTTATCAGCTATAATATATTGGTCAAATTTTCTAACCGGGCCGAGAACAATAACATTAAAAATGAACATATATCGGCTGATACATTGATGCGATGAGAGAGAGAGCAGGAATATTGTGATTTAAAAAATTTGTTTAAAATCCTCCAGAAGGTACGACTTTAGATATATAAATTAGGGATGCACCGATATGAAAATTAGCCGATAACCGATAATTCTTTATATTTGAAAGTCGATAACCGATATATTGGCCGATAGATCTGGTTCATTCAAAACCAGAGTGTCTCAGCTGAAGAAAATAACCCATGATTTATCAGCTATAATATATTGGTCAAATTTTCTAACCGGGCCGATAACAATAACATTAAAAAATGAACATATATCGGCTGATATCGATATTCTAGCCGATATATCTTGCATCCATAATACGAACGGTGGTTTTTGCTGCAGTGTCAGGCAGACAGTCTGCCGGTCTGCACCATTAGGCTGATATACCACTGATTAAATAAACTGTGAACATAAACAGGATGAGATGCTGTGCAGTGCTGTCCAAGACCGTCATCTCTTCATATTTTTTTTTTTTTTTGTGCAAGACCAATTATTTGTCCAAACTGTGCACAACCCATATGTTCATTTCTCTCGATCCATTTTTTCCTCTTTGCTGGTGATTACACGTTCCTCTATCTCCCGTGGACATTTATTACCATCTTCTCATGCTGGATCCCTCAATCAGTGGCTGGTTTTCTCCCATCAGAGCATTTCTCCCACCCCGTCTCTTTAACTGCCCCCTGCCCATGGGACTTCATAAATATCATTTCATCCAGTGGAGCTGCTGACATGGAGCAAAGGGCCACCATAAATAATTCATCCTTAGTCCTGGCTCCCTGTTTAGGAATTCACAACACAAGATCTTTATGCAGGTTTGAAGCAGTTCATGATCCTCAGACCTCTCTCTCGCTCACTCTGAGAGAGTGTGTAAGTAGATGTGTGAATGTCTCTGTGTATGTATCTCCTCCTCAGGTCCTATGCAGTATTTTATGTACACCTTTTGATCTTTGCCATCTTTTTTCTTCTGCCGGGCTGTGCTTTTATTCTTTGCTTTACTCTTTTTTTTCTTCTTTGCTTAGTACTCTTTTTGTGTGTGTGTGTGTGTGTGTGTGTGTGTGTGTGGCAAAAATTTAAGGCTAAAATGTAAAAGATTTTCTCTCGCTGCCTTAGAAGATTTTTTTCATTATTTATTCAGAATCTCTTAAGTCTTTAAGATTCAAATATTCCCCTAGATAGTTTTATACTATTAGTCTTAAAAGGCTTGCAGAATATCTTCAACATTAATCTTTTATGTGCCTTTTTTTTTTATTTATACAACTTTTTTTTTTTTATCAAAACACTTTTATTGGCACCTTTTTAATGAATAGTCTCCTTTGTAATTGAGGCGACTCTTTCTGGAGGAAACTTTATATCTCCCTGAATTAAAATATTTTCTTATCATAGGATCAAATTTCAGTTGTATTAATTTTGTATCAATACTTTGCACAGCATGCAGAGATGACGGATGCATTGATTAAGGCCCTATGATGACAATTTATTTAAAAAAATTAAATCTACACACATATTATAAAAAAAAAATACTAGGCATTCCGATCATATACTCGACAGTGCATTACTATGGTATCGATTGTTCGTTATTAATGCATCTTTCATGTGTTAGATTTCCGGAAGAATCAACGGAGTGGAATGCTGAGAGAAATTCTGGCATAAACGTGCGAGTTGGGCCTGCAGAGAGACAAAACAAGGCAAAACGGCACTTCTGAACAGCAGAAACAGAATGAAACCTATTTTTATCCTAAAGTATAATTCAATCATGATTTGCATGATCCCATAAGAGATTTGTTTGAAGTTATTGTTTCTGTTTGAGAAACACAGAAAGCCTGAAAGCATTTTGAATTGGCTTATAGATGAATGGTTGTTTCTCCCTCTCTTGCCAATTTGAATAGTGTCTTAGCATGAATGTTTTCTCTGCAGAGACCATCAATGACATTTCCACACAATGCTAGTAAAGAGCTCCATGCGATCTGACGGCGAGGCTTTGCTCCTAAGGCACTGCCGGTTGTCTTTATACAAATTGGTGTCAGTCTTAGCAGTTTAGTTTGGCCAGTAGACAAAGTCTCTCTGTGAAGAAGAGCATTAGTGCCGTTGACTGGCCTGTGTGGACGGCACTGCTGTTTACTTCTTTACTGGGGCTTTTTTATCACCGACATACTGTCTTAATTCACAACCAGAGGAGTGCTATGGCTTAAAGGGACAGTTTGACAAAAAAAAGAATAATTCTGTCATTATTTTGTCTTCTGAAAACCCCGAAGGAGATTTTATGCAGAATGTTCATGCTGCACGAGCACTCTGAATTGAAGTGATTTGACAGCTTCCGTGATTATATAGGGATCACTCTTTGCTCACTGTTTATAGTGGTAGAGTGGTTGAATTATGACACATTTTTGTAAGCCAAAACCCAAAAGTGAGTTAGCATTTTCGCACTTCCAGTTCCATCGTCCCAAAGTCAGTGGGTTTTTTGAATGGGTTAAATGGCTGAAATAAGGTCAGTTGTTAACACAAGCTCAAGATACTTTCTTGTATTTTATTCAGTATTAACCTACATGTGATTTTTTTTTTTTAAGCTGTTACATGTCTTGAAAATGACGGTTGCTTACAAGTGGCTAAATCGGACTACAGAAGCTGTTAAATAGGGGGTAGTCGTGACCTAATGGTGAGGGAGTCGGGCTTGTAACCTGAAGGTTGCTGGTTCGATTCCCACAGCGGCAGGAATTGCTATATAGGGGGTAGTCGTGATCTAATGGTGAGGGAGTCGGGCTTGTAACCTGAAGGTTGCTGGTTCGATTCCCACGGCGGCAGGAATTGCTATATAGGGGTTAGTCGTGACCTAATGGTGAGGGAGTCGGGCTTGTAACCTGAAGGTTGCTGGTTCGATTCCCACGGCGGCAGGAATTGCTATATAGGGGGTAGTCGTGACCTAATGGTGAGGGAGTCAGGCTTGTAACCTGAAGGTTGCTGGTTCAATTCCCACGGTGGCAGGAATTGCTATATAGGGGTTAGTCGTGACCTAATGGTGAGGGAGTCGGGCTTGTAACCTGAAGGTTGCTGGTTCGATTCCCACGGTGGCAGGAATTGCTATATAGGGGGTAGTCGTGATCTAATGGCGAGGGAGTCGGGCTTGTAACCTGAAGGTTGCTGGTTCAATTCCCACGGCGGCAGGAATTGCTATATAGGGGGTAGTCGTGACCTAATGGTGAGGGAGTCGGGCTTGTAACCTGAAGGTTGCTGGTTCAATTCCCACGCCGGCAGGAATTGAAAGTGGGGATTGTGAATAAACAGCACTCTCTCCACCTTTGATACCATGACTAAGCTGCCCTTGAGCAAGACACCAAACCCCTAATTGCTCCCCATGTAAGTCGCTTTGCTAACCGGAAGCATAGTCCACTTTTACGGCCTTGTTATGCCTATAACTGCGTTCTTACAAGCTATTCTAATTCAAACTTTCAGGGAAAATGTCTTACAGACCGGAAGAGTTGTCAGAAGCTTAGTGGTGGTGACGCTGAAATCGTACGACCGTGGTGTAGTTTGCTTATCACCTACCGTTAGTTTTTTCCTTCTGTCGACTGCATTTAGGCTTCAAAATTCATTGTTGTTCACATCTGTGAAAATTATCTATATGGACAAAACGTGTATCAAACTTTTGTTGATCACAGAACTTATTTTTTGCAATAATCCAAAAGCCTATGAGAAAATCCTATTGGGTTTTTGTCGAGGGAGCCAGTGTGATGCTAACTGCCGATTGGCCAACACAGTGATATCATAGTTCCACCGCTGTATTTACTCTCTAATTTGCTATTAATTCAACTTTTATTTTTCATGCTTCTAAAAGCACCACAAAGTTTGAGGAAAGACAACCGCATTTTTAATGCAGGTGCCGTTTGGATTGTGGTCTTTGTCAAACGGATCAGGTTGGGTCATTGTTCTGTTAGTTAATTACTGTGGGTGAGGGACGGGTGCGGGTTTACTAAACGGGACCTGTGCAGGACTCTGACCACTGGTTAAAGTTAAGTTCTTGCCTCCCCTGAGCCCATTGAGTTTTAACAGACCCCCGTGCCTTGGGTTTATTTGGTGGGTAATTGAGAATGAATAAAGAAAGTCACATGACGCACTGCCTCCATCTTGCTACGATTGACCTATTACACTGTTCACGTGATAAAGAAACCTTTTCTGTGCATTCTGATTCCACAAAACGATCTTAATAGCTAAATAATGGTGTCAATCGGAAAACTAATTGAAAAATATGTATCACCGCTTTATATCACATCAAAATCAAATCTGAAACTACTTAGGTCACAGCTGATCACTAAAAATGTCTTCTTGTGTTTACCGAACTTTAGTGACTGATGACATGAAATTAAGTCTTAAAAACAACTGCTGTTCACAAATAAAATATACCAAAAAACTTACTGTGTTCTTATAGTTATTATTTTGGAATCAATGATTCTGCATATTTAAATGGGCCGTGTCTCAGTTGTTTACCAACAGTCTCACGCAGCCAGATCTTACGGTAGAAGGTCTGGACTCCATGGCATTTTTCATTGGCCAAGCACCGCCCAAGAGAACATCTGACTGACATGTAAAGCAATCACAGTTTGCTTTGTTCAGCCTCATGTTTAGGGGTATGAAAATATAAATTCAGTATCTACAATAATAGACCGGCGTGCAAAACCTGGATGTATTTTGAAGAGTTTATGCCATGAACTTCACATAATTAACATACTTTTGAAAATCCAGCGTTTAGTTGATCCTGATAAGCGCTCATTGTCACAGTTGTGAACACGATGGCTTTCTTCTTGCATGAGGGGGTTCAGCGTCATGATGACTTAGTTTCCTGGTGGACCATTAAAGAACGCAACACACACATCTCCAGGAAATTCTGTAGAACCAGATGACGATCAGATGACGCCTTCTAAATTTCTGAAGTGTTTCCAATTTTTTGTGGCGAGACTAGGTTACCAGCGTCGCAATGAATCTTGTTGTATTTCAGAATGGATGCTAATGGTTCTGTTTTTACAATTTTAAAGTATGCCCTGGAATAACATTTGTATATTATTGTGACTTTTTTTTCCATGGATCAATTTTGTATTTAATTATTGTTTTCCTCTTGTAGTTCTTTTGACAAAGTCCTCCTTGTACATGAATAATGGCTGTGTTTATTTCAGCTTTATTTGGCTTGAAATTGTGCCTGAGAGAGTCCATAAAGAGGGCTAAATTGATTTTAAATGATATGTATTGGACAGTTAATTAATATGGCTAATTGACTGTGTGAGGGGCCATCATGCTGTTTCGCTCGGCGCTGTACAGATGCTGCCTCAGGAACTGACGGCCCCACACAGTCATGTTTTTATTGATTGTTTTTCGCACCCTTTGCCCCATAACAGTTGTCCAAGGCCGCAATAAACAATTAGCCTATACTTATAGCCTCAACATGCACCCTGCAGCCCGTGATTTACCCAGGGGAGGGTGTTGGCGAACGAAGGCACCCCTCAATCGCTGGATGTCCCCCTTCCCACCCCACCGTTCAGTCGTGGAGGGCAGAGGGACGGGTGTAATCAGTCAGAGCCTCCACTCCCCCCATCAGTGGCTATCCCACCCGTGTATGGAGAATGAAGATAAATGCTGCTGTGGATGGGGATCAGGCTGGCCTTTTATGAGCCCCTGGAACTGTGACAGAGATATCTGCCCTAGAATACCTCCACTCGGGCCTGACTAATATCATTTCTCGTTACTTATAATTTATTACATGGCTCTCTGGATACTTGATTTTGATTGGTCAATCACATCGTTCGGTATTTTTGCATTTATTATCATGTAACTGACAATGTACATCCAGCTGATTTGTCATCACAAAATAAAACGTAACTGGGCGATCGGGACCCTGACGCCAAGAAAAGCATTCCTAGCAAGCAGCTTTCAGCCGAAACGAATAAACAAGATCAAAGATGGCAGACATTTAAGGGATAATGTACAGTCGTATCACTTCTTAAACAGTTTTTTACCACATAAATAATGACAGGGACATTCTTTTATTATCTGATAATCTATTACCGGAACAATATAACCATAGGCCTACTATTAATACTGAAGTTCTCCGGTTGCGAAAATGGCAGCTGCGTTTGGATTAAACGAGAGACATGAAAGAACCACGGCCTCTATACCCGGCGGAACAGTTATTATATAGCATTGCCATTGATGACAGTCATTTTCGGGGAATAACTGACCTCATAATGTTGCACGTGACCAATCAGAATCAAGCATTTCAGAGAGCCGTGTAATGATTTCATTTACTTTCGCAATCATAAACGCACCAAATAGCTTTTTGTTTACTGCACTTATTGTTAGTCTAGTTATTTACCCAAAGGGACAAATGAATTGGACGTCTTGGATATCGACAGTAAATGGCTTACTCTAGCGTTAAAAAATCAAATGTGCTGCGCACATCCCGAAAAGTGAAGCAAAAGCAAATGCAAGATCACTACTGCGCAGACTCTGGCTCCGAATGACGTAATCGGCAACAACCGTTTCTGGCATATTTTGGCTTTTTTTAAATTTATTTACAGTGGAAGGAAGTGGAGATGCATTGTTTATTTTTTTTTTTTGTCAGTCTATGTGGAAAAATAAGGTGGATAGCTGCATATTGTGTGTTTTACTAAGCGATGGGACTTGCAATTTTGCATGCGATTCTAGATCACAGGCCCCGTTTACACTTGGTATTAAGATGTTGTCGTCAAGCGGATCACAAGTGGATGACACTAAATACAGGTGTAAACCAAGCGTGCCACATGACGTGATGAGACAAACTAACAATCAAATTTAAATATTTTTTTCCCAAAGATGGTTTCCGTCATTTTAGGCAATTTTTATCATGGTTATGTTAGTTCAAGCGTTTGTTCTTTAAATAAGTTTTAGTTAGTTTTTTGATGCTATAAAAATGCGGGTTTTGACGATGATTGACAGCTTCTTTAATCACAACTGGAATATCAGGAGGAGATCATATCTCTTGCAGCTTTAACTTTAATTTCTACATTTCCAGAACTGTTTTTTTTCCCCAGAACTGTTTAGTTTTTACCGACATAATGAGTTGTTCTGCAGTAAACTGTACTAACTGATTCTGCGGGAATGTGGGCAGGACCTTGATATTACGACTCCACTTCGCGCTCACTACTGTGCTGACTCGAGACTCAAGATGTTAGTGTCATATTGTGCGTCAACCATCTTGTTTTTAGTCTATGGTGTAAAGGGGGGTAAAACGTTTTGAGCACTTCCAGAGGTAGTTTAAAACGCATTCAACCAGATTACTTTCGTAGTGTAAACGCTCAATGTGTTTGAACAGACCGCCTACTCTCCACCTACTGACCTGATTCGTAAACATTATGGGAAGCGCGCCGTCCAGAAGGGATTTTGACCCAAGTTTGGTTTGAAGATGAAAAAATGTACCAAGCACAATGTTCTCTCACCATTCCTGATTTCAAACACACACTCACAGTGTTTGGCGTCGCATTGCGGCTGTCAGAGCAGAAACGAAAGCTGATGCTCTCCGTATGTTTTTCCGTCGTCTACATATGGGCGCGTTCATATGCGAGCTTATTTTGTCCATTAAATCGAAAGATCTGAAAAAACTCATAAATATACCCGCCCATAGACACTCCCCTTAAAGAAATCAGGACAGAAGTGGTTGAAAGTGGACAAAAGAGATCCAGGTGTAAACGGGAGTTTGTCTCCCTCGTCCACTTGTGATCCGATCAACCAAAAACGCATTTAATACCAGGTGTAAACAGGGCCTTAGATTGAACTGTCATGGCGGCCTTTGTGTTTTTTTTTATTTCGGCATTCTTTCAGTCTTTTACTAAAGCCGTTTCTTTTCATTGGTACACAATGCAAGGCCTCTTCTGGAAGTGTCTTTGTTGAAGAGATTTTGCCCGGTTGTCAGAATGAACGTAGAATAACAATGTACCTTGAACCTTTTGAGAATGAAAGTGTGTCGTTTCTATCCAGGGTCTTTGTGGAGTGTAAGAACATTTGTGTGAGTGTGTGTGTGGCGTAGAGGGGGGTGTCAGACATGCATGAATGTGCACATGATGTCAGAGTGTTTGGACAGAGCTCGTATGCGTTCACTCAGCCTGTTCGCTGTTAGCGGGGTAACTCCTCCCCTGCCACCAGAACACCGTGTCTGGACAATGTCAAATCCACTGTGAATGTTCTTTGTTCCTATGGCCACCAGATCTGTGTTTTGGCCCCTCTGGCAATCTTGGTAATGTCTCAATTAATACTTGTCCCACACAGCCTCAATGTCCCACTCTCGTGCGTGCAGCCACACTTCACAGTGGAAAATTACAGTCTTTTATCTTTTTTTTGCTGTCCACAATTCTCTGCTGTTAATTCAGAACTGTAGTTCAGAATTTCACAATTACCGTATTGTTCCGAATATAAGACGACACCCCTTTTTCAAGATGTACTTTTTAGGAAGAAGTGTTTTTGAAGACCAAATCTTGTATTTTATAAAGAAAATGACTTAGCTCTTAGATGGTCAGCTTTTCTTTAAATGTTTTTAGACGCTCATGATTTTCTAACACTGCATTTCTTGCCACAGTTGTTTTACGCGTATTTGGCACCACCTATTGTTTATTGACATGTAAAAGTCTAGACCCTAAATATAAGACAAACCCATTTTTTCACATGTATTTCTAAGAAAAAGAAACATTCTTATATTCGTAACAATACGATAATCGCGAAAAGCGCTATACAAATAAACTGCATTATGCTAAGTTGCAATTCACACTAACACGAATGTTCAATTCAGTTCAGTTTTTGAATGTGAATTGTCCGTCCAGAACAATGTGAAACTAAACGCCAAACCAGCCAAATGAAATTTGGAAAATGAAATTGAAAAAAAAATTATTATTTTTTTTTTTTTTTGCTTAATGACTAACTTGTCAGTTTCTAAAAGAAGGCGTATAATAGTGGTTGCAGCGTCCCAAGTCTTAGGACCTGTTTACACCTGGTCGCTTCATGTGTTTTTACTGATCTCATTTGTTAAAATGGTTCCATTTACACTAGGCCACATAAATGTGTCTCCACACAACGAATTTAAATCTTCAATTCCCGAGCTATGCACATTTAACGGTTTACATCAACGAAAGCAACCACAGATATGAGCTGCAAAGAATGGCATCAGCACTGGTACGATCATTTAATCTTACTACTTTTAATGAAGATGATTGTGTTATGAGCATCTGCGACCACCTCATGAAGTGGTTTGAGTGATCTGATTTAAATCAGTAAATCAAGCCTGTAAGTGCCCTTACAATAGATTTTTGAAACCTTAATCAGTACTTTTGTAAAAGCTTCTACAAAATTACTGATTAAAGTTTCAAAAATCTCTTATTTATCTACAATGCTAGAACTGCAATTGTTCCAATTGTTCCAAATATATATGTTCCAATTGTTCCAAATATATACGCTCCAATCATCCAAATTGTTCCAAATATATACGCTCCAATCACCCAAATTGTTCCAAATATATACACTCCAATAGTTCCCATCGTTCCAAATACATACGTTCCAATTGTTCCAAATATATACGCTCCAATCGTTCCAAATGTTCCAAAATGAAACGGCAGTGATGATATTGCAGTATTTGCATGTTCACCAATGTTCACACAGAAATGGGCTTTGCTTTAAAGTAGGCGAGTTCTAGAGATTGCCATGTCCCTGGTTTTAGATTGATTGTATATTTCTGTTTGTACACTTTTTGCTAAATTATTTAGATTAAAGTGTAAAATCTCTTGGTGAATTACATTAGCTGTCTCATTTCAAAGGCCGCGTCGTCTGGAGGCCGCATTCGTCGGCTGCATACGTCATTGAGGCTGTCAAATTTCAGTAAAGTAACGATTACATTCCCAAGTCATAAAGAAATGTACACTTCACAAGGACTAACGGTCAATTTTATAATGGCTAATTTTATGAAATGAGAAATCCTTTATGACATACTGTATGCGGCCGAAAAATGTGACCTTCGGAGACTCGGCTATTGTTAGAATGTTCAAAATGTAACAGCAGCGATGACCTTGCAGTATTTGCAAATGAATTGTGATTGGTTCTCTTTGTTGCATTTAAAGTCTCTTTATTCTACCATATATTTAATCGTGTTTTAAGACTGATTCTCATGCACAGCCGACAAATTATTTTGCTACTTTCAAACACTAGTATTTCTTATGGAAGGATATGCAAATCTAGTACTTTGTTGTTGACATATTTTACACCGCTAACTGCGATCTGCATTTGTGTCTCCTCATTGAAAAGGAAAACGTGCATATATTTTGTCATAGATGTGCGAGTGATTGGGACCTCTGAGAAGAGCATCTATTCAGCATACATGCCCACTACCTCAACAGGAAGCAATCAGTTCCACACCAGAAATTTTAACCCCTGTCGTTTTGTCATTCAAAAATGAGATGCAAATAAGTGTGCTTTGGGAATTCAGGACCAGGAGTCATGAAAGGCAGCGGACCGAGAAGGATGCCCTACAGACCAACAGATTTCTCTGCTGGGAGCAGCAAGCTCTGTCGGAGGTGCCACACAAAGGCACATTTCATTGACACATCACTGCCAGTCGGGTTTTGCAAGGCCCTGTGGTGCTCTGCTGGCTGGAAATGCTTAGTATTTATGTTATGGGTCAGTCAGCTTGAGGCAGCTGTGGCACTGTTGGTTTCTGTGCTTGTCACTTTATTGACGTGATAATAGGTTAAAGTTATGCCAGGTGTAGTCACTGTCAAATTATGCGATTTTGATTCTTGTTGTGTCGTGGACAAGAAACGTGAGGGTACATGTTGCTTCCAGACCAATCCTCGCTTGCCGTCTTTAATGGCGTACGTGATGTCAACAAGAAGGTGGAACTAGCGACTGACTTATGGAAACGAGAGCATAACCAAACAACAGCCTAGTGCTAATTCCACTTCTCACCGAGTTGCGGAAGTGCCTCCGCTATCATTATCCAGCATTTATCTTCATGAAGGCAGGAGTATTGTTATTGCTGCCATAGCTCCTTTCCTCCATTCCATAATTTCACATAGTTGTATCAATACCATCGTCTCTTTTTCGCTTCGCCATATTTGTAAGCTCCTATTGGTCAACGTCACATATGGAGGACCTACGGTGTGTCTGAAATCGCGTCACTACATTTAAGTTGGACCGTTAAAAGATTACGTTCTATATAGTATGACTGTGTGTAGTATGAATGTAATCCGGACATACTACATGCGCCATGTTGAAATTATCATGTGACCTACCAGTGTCACATGCTTCATGGGATAGTAAAGTGTCCATTGAATGCTTACTTCAGAATCTCGCTGGAAGTAGTAGCTATCCAGTGACTTTTGACCTACTGTTTTTTTGAATACTCTGTATTCGGACGTACTACTCTGTTGGCGTTTTGTTTTTAGCATATTATGTTGTAGGAATGTATCCGATTTCGATAAAACAATCGATTCTTGCGTCCCGATGACCAATGCCGTTTACAAATCACCATGGCACTCTACGTCAAGTGGATCGTGCCAAAAACAGGCTGATATTGTGTAGTCTGATTAAGTAATTTGATGTTCTATACATATTCTAGACATTTTTGTTGTACCAGTTTGCTGACTGAACTTTTTGATCTAAATTTTCTTAAAAGCTTGAAGGGATTGTCATCCCTATCACGGCACCAATCCGGGTCACGGCACCAATGTAAACCCTCTACCCGGGTCCTACTCGGCTCACTCTGATTGGGCCTCGAACCCGGGTCTTCTGGCATGGGAGTCGGACACTCTAACAAGGAGGCTTTACTCCTTTTCGGTTTACTCGCACAGCAACTACTAGCTGGCCTCCGTTACATATGAATTACTTTTACAAAATAAAAAAAAAATTAACAAAACCTTATTAGATGGACTGAATAGTGAAGGAAAAGCAGCCAAATGTTCACCATACTTACAAGATTTTTAAAACAGCATCTTGGGATTCACCTCATAAAGTTGGAGAGAAGGCGTGTGAAGAGCTTTAATGTAGAAAAAGATGAAAACTAAGAGGAACCTCAAATATATAAGAAAGCTTTTCTAAATTTCCATATTAAAATTTGTGTTATTTCATTGTAATTTTGTCTTCACTAGTATTCTAAGATGTGCAAAATAGTTCTAATAAATGAGTAGGTGTATCCAAACTTATCACTGGTTATCATCTCCGTGTAAAAAAAACAAAAAAAACGCGAAATTTGTCATGCTTGTTACGCATTCAGTCTGTAGCGGCATAGTTTCAGTAACATCGCCAACTACTGGCCTGGCAGTATAACACAGCGTTTTTAGTCATTTTCGCGGATCTGTGTGAACGAGGATCCTTTTGACAGCGTTCTGTACACAAAACCTTCGAAAAACGCAAACATGAACAATAAATAGGTGATCCAAATTTATTTGAGACTGGTAGTGTAGCATTTAATTTTGTTATTTGTCTCTGAGGTCCACTTACTTTTGTCACCAAAAACACAACAAAAATATCTGGTAATTTTAGTCGCATCTATCTTTTTGACTGTTTTTGCTCCTTTCTGGTCTGATTGACATCTATGTAGTAGATCAAACTCTTTTATTTTGGCCAAGCAAATCTCATATATTTGATATATTACCCCCTTTTAAAGTGGCAAAACCAGTCCATGGCTCTCATTTCCCATAGACATGGGTGGATGTACCCCACCTGACATAAGTCAACATGAAGTCATACTTGATCCTATTTACTCTCTTAATACATGTTCCTTATTCAGCATGATTCATCGGTGTGTGCTATTCCAAAGAAAAATGTTTGTTTTCACAAGCATTTATCAAATTATTGTTCCGCCTCAGAAGACGGCTTACTTTTTTGGCTCATGCCCTGACCTGCATTCCTTGTTTAATGTTTCAGTCTGAAACACGCCACAATAAAATGGGTTGCGGACCACTTTTTGAACATTCTTTCCTAGTGTTTTCAAGTGGGACAGTGTGCACTCAATGGCACATGGAATGATGTATTAACTGGCTGAAGTGGTCTGATCCGGAAATAGGACAGGCACCATGGCTCCCGCTGACAGAGATGAAGACGTCTAGTGGAGGATTGCTCTGTGTAGACATGTTTATTTTGCTCTGTTGCGAACTGAGAATCTCAGAGGAGCTACAAGACAAGGCTGTTATCCGTCTCCATCACCATTGTTTGGAAAGCAGGACACTTTTCACTAGCTTTGATACATAGCCGCGCTAACTACAGAGTTTTTAAAGAACAAGATACATGATTTGAAGAGATTCTAAACCGATATAGATTTCTTTCTTCTGCTGAAGATAAAAGATGAGATTTTGTAGAATGTTGGTAACCAAACCGTCACAAAAGATGCAACGGAAGTCAATGGGAACCGAAACCGAATTCACAATATCTTATTTCATGTTCCACAGAAGCATGTCACACAGGTTTAGAATGACATATTAGATTGAATTTTCATTTTTGGTTGTACCATTCCTTTAAGGTATCAGCACAAACAATGCAGGATGTAAAGTTAGGGCTTTGTTTTGTGAGCAAACCAGTTTTGAATACACTGAATTGAATTTTGTTCTCATATTTTCTTGTAACTATAATCTTCTAAAAACCACTGGGAACCGATATGACCGTTCAAAACCTCCTCCCTCCAATTTAGAGCTTTTGGAGAAAGATCTGACCTGTAATTAAACTGAAATGCGACTCTCCCTGGAAAGTCTTTTCAGCGGGGGAGTAAGTTGCACAAGTCGTAGTGTTTTTCTTCCTATTTATCTCAGGAAACATGGCTTGAACGCTTTCAACGAGAACAAAATGCTAGACTTTGTGCTTTTTTTTTTTTGTGCATGTGTGAGATAGTGTTTGTGTGCCTGTCAGAGTAGCATTCTACGCTCGTTTTCCCTCGTTCTTTGTGTAACTCGTGTCTGTGGGAGGACAGCTTCATACCTGCACAATAGACGAAATGTGCAAATAGTCACAGCTCACTAGAGCGTAACACTGTTATTAGAGCTGCTCTCAGGTGCTAAACGGCCTTTGTTATTGAAGAACACAGGAAGACACTCTCTTATAGCCTTGATATGGCGGGTCTGTATCACTGCAATATATCTTTCTTGGATTACTAGGTTAAAAATACTTGCCATGATCTCAAATTTAGCCTTTTCTTAGAAGGTTGAGTGATATTCTGCCTTCAGTTAATAATGGATTCTTCTTGTGGTGAAGGAAAATTATTATTTTGTCTTCACAGCAGAGGATCACAGAAGGAAATTAATGTGAGGAATATGTGGTTTCATGTCCCTCCATACTGTATGAGTCCATCAGATCTGAGACTTAGGGGAATTTGTAGTTCACGTGACTGAAAGTGCTCTCATATGTGGCAAAATAACCTTGACCTAGAGGGTCTTCTCCAGATTATATCTTTATATGTAATTATTACATAAAATAATAATTCATGCAAAATCATTTGTATAAAATGATATATAAACTACTGTTTAAAAGTAAGATATGTGTGTTTTTCATGTTTTTGAAAGGCCATGACACCAGCACTGCATTTATTTGATTAAATTAAATTAAATTAAATTAAAAGTAATATTAAAAAGAAATGTCGTACATATTTAAATAGCCTATCTGTTTTCCATTTTAAATTGTTATTTATTCCTGAGCTAGCAAAGCTGAGTTTTCACCACTATTACTTACTATTATGATTGTTATTGGGTAATTTTTTATTATTAAAAGAAATTAAATAATTAAAAGGGAATTCTGAAAAGGAAATCAATTAAAACTGTTAATTGAATGTAATAAATTAAATGTAAACGTAATCAATTAAACTATTTGCAAATAATATTCTCACACTTATTTTTATGTCTAATATGTCAAACGCAAAGCGTTTCTTTTCTCATCATATTCTGTAATCATATCATATTAATCAAATAATAGCATGTTTTCAATTCAAAACGGCAAAATTTCATAAAATTGAGTAGTTTGCATCACTGGATATTATATCTCCGAACATAAAAATATTAAAATATTATATATATGATATATAATATCATCAAATATTAAATGTTTAGCTACTTACTGTCCACGTACTCTTTCACTGTATTGGAATTCACACTCTTCTTCTGTGAACATTAAGCCCCGCCCTCTTTGATTTGATTGGCCAGCTCACTCATGCTGACAGTGATGAGCGCTGTTACACCGCTGAGGCAGACCAGCCTAAAAATGTAACTTTTAAAACTTTTTTTGTCATTCAAACAAAAAACAGAGCGGTGCATAATATCAAACATCTATATATAAAATATTGGGCCCGTCTCTAATTATTGGCGGGAACTTGTCCCCCTCAATGTCTGTGGTGGTTACGGCCCTGGTTCAAGATATTCGACCAGCATGGACCACCTAAAAACCAGCTACCAAAGCATAACTACCACTTTTAGATTCATTTTCCAATGGCGAAATATCAACATTGTGGTACTTTTTAGTGCTGTGTTTTTTTTTTTTTTAATTGTGATCTAACATAATTCATCAGAATCCCCTTGACATCACCTGCGCATTTGTTTCTCTGTGAAAAGATGGTCTCCTCAAAAGCTTTCTGCTCTCTTTTGTTTTATTTTGTGAACTAAAACAGTCTGATTATTGGCAGTGTAAGAGCTTTTCTGTAAACGTCTTTGTTTGTCTGTGGGGGCTGCCCACATTACCGCTGCAGCCCACCTCAGTGAGAGTGTTTCTGGCAGACCGCCAAGCCACGCCCACCAGACATCACCCACCTGTGCGAGCGAGGGGGTGCAGCCTGTCAATCACGGCGCACGTCTTTGTTCGTTCATGCCTCGCGGTTTTAAAACCGTCAAAAGTATGCACTCTAAATTTGGAAAATGCTGGATGAGGTACTGATTTGTGCCCATTTGGAGCGAAGCCCTGGGTCTGCCGGAGGCAGGAGTGCAGTGGGGGATGTAGTGTTAAGGGGTTAGGCAGAGGGGTCTCTCTGGGACCCAGCATGCTCATTACTGCGAGGAGTCCATCACTGACAGCAGGTCACCATGGTAACGGTTGGTATGTGATTCCCACAACAATGCCAAACCTTCCCCCAACCTCTCTCAACATTTTCCCCAATCTGCACATGGAATTCTCTCTCTGTCCGTCTCTCCTCTTGCTGTCTTACTATATTACAGTATTGTCGGCCAAGGACAGAGTTGAGGGTGTTTTTGACAGCTCGTACAGTGGTGGTGGTGGTGGTAGGACTGCATGCATTTGCATGTGTGCATTGCATGGAATTGTTCGGCGCAGACTCGCAGGGCAGTAATTGTGTGTGCGAGATTGTTCCCGTATAATTGTGCAATGATGGATGGTGCTGCTTTGGATTGAAGCCACGCCTGCCCTCATAAGGGAGTGCTCTGGAGACGGTTGTGTGTTTGAAGATGAAGAGAGATTGCATGTTTGTGTGTTAAGGGTTGGAGAAAGAAGGCATGGGTTTGATCTGCAACAGGATGATCACTGGTTGACCTGCTCTTGACCAGGATTTCCAGCTCGTGTGGTTTCCTGCTCAATTCAAAAGCACAATGCTTTTGTGTTTGTAGATCATTTTTTGTATATTCTTTTTGTAGCATGTGCCGAATACCATGATATGCAAATATACAAAATACTATGGGATGTTAATCAGTTAGTATGATGGTATATATATCACAGTATTACGATTTGAAGAGTTCAGATGCAAAAGCCTCTAAACGCCACCTCCATCAAAAATGAGATATGCTCTCCGTACATAGATGTTCATTAATTACTTTCGCGTCAAATCCGCTAAATCCCAGCGTGAGCCCATTCAGAAATGTCGGTTCGTTGGCAGAAACCGCGAAAAGCCACTTCCCTTTGTCAGAAAAAGCAACCAATCGGAAGATGCGAATAGTATGATTTGATTTCGCGACGACTGACGGTGTCCGTATGAGCCGCCGACATTCAATTGCCGAGCTACAATTTTTTAAATCATGTTTTGTCCATCGTTACAATGACAATGATTTTGCGAGTAGCAAGTAAACAAAACAGCAACGGACATGGAAGTCATCACAGCTCCCTCTACTGTGTGGATCAGTTTCTTCATTGTTACGTTTTGAATTCTGCTTTCATCATTTGCAATGTTTCCAGTTGCATCTTTAGTGATTTTGCAACTGTTTACTATGTCTTTTTGTCCAAAGAGGTGGACTTAGAGGTTTTTTGAAAAAAAGCACACATGGACTTAGCTGGTTTTGCAGCAAAAGACAGTCAAATTTGTTAAATAACAGTGAATGGACTAAAGTGACATTTTTGAAGATTAGGCATTTCAGTAACTGAATAATAACCTTTTCAATGGAATTAGAGTGAAATTATTGAACCATAACTGAACCAAAACCTTCGGACATTCTCTTTTCACTTTGTTTTTCACCTACTATTAAGTAGGGAAGTATGCGGTACCATTATGCTGCCACAGAACGATGTTGTAATAGAAGATAATAATCATTCTTGCAAGGAATCTCGCTTGCAGAAAATTGCAAAAAATATCCACAGATCTGAGCAGATTTTGAACGTCATTCATAAAATTTACCCCCCCCCCCCTTATCTTAAATTTTTAATAAATGTTTTGGCTACTTTTTTAATGCTTCCAGCTGGAGTGAAGTACTATATTCTTTTGTTTATATTTTCCTGGCTGATATAATAATGCCATTGAACTAAACTGACACCTAGTGTTGTGGATGAAGCATCATGCAAAAAACTGATGCCATTTGTAGAATCTACACTCGTCGACACCCATGATTAATTTATTCCTAAAGCCAACATGATGAATAATACAGTGATTACTCGTCAACTGGTCATGCAATCATGGTAGCCCACATGATGTGACCCTGTTCTATTAAAATTAAGCCATTTTGCTTACTTCTTTGGCATTGGCTTTGGAGTTAAAGTGATTAGTATCGGATAGTTAAAATGAAACCGCTTTGGCTCAGACTTTTTTTTTTTTACTAGGAATTCCCTGGAGTCTTCATCTCGTGTGATGAGTGTCCATGATTTTAAACATATTTAACAGAAGTACTATTAATGTTCTGTTTTTGTATATTGGGAAAAATTACTGTATGCACCTTTAAATTCCACTCTGTAAGATTTTCCTCCTAAATCAGTGCAGTTACCAATTAAACAGACCCACCATTCATCCAGATTTGGACTACTAAAACTGTGTAAATGACCTCATGTTAATTAATTCCCTTTACCATTACGCACACATCACTGCTAGGGAACGCGGATAATGATGCAGTTTACCCAATACTGCTTAAGCTCAAGAAGCTGAGAAGCCAACTTAAATAAATTTTCTGATTATTAGTAAATATAAATGCTAGTATCTCCTAAATGCTAGTAAATCTTCCCCTCGTGAGCAAAACCGTCTGATTTTTGCACTAAAACAGCCAGTCTAGATTGCGCCTGTGGGGCCGCAGCACTGTCTGAGGTCAGAGACATGTAAAGATACCATATGGTCCCGAGGGGCCGTGATGTTGCATTCGCAGGGGATGTACAGGAAGTGACATGTTGGCCCTCCAGTCACATGCTGCTGTTGACTAGCCCCCTAGTGAGCTGACACCTGCTTGCTCACACACTTCCAGCCGTTCTCTTGAGATTTCCAAGAAAGCGATGCTCTCAGATTTGATGTTATTATCCTCGGTTGTGATACCATGCTCATTTGTATCTCACTGTTGCAGCCTCATATTGTTAATGCAGTTCCTCTGGATTCGGTCATGAATGGAGAGAAAGAGACTTTTGGGAAAGTGTGAGGTGGTGAAAATCTCGTCATGTGTTTTAAGCGCATCCAAGATTTGAGACCCTTGCATTGTGTGTATGTAGGATGTGAATAGACGGCCCCATCTTGCCGAGAAGGGGTTATGTTAATATGATTAAAGCGGATTACAGTGTTCATCTGCAGATCAAAGGAGCCGAACCAATTAGCACCCCCACCTTTAACACTGCCGACGACAAAGTCAGAACACAGGCGGGAGAGCCAAGATGGGCGCATTTTATTCGACTGTGCTAAGAAAGAGGTTTCAAGGAACTCTTTCCAACAGCCATAATCTCTCGCTCTGAATGTTTTTCCTTTCATTGGTTTGTGTTGTCTAAAAATGAGAAGGAAAGGAGGGATAACAAAACAGTCCTGACAAATTGGCTACCATAATCATCTAGTGTGCAATGACTGGGTGCTTCAACAAAGGTGCCCCCTGAATTGACATGAAAAGTTGTTGTGGAGTCATCCCAGCATGCTGTCAGGACTGAATTAAGACATTCAAATCCTCCTGTCACCCTCTACAGCTTTCACTGATTTATTCACTTCTCAGAGAGCTGCAGCCAAACTGGAATCGCCTTAGTTCAGTCAGTGTAAGAAGGACATTCAAAGGACTCTCTGAGAACCCTGTGGCCCTAGCTGTGTAATTCTTTTATTGGTGTTGAACACGAGCAAGCTGGTGTTCTTGATGAGCAGATGTACTGAGAAGAGTGATTTTTCATAGGAGACTTGGGGTGTTCACACACTTGGCAGGTTTCCTTCAATTACTCTGAACTCTGGTGCGTTTGCACTGTTAGTTCGGTTCATTGTGAACTGAGGGTGCGTTCACACTTGTCATGTTTGGTTCGATTAAAACGAACCCTGGTGCGATTGCTCAGTTAGTGCGGTTTGTTTGAACATATGTGAACGCTGCCATCCGAACCCTGGTGCGGACCGAGACCGCTAAAAAGATGGGTCTCGGTCCGCTTCCAAACGAACTCTAGTGCGGTTCGATTGATGTATGAACGCAACATGAACCAAAGACATGTAAACGAACCAAAAACAGGACGAGATGCTTCAAGATGCGACGCTACAAGTCAGCTGATTTGACGACGCGGGAAGATCGGTGTATCCAAAATGAGTCGAGCGCAAACGTGGAGCAACGAGGAGGTGAAGAGCCTCATCAATATTTGTTTCTGCATACAACGGAGGAAATCCTGCTGCTGTTTTGAATGTTTTGAACATTTTATGAGCTCTTCGTGAGCTCTTAGCTGGTAAAAATAAAGCATATGTACACGCATAAAATGATGGCGTTTAATACAGCACACAGCATTGTTTTGAATGTTCGGGAATCAAGCTCCGTCGCAAAATATACGTCATAAAACCCGACCAATCAGGCTGTGACCGTATCCCTATGCATTTGGTTTGGTAACTTAAGGTTCGCTGTTAAAAATGCCAGTGTGAACGCTAAGCGGACCAGGACTATATGTGAACTACATATATAGATATATAGAACTACAAGTGTGAACGCACCCTAAAATTTGTGAACAAGTGGGAACACTGCCATGGACCAAAGACATGGAAACGAACTCTGGTGCGGCTCGACTGAAATATGAACGTGGACCAAAGACATTGAAATTAACTCTGGTTAAATCAATAGTTAAATTTAAATGAACTCAAAATTAAGGCAAACAGGTAACTTATTTTTTGTCAATTCTTTTTTACAATGTAGTGGTTAACCGATATATCGGCTGATATTTGGCATTTTTAAAATTCGGATTATTCTTTTATTTTGTATTATTTTGTATTCTTTTATTTATGTATCATCGCTGAGGACGTCAGCCTGTTTTTTTTTTTGCAGATTTATTTATTTTTTTATTATTTTCAAATTTATTTCCAATTTATTAAATATTAAGTAAAATAGGCTAAATTTGAATTATAAATATATCAGCTTTATATCGATAACCCTACTCTAAGATATCTCCATCAGCAGTCAAAAAATCAATATCGGTTGACCGCTCATAATTCCAGAATTTTAATGGTTTTTGCTCAGCTATTTCTAAAAGACATTTCATTTGTGTTTTTTCTTATGGGCTAGTCTTTCAAACAGAACTGACCCATGTTTGATCAGTCAAAGAGATACTCATCATTGCCATCTTGAAATTTGTGTTCAGTCTTTTAAAACAAATCCCAGAAAAATAGCAGCAAAACTCTAATAGCTTGTTGCACTGCTCTATCTGGGATCAGGGCTGTGCTCTCTGACCCTGACCTCATCAGATCATCACAAAAAGGCTTTCGCTGGTCCTGCTTTGTCTTTTTGAAATCCCGGGCTTTAGTTCATGTAAATTAAATGAGTTTGATTCATAGGCACTGCTGCATGTTCATGTGGGAATTGCAGCCACACGGTTTTATTCCATCACCAGGTCTGTGCGTGTAAACAAGCAGGGGACGAATGTAGTTTGCACGCAAACACCGCGTCTATCTCTAACCTGCTGCAGGTCCGCATGAATAATTAATCACACTCTCTTAGCGTGATGGAGGAGACGTCAAGGCCTGGGGGGGAAAGCACTCCAGCTGTGAAAAGAAGCCGTTTTAATTAAATATAAAAATTGTTTGTTGCCGTTAATAGCATTGTTGTTTTTCCACTCTACGTTTCCTGCTCGTCAGCTTTTTGGGGGGTTTTTTGTATTGCCATTACAGATTTGTTCTTTTGTCATTTCCTCCTGAATTACAGAGAAGAGACATCAATTTCTCTCTATAAGCTTGAATAGGCTCTCCTCACGGGTTAGTTGGGATGGAATGAGTAATTGGCACAAGACAAACACAGCATAAGTTGCTCTTGCTCTCTGTTAGAGGGCTTATAGTTGCAGGCATTTTAAATAGCTCTCCTCTCCACCAATCAGAAACAGCGACTCCTTGTGTATTTATACATTCATGAGAGTGGAGAGCCATGAAAGCAGATGCACACAACATAAAAATAGGCCTGTAAAGGGTATGAAGGGTTCACGGCCAGAGAACCCTTGTGTTTAGAGGGAAGGGCTCTGTGAAAACACAAATAATTACCCAGCTTCTGCCAGAGTGTCTCTTTTCCAGACACACACGCAAACACAGCTGCGGGGGAACTGTCTGTGTGACCTTCCCCTCTTTTTTTCAGTTCTGTAGAGGCTGGCACAGCCCAAACTGGCAGTCATGCTGGGGTGATTCTCTATTTGCTTGTCCAGACCATGTCACTACTGCATGTTTACCTCACGCTGCTGGGGATCTGCTTACAAGAAAGTACATGAGATTTCCATACAAATATACTTTGAGAATTTTTTTTTTTTTTTGTGGGACAGTAGGTCAGTGCTAGACTTGGGTTCAATGCTGAATTTTAAAATTATTAATATATTTGTGCATTAGCAACGTTACTAAAACTATTTGTAAATAGTTTTGATTTACTAGTTTAAGTTTAGTTAATGATAACTACATTGATGTTGACGTCCAAGGCTACTTTTTGGTAATGACTTGAAAATATTTTTTCTCGTTTGCCAATCATTAAATGTATATTTTTTCTTATGCATTTTCTTGTGAATTTTTATATATTTGGGCACAGTCAAAATGATCAGGGTGATGCAACTGTCAGTTATCCTGATGAAAAAAAAGATTGAAATTTATTGAAAAGAAAATCTGGAGTAGTTTCATGCAAAATAATGTATTTCTCCTATTGCCAAATATTTTGTATGCTAAATCAAAGTCATCTGGTGCGACGAACAAAGTCACATGGTGCAACCAACATGCAGAGAAAAGGAAATCGGACCCTTATGAATATATGAAGGTCGCCAAGTTTCTTTAATCAGAAAATTTGCTTTTTCATGACAAGGCCATGTTAGTTCAGATTCATTCTCCTGGAAGCCTGCCGCTGCATTTGTGGACCATGTCCTTCAAGGTGGGATGAATTGGCCTTGCCGACTTTGATAAGGCGGCTTTAGATCTTAGCAGGAAATGGATTTATTGAGCGATGCTCCTATGTATTGATGGACAATTTCGTCCTTCGGCTGGATTGCTCTGCAAATGCAGAAGAGATGTGGCTATCAAGGCAGCGTTTAATGAATATGGAGAAATGTCAGGCTTCACAGTGTCTGTCAAATGGCTTCCTCCTACTCAAACGTGTTCTGCTATCGCTACATCTGCCTTTTGAATGGGGGGAATAAGCGGATCTGGAGGCTGAAATGCAGTTCCTTGCATTTCAGCTCTGTCTTTGCATTTATTGGTTTGATTAAATGTTGCTGAAGGCACCTGAAAGTCCTTGCACAGCACATGTAACCTTTTCCAATAGACTATTATTAATTATTCATCATATCCACCCTATATATGATGTATGGAGAATATTAAATACCTCGAGCCCTCATTTATTTATAGATTTTTATGCTTTCAACGGGATTGCGTCTTCCACGTTGCAGATATTGTAAAGGGAGGAAGCAAACCTTAAAAAATGGTTAGTGCTGTGACACATTAAGCCTTGGTGCTCATGTGGATAATGTGAGTTTAAATCCGGCTAGCAACATTTTCCCGTTCTCATTCCGCTTTTTTCTCCGCATCTTTTTCTGTGATGTTGCGCACTATACTATCCATAAAAGTGTTAAAAAAAGATTCATCACGCCCGCTGTAATCATGGTATTGTGCAGAACAGACACTTACAATGTACAGATCCACAGGCATCTCCGTGTGTCTTGTGTAGATATGACTGTCATACTGTCTTGATAGGCTTTGAGCTTTTGTGCATGTCATGGCCTGAAGATAAGGCTGCTTTTTGACGGCATCTGTGTCAAGAGCTTCAGCATGTTCCTTCCTGTGTTTATGAGAGAGGCACTGAGATGACAAAAAGTAGATAGAGGAAAGATAGAATCCCTCATCTCAGTCACTTCAAGTAAATCCCCCTCCGGCGTGCAAACACAGAGCTGAGTCTGAGTAAGACTTGACATTTCTGTAATACAAACTGTATCTGGATGTTAATAACAAATAAAGAGCTATAATTCACTCTAGGTTCAGTTTTAACATTGTTACCGGTATTTAAAATCAAACAAACTATATATCCGAACCACGTCTTTTTTTTTTTGTCTGCCTAGTCAAATGGCCTATACCCAAATACAGATTTACCAGTCATGCAAACTGTGATCAGTGACTTTGCATACCTGTTTGACGGCTTTATCCTGTCTAAAGGCCTGTTCACACCAAGACAAGTATTTGATGTGAAATTCATCATTCTCAAGAATATGGAAACATCATACACTTATGACTCATACAAAAATGCTGGATTATAAACAACCCATGTTGAGTTTAAAATGGACAAACCCAGCAATTGGGTTGTTTTAACACAGCATTTGGGCTAAATGTTTACCCAACCTGCTGGGTAGTTTTATTTAACTCAACTATTGTTTAAAAATGACTGTATTTCTTGCTTAAAATGAACCCAAAATATGTTGGAAATGAACATTTATTAACAAGTTTAATGAATAGTAACTAAACAATAAACTTTTCTTGAATTGCTTATTAATTAATGTTAACCTTTTGGTTATTATTGTTGCCTCTAGTAATTGTCTGATTTTTAATTTACAAATTTTTTTGGGTTCATTTTAAGCTAGCCATATAGTAATTTTTAAACAGTAGTTTGGTTATATAAAACTGTCCAGCACCTTGGGCAAACATTTAACCCAACTTCTGGGTTAAAACAGCGCAATCTCTGAGTTTGTCCAATTTCAACCCAACTTGGGTTGTTTTTAACCCAGGATTTTTAAGAGTGTAGCGAATACTAAACGCACAAATACATAACAGCGGATTGAAAACCCGTAAACACTATTTCACTTACTTCTCCATCACAAGGGCATTTCTGCTGAAAGTCAAAAGATAGTCTGTACTTCTTATTAAATCTAGAGTCATTGTATTGGTCCAAGCTGGTCTAGTTGACGTTTCAACCAAGTACACCAGGGGTGTGCAAACTGTCCTACAGAGCGCCCATGCAAGACCTCGATTAGCTGGTTCAGGTTTGTTTAATTGGGGTAGGAGCTAAACTTTGCTGGACAGTGGACCTCCAGGAGCAGGATTGGACAACCCTAAAGTCCTAAAGTAGACCATCACGGTCAAGTTGGTTAGGACTATTTGACCACCATGGATGAGCAACAAACAAGCTACCTTATTCTAAAAACAGCTTGACCACCTTAAACTGGTTAAAAAGGTTTTCCAGCACGCCTGTAGCACAACGGTTAAACAAAGCTCTGTGGCAGAAATCCATCCCTCCATGCAGAACAAAGGCAAACAAAGGCCTGTAATGGGGAACAGAAGAGAATCGACTGCCGGACCTGGAGAAAAACAATTCAATTCCTGGGAATCTCAGTGGAATGGCAGGCCTGGCTCTTAACTAGTGGAACCGGGGAAGATAGCATCAGCCCAAATAGCTCTAACTAATTATGGCTGCTCTACTTGGATTCAGTTTACCTTATCTTTGCAGTCGTGCTTGACTTTCGGACACTTAGCCGCCTTCTTTTGCAACTTCCAGGAAGAAGGGAGCTGCTGCAGCTTGGGATAATGGTGCCATCAAAGAAATTTTATGAAATGTTTACACAAGCGTTTATTTGTTCCCAACGGCTCACTAAATTTTCTATTAAAATGCACAGTTTTGATCTCGCGTGCTGATTGGTCAATGCAGCGTTCCAGGCATTCCGTTATTTCCTAATGGAAGAATGCCACTTAATGAATTACATTGTTTTAATGAAACTTTTTGTCCAGGATATTTATTTAAATTGTAGTAACTACATTAAGGCATTCGGGGCCTTTAGCCAAGACTATACTCACTATACTGCACAGCCTCTCATACCTTATTGCTTAGTTAGAGACAAATACGGGCCAATACTGTGATTTTTTTTTTTTAGCCCAGCATGGGATTGACTTTTGTCTTTTAGTGGAAGAACATACATTTGTGTTTCATCCAGTTAGCCTGCATGTTTATGAGCTGTGGTTCTGGCGTTGACTCTCCTGGATGACTGCACCGTGAGAGATTAGATCAGGAGCTTGTCTCAGGAGTTTAGAGATGTTAGTTTTAGAATTGCTCTCTAATTAAAAATGTTTAAGAGGATCTACTGCTCACTGGCTCTGGTAATGAAGGAGTACATGGTGCCAAATACAAAAATACACAAAGCAGACACAAGCTCAGAACAGGCTGTGAATGGGTGAAAGTGGTTTATAGGCCAAACAATAACAACATTTTTGTTGGTATTAAAGGGACTTATAATGCCCCTTTTCACAAGATGTAAGTCTCTGGAGTCCCCAGAATGTGTCTGTGAGGTTTCAGCTCAAAATCCCCCACAGATCATTTATTATAGCTAGTCAAATTTGCCCCTATTTGGGTGTGAGCAAAAACCCTAACCCTGCCGTTTTTGTGTGTGTCCCTTTAAATGCAAATGAACTGCTGCTCCCGGCCTGCTTTCTAGAAGTGGGCGGAGATTTAACAGCTCACGCTTCGGTTGCTCAACAACAACAAAACAGGAGAATCTCACGCAGCCAAAATGAGGATTGTCAGTTACAGTGTTCAGACTTTCATTGTTCAAACCGGAGTCGACACTGATGGAGAGACTCAGGAAGAAGTTACAACTTTTAGACGTTTCTGAACAGTTAGTGGATAAATTTATGTAGTTGCCGTGGCGTTGATTCAACTCATCGACTAGCATGTGCCGTTATGTTCATCTTTTGTGCAAAACCCGAATGGACGGCCACTATACATAGCGTACCTGTTTGCCAAACATAGCCATACACACCAGGCTAACGTTTATGATTGCTATCAAATGCTGTAAACAGTCTAATATTTTTTCAAAAGTGTTAGTGTTAAAATAAAAAATAGAAAATAGTGTTCAGTGCTTGTCTGTGCAGCCAACGCCAGAACAGTTAGCATGCTTTGCTTGAACTTTTGCCATGGCCTTAGAACCGGTACACCGTTTCTGCTCGCGAAAACAAAATGAGGGCGCCATGAGATATTGAAATATTATAGAATATTGTAACATTATAATATTATTATAGATCCCCTTCTTGCGTCACAAGGGGAGCAAAATCTGAATGGCTAGTTTTTTCACATGCTTGCAGAGAAAGGCTTACCAAACAAAGTTACTGGATTGTCCTTTTTCATGTTTTTTGGGTTGGAAGACACCGGGGACACGTTTATAGCACTTAAACATGGAAAAAGTCAGATTTTCATGTTATGTCCCCTTTAAACCTTTGCAAGTTAAAGTAATGCGCAATATGTATGTATGTATGTATGTATATATATATACATATATATATATATATATATATATATATATATATATATATATATATATATATATATACTATGCTATATACAAAATAACGGTTTTCTAAGTAAACAATGTAATTTATTCCTGATGTAAAGCATCATTACTCCAGTCTTCAGTGTCACATGGTGCTTCAGAAATGCTGATTTATATGTTTATGGAAATCATGACACTTTTTTTAATCTTTGTATCATGATTCTTTGATCAGAAAGCTCAAATAACAAACCGTGTTTATCTGAAATAGAAATCTGTTGTAACATTATAAATGTGTTTACTGTCACTTTGGACCAATTTAATGTGTCCTTGCTGAATAAAAGTATTCATTTAAAAAAAAAGGGGAGGGGGGGGGGGCTGGAGGACATTTGAGTGGTAGCGAACATATTGTGATATCAGGAAATGACGGTCATTTGCTAGTTTTGTGCCTTTATGGTAGAAATATCAGACATGGATATATAGATGCATTAGAGACACACTCAGACATCAAATGAAGTGTTGGAAATGACCCCTAACTAAAACGTACAGACCATCATAACAGCGTCTTCTAGCCGACCAGTAGCTCTGTGTGTCCCACAGAGAGAGAGAAAGAGCTCTGAACGCAATATGAGTTGATTTCCTGGTTTTTGAAATTCGATGCTGCCCAGTGCTTGACTTTGCAGAGCTCTGCTGGAGTATATTGATTTTTCTGGCGTGCATGTGAGAGAGGAAAAAGGAAAAAATGCTGTATTGTATTGCATTAAAAAAATCCATAGTATATCTAATTACGACCACTTCATTTTCTTTACTATTAGGACAGAAAGATAAATGTTTCTGTCCCTCCTGTATTATTCGCTCATCTGCCTCAGGCTGCTAGAGATGAAGAGCACAACACAAGCTTTCTAGTTAGCAAAGTGCAACGCATCACTGTACAGACGTGGCCATTCAGTCATTCCAGTGACAAACAGAGCAATGAAGTTTCACAATGGATGAGCAAAAGACCAACAGAGAACCTGTCACTACAAGATATACATCTAGTAGCACATGTCATGTTTTATATTTTTATATATATTTAAAAGTGGTGTATAAAAAAAGAAAGAAAGAAATATGATTTCCATATAAAATTATTTCTTTTTTAAAATTATGGAATATATAAAATATAAAATAATTGTTTCCATCAGTCTCTCTAACTCGGCGGTTCTCCTTTTTGACTTTAAGGCTCCCACTGTTTGTCGAACACAATATTCAATATATATATATATATATATATATATATATATATATATATATATATATATATATATATATATATATATATAAACTGAAATACAGTCACCTAAAGGATTATTAGGAACACCATACTAATACTGTGTTTGACCCCCTTTCACCTTCAGAACTGCCTTAATTCTACGTGGCATTGATTCAACAAGGTGCTGAAAGCATTCTTTAGAAATGTTGGTCCATATTGATAGGATAGCATCTTGCAGTTGATGGAGATTTGTGGGATGCACAACCAGGGCACGAAGCTCCCGTTCCACCACATCCCAAAGATGCTCTATTGGGTTGAGATCTGGTGACTGTGGGGCCATTTTAGTACAGTGAACTCATTGTCATGTTCAAGAAATCAATTTGAAATGATTCGAGCTTTGTGACATGGTGCATTATCCTGCTGGAAGTAGCCATGAGAGGATGGGTACATGGTGGTCATGAAGGGATGGACATGGTCAGAAACAATGCTCAGGTAGGCTGTGGCATTTAAACGATGGCTAATTGGCACTAAGGGGCCTAAAGTGTGTCAAGAAAACATCCCCCACACCATTACACCACCACCACCAGCCTGCACAGTGGTAACAAGGCATGATGGATCCATGTTCTCATTCTGTTTACGCCAAATTCTGACTCAATGTCTCAACAGAAATCGAGACTCATCTGACCAGGCAACATTTTTCCAGTCTTCAACTGTCCAATTTTGGTGAGCTCGTGCAAATTATAGCCTCTTTTTCCTATTTGTAGTGGAGATGAGTGGTACCCGTTGGGGTCTTCTGCTGTTGTAGCCCATCTGCCTCAAAGTTGTGGGTGTTGTGGCTTCACAAATGCTTTGCTGCACACCTCGGTTGTAACGAGTAGTTATTTCAGTCAAAGTTGCTCTTCTATCAGCTTGAATCAGTCGGCCCATTCTCCTCTGACCTCTAGCATCAACAAGGCATTTTCGCCCACAGGACTGCCGCATACTGGATGTTTTTCCCTTTTCACACCATTCTTTGTAAACCCTAGAAATGGTTGTGCTTGAAAATCCCAGTAACTGAGCAGATTGTGAAATACTCAGACCGGCCCGTCTGGCACCAACAACCATGCCACGCTCAAAATTGCTTAAATCGCCTTTCTTTCCCATTCTGACATTCAGTTTAGAGTTCAGGAGATTGTCTTGACCAGGACCACACACCTAAATGCATTGAAGCAACTGCCATGTGATTGGTTGATTAGATAATTGAATTAATGAGAAATGAAACATTTGTTCCTAATAATCCTTTAGGTGAGTGTATATACATACATACACATAATATAATATAATATAATATTTAAAGCATTGTAATACAATTTTTTTTGAATAATTTTGAGTCATCTTGTTTCCTCATTGGAAATTTGCTTAAACCCTTCCCTCTTTGGGCCCCAGGCCCCTGGTCGAGAACCACTGGTATCTAAAAAAAACTATCATTATCAAAACCGGTGACTTAGCCTAGCTCATCTGTCGAAACCGAACTGCACGGGTTGCCACGAATCCTGATAGTCCTTCAGTTTTGCGAAATATTCCTTTTTTGAAGAACCTGAAAAACCACCTCATGTTAGCGTGTAAACTTTTTTGCGATTTTTATGGGAGTTTTTTGCAAAATTAATGCGTTTCCATTGGGAGTATTTTCAAATCGCAAGTTTAATTGGCACAAATGGAAACGCAGCCACTGACAGAGATCATGGATGGTCATGATCTCCGTGTGCACTGCCTTAAATGTTTTTTTGAGCATTTAAATTACTCTTGTGCACATGTTTGCACACAAATCAAGCTGCGAGCAAATAGTGTATGCGCTCATCAGCAGACTATTGTGATGATGAAAATCATGTCTTGCTGACTGTCTGTGAGACAAGGGAAGTATTCCTTCTGCATGATCCCTATAGTGAGGACTCAGACAGCCCATCATCAGGTCACTGCACGCCCTACAACCCCCCTCACGGTGTCTGAAGGTCCTGCCTCGAGCACTGCCATTATTTATTGATAGAATTTGTCTATCCTGGTGTGTCACATTGCTGTAAATTCATCTTTTTCACTCTTAATGTGGTTATGTGTCACACACAAGCCGCAGTATTTAACGCATTCACTTAACATCCCAAAAAGTGAGAATTCATATTCGGTACAATGAGCGTGTCAGATTTTTCTTGCTTTTTGACTACGTTCAAGGCAACGGTGCATAGTTGTCTCTAGTCACAGTCTGCTTCGTCTCATTTACTGCCGCACCTGGCAGAGAATAAAAGGTGAAGCTTTTGTGAGTGTTTTTTTCAGTTCTCTTTGACTGTGTCCTTGTGTCTGTACTGCTTGATTCACGAGCGAGCTGGCCGGCTTTGATGATTGAGGGGGATCGAGTTCCAATCAGCATGGTTAATTACTATGTCCAACTGAGGTGAGAGGTGCGGCATGCAGCGAGGCATTACTGCAGCCGGGAAATTACCTGTGTGCTCCAGGGATTCGCTATCTGTTAGAGACAGCCCGCCGACTCCCAATATCAGATTCGTATCATCTTATTTTCATTCATTTGCTGCTGGAAGGCTTTTCTGCTGCACATGGACTTCCCTGCCCTTCCCCCATTTGAACCGCACTGCTTTAGCTGCACCTTTTGCGGGGTTTCTATCTGCATGTGTCTCGTATCCGGTCGTACTTTCAGATCCATTAGGGCTGTGCCGCACCGAGCCGATGGTCAGGGCTGGGTAGGTTACTTTTAAAATGTATTTCACTACAGATTCCAAAATACATGCTTTAAAGTCATTTGTAACGTATTTCGTTACGTTATTCAAGTTTAGTAACTTAATCTAAATACTTTAGAATACTTTGGAATACTAATAAGTGTGGAACAAACACAAAAAAGGTCATTGCAAGTTTTTATTTAAGAATTATGAGATATAAACTCACACTATTGAGAAGTCAAAATTATGAGATATAAACTGACAATATTGAGAAAAGTCAGAATTATGAGATATAAACTCACAATATTGAGAAAATATTGGTCGGAGATGGTTCGGATGATTTATCAATATCGGGCTTCCGGTGAGAGAGATCGCTCTGATTGGCTGTTCAGTTTAGCAAATGAGTTAGTGCACGAGAATAAAAGCAAAAGTGATTACAGTGAGCAAAGAAGTCAAGACGGCACAGATAGAAGGCTAATTTTACAGGTCATCTTACCAATTTTTTTTTCTTTGGGACATCCCTAAGTCCACAGGACTGTACGGTATCCCAGTTGTCATTTCATGATTTATGCCCTACCAGTGTAAACTCCACAGTGGACTATTACCTATTTGCCCATGTGGCAAAGTGTAGACTCGGAGGGGAACCACATGGGCTGAGGTTGCAATTTGGGATAGCACCTAAATTGAGTCTCCTGTGCATTTCACATGGAGAGCACTATTTTTGCACTTTTGCACTATTGAAGAGCTCTGTAGTTTTCTATGTAGAGCATTTTTAAGTCAGTCACTTGTAATGTTCAATTTAGTTTACAGTCCTGTAGGCTGTAGATAGCAATGCAACTATTTATTTTCTAGAATTCCACTATTATTTGGATATTAAATCTAATAAAGCTTGCATTCTATTCAATTCAATTCATATTTATAGCGTTTTTTCACAATACTGTACATATCGTTTCAAAGCGGCTTTAAATGCAAGTGAACATGACAGTTTATAATACAGTGTCCAAATTATGTACTTTCAGAAATGTATGTATACAAATCACGCAGTTGGCTAACAATATATGAATTATACACTCAAAAAAAATGCTTTCAACACATGTTTGGGTCAAATATGGTCAAACCCAACCATTGGTTTACATTTTTTAATTAAATTTTTGAAGCCAATGGTTGGGTTTGTCCACATTTGACCCAAACATGGCTTGAAAAAAGCATTTTTTTAGAGTTTCTTTGCAGTTTCTCTCCTAGTCCTATGTAGTGTGTGCTTTTCAGGTTATGTTATAAAGATACATTTTGTAGAAATTAAAATGGATCCCAAAGCGTTTCCAAATGGAATCTTCTTGAGCTTAAATATCACATGGATGTGAAACCGTCATGATAGTTAACTCTAAACCAAAAATGAAAAATGTAAAGAAATAATCTTGCAAAAACATTAAAATTGTCATTTCAATCGCCATTTACTCGTTCCAAACCTCAATTGAACATTCTATCTTCCCTGCAACACAAAAGGCCCATGTTGCTCATTTCCGTACAATGAAAGTGGACTGTAATTATTACTGCCAAGCACCAAATAGGAGAGTCAGAGAGTTGTCTATACAATTCTAAGTCTTTAGAATCTATACAAATTGCATGTATTAATAACTGCTTTTGGCTCAGATTTACTAACAGTTTGCGTTAGCACAAACCCACCATTGTGTTAAACTACTGTCAGGATTTACTAAAGACGAGGAAAAAATGTTGCTGAAAAGGCATGCAAATGTTACATTTGTTGGAGTTTTCCTTTCAGACGCAAAATTTATGAGAGGAGCGTATTTAGATGAATCATGCAAGGTGATTTACTAAGGTTTGCGCTAGTCAATTTACTGGTATTCGCACTGGTATTATTTACCGCCCATTAAAGAATCCATTAAAGATTTTTTTTGTGAACTATCCCTTGTATTTATATATATTTTATAAAGGACTTGTGTTATAATACTGTAAAGGAAAGCACGGCAGCAAAAGAAAGGTGTCGTCTTTTGTTTCGCAGGTCTATCAGAGTCAAAATTAATTCTGCTAAATATCTCATAATTCTGCTAAATACGGTAGCAGAGGGACAGAATTGGCTTAAGCTTGTGCTCAGGATTTTCTAATCCTTGGAAATGCTCCCTGGCAGGAGAAAGAAGGGGTAGCTTGAGGTGTTTTGAGTTGCGAAAATTGTATCCTTTCGCCTCTGTTCTGCCAGCTGAGCGTGTGCCAAACTAATAAAGCCGGCATGGAGGCCTACCAATCATTTTGTACAGCCGTTACACCTTGGACCCTTGTTGAGAGGGCAAAGCCGCTATCTGAACATCCAGACTGTGGGGTGAGGGGCTGCCGTTGGCCAGGGGTCCTGAGTGGGAGAGCAGCCTTTGTTCCTAGTAGCCGCTGTGTAAGATGAGGTGGGCATCTGTGAAACACAAGAAAGGAAGTGAGTGAGTGCTGAAGACAATACAGGAGGCTGCATTCTCCGTGCATTCCTTTATTCTGTGGTGACAGTGACCTTTAAAAATGCTTCTCTTCCCACCCCACTATTATCACTGTGGTGTATCCTTTGTAAGTTTTGAGAAGAGGTCAGCTTTTAAAGAGACCTCTGCAGCCAAACAATAAAACATGACTCATTTGAATGGGTCAATAAACCCTAAAAGATACTTGATGCAAGCCAACTCCATACCAGAGAGTAAAATTTCTGTCAATATTCAACGTAACTGGGCGAAACTTACTCTATGTAATACAAAGACATCATCTTTGTATCATAAGTATCCTCATCGTCATCTTAAAACATCATTTTTTTCTCCAATAATCAATAGAAATGAGATTATATTTTGCATTGAGAAAATCAAGCCTATTTTTAGACAATTAAACCAATTTTCACTATGGTAATTCATCAGCATGTAATTCTATTCATAGCATTGCATATTGTATAGATTGTAGTCAAAGTAATACTGTAATATAATGATTTTTAGTGTAAACCAGCATAAATCAAAAGCAATACAAGAAATCAAGAAATGTGACAAAATGTAAATATTTTATTTTTTATATTTTTTATATATTTTTAAATATTATATATATATATATATATATATAATATTTAAAAAATATATAAAAGTAAAATATTAATATAGCGTATTAATATATATTTTATATATATATATATATATATATAATATTTGCATTTTTGTACTAAAATTGATTTTTTTTGTGAAAGTCTTTAAAAATTATACTTTATTATTATTTTTTTGCTATTTTTTTCGTGTTGATTTTAGAGTGAAATGTGATCTAGGCATGTGTTTAACTGGTTTCAACAAATTCACCCCCATTTACCACTAAAGCACAAAGAGAAAAAGATAGTATTCAGAATTTCCGAGGTGCCCATAAGAAACAGCACTAAATCTGTAATATGAGTGTTATATGAGAATGAGGCTCAGATTCAGCTTTCACCTTGCGATCATAAAGCATACGCTTAGAGACCAGTTCAGTTTATTAGACTTGGTTTAATATGTGAGATCTCCACAGGGAAGTCCAAACCGAAGTTACTCATCCTTGAGTCAGTTCTCTGACTCTGAGCCCCGTCTCTCGTAAGCGGATCACTGCTGATTCCTCACTGTGTTCTGCAGTGACAGATGGGGAAGAAATGATGCTGGTAGATAAAGGCAAGCCTGGGGAGAAGCAGACAAACTGGAGGTGGACAGACATGAAAGGAAAGTCATTCCAGTCGGACTAATGAGCCTGAAAAGGAATGACAAAGAACTGGGATAGAGTCGAGGAAGCTGCTTGATACGTTGGAAAAAATATCTGACTGGCTGTTTTCCAAAGCGCAAACGGTTTTTACTCCAAGTATATTTATCTAGCTGAAGGTCAAACAGCTCAGAAGCCCCTTCTACTCAATAATGCAGAGCCGCGGGGCATTTTTTCCTTTGTGGATAAACTAGAAACAGAAATTCTGGCGCAAGGCGCACTCGAATGTAATTTCCAGATGCAATCCTGTTGATTAATCATGAAACTGATATTACTCTTCTTTCCATGTGGTGTGATAAAATTACCTGTTTTAGTTTAGTCTCAAAGGCTGCTTTGTGTTAATTTAATGCGAGTTCTTCTATTCTGGGGTTTTTCTTTTATTATATGTTTTTGTGGAATTCCCATCATGCTTTCTGGACCTGGCCTGAGCCTCATTAAGAGGTGATCTGGGGAGAAAGTGTTTTTTTTAGGTTGTGTACAGGACCGGATCGGCACAGCTCAGTCTTTGTTTTCTCATAATACAGTTGTCTTTAATCCTCAGCTCAAAATACATGTTAGATTTCCTGAACTCAGATCTCTATTAAAAAGTATTATAGTCACAGTTGTGAAGAGCTCTATATATCTATCTTCATCTGCACTCAACGGTCTGACAGACACTTTACAGAGGCGAAAGTCTTTGAATGAGGCGCAAGACAAACCTTTTTTTCCCCCCTTCCATATCTGCCTGGCTTTAGAAATTTCCTCTGACTGGAGCTGTAGATCTAAAGTGCTCTTTGGATGTGGAATAAAATGGATTTCACAGGACTAGGGACTTGGGTAACGACTCATACTTATCAAACAGACAACCTCATTTTCTCTCGGTTCCCTGCACTGTGGACGGCACAACACTTTTCGAAGTCAATTTCTGCACAGTCAAAAGTAGAATAGATTAGACGTATGTCTGTAATATGCTTCCTGACACCAAAGATCACTCTATTTAGTCACTAACAAAAACATATGATGTGTTTTGGACAAGCACCATGGTAGGAAAATGGTATTCTTTACTACATCTGCATTAATTGGCTTTTCAAACTTATAGAAACCCATTCACTTAACAAATTTCCTGTTAGCATGAGGAGAATATTTTAATTATTGTCGTTGAGGTGGTTAGTGGGGACCGTTTTAGAAATATTCCAGCAGGGATGGTCAAGGTTGTTCTTTCTCTTTTTTCATTATTCATCATTTATGTGACAATATTCCTGTGGAAATCCAATATTCCTCCGACTTGCTTAGTATTTAAAATGATTCACAGCCGAAGAGTGCTTGTATGTAATCTGAATTTCAAGTGACTCTAAAGAGATTGTGTAATTGGTCTATGCTGCACTTTCTCCTCTGTGTTTCCAGCCCATTAAATGATAAATATGGTGCTGACTTGAAATCTTGAACATAAATATTGGCAAACTGAATGACTCATTACAAGTTCCACTGATATTTGCATGTTTGTGGAAATTCATTGTCATATCCAATACACTATACTTAAAGATGCACCATTATAGATTTTTTGGGGGGTGATACAGTGGCAGATATTTAATTGACTGATATCCGATATTATTGCAAATATTATAAATCTAATACTGTTATTTTTAGCCATTTACGCTGAGTGAAATCATGTGCTTCTAGTGAAATTAAAACATTGTACAAATGAAAGGAAATCATAATACTCTTGAAAGGAAAACCATTGGGATTGTCCAAATTAAAATAATAATAATTTGAGCTTTACCAATGTGACCTCCGATACATTGTGCATCCCTAAACCTGTGAAATGCCGAGTAACCCACCTTAAATTCATCCAAATTCCATGTAACACTTAACATACCATGCAAACTGGTTGTATTCTTATACTCGTATATCCAGCTCAAATCATGTTTCTCTGGTTTTTTTGTATGTTGATTTAGTTGTTTTGTCCCTGATATGGCTCATAGATGTGTAGCAGAGCTTTAAAAGTTAAATGAACTATGATAATTGTTGAACATAGGTGTGGTGTCAGTCTCAGCTTTACTCTGGGACTCTGGGATACAAGGTCTGAGTAGCAGCAGATGGTCATCAGTTGCAGCTGATGAAGTGGTAGCTGGACGAGGCGTATTGCACACCTCCTCTGTGTGCGATCCAAACAGCCGCTAACATGCTAATGATTAAGTGTGCTGATCTTCTGATGCTCTGCTGCAGGGTGGAATTCCCTTCTCTCCTTTGGAATACAGGCCTCTCCATCTGTGAGATCTGCCTTCATTACTGTGTAGTCACCTGTCTCTGACTAGAAAGTACTATGGTGGTAACCAGGGCTGGGTAGGTTACTTTTATTTATACTTGTATTTCACTACAGATTACAAAATACAAGCTTTAAAAAGTAATTTGTAACGTATTTCGTTACGTTACTCAAGTTTAGTAACTTAATCTAAATACTTTAGAATACTTTGGAATACTAATAAGTGTGGAACAAACACAAAAAAGGTCATTGCAAGTTTTTATCTCACAATTCTGACTTTTTCCCTCAGAATTGCGTGATATAAAGTTGCAATTGTGAGTTATAAAGTCAGAATTATGAGATATAAACTCGCAATATTGAGAAAAGTCAGAATTATGAGATATAAACTCACAAACTAAATTCACAATTGCAATACAAAAAGTTTTGCAAGTATTGCAAGTTTAAATCTCCTAATTCTGACTTTACAACTTGCAATTGTGAGTTTAAATCTCGCAATTCTGAGAAAAATAAGTCAGAATTGTGAAATGCAAACAAATTGTGAGAAAAAGTTGCAGTGACGAGTGAATTATAAAATGACTCACAAACAACTATCACAAAACATGAAAACAGTCGTGGATCATCAGGTCGTGACAGGACAGTTAAGTTGACAGCGATTTTTTTTTTTAATGAATTCAGTCATTTTGTCTTGTTCAGGACAGTACTAATTAAAAATAACAACATTTTTATGATCCCTCTTAAAAGTATTAAAATGTTGATGAAACTTAACTCCGCTTTTTCAGACTGTCAGAGTCAGAGAATCACCAATCGCTGTTTAAATGACATTAAAATTCAAAGTAATCACTTTGGTAATCTAAAATACTTTTCAGATGTAACTGTAATCTGATTACCACCCATTTAAAATGTAACTGTAATGAAATACAGTTACTCAAATTTTGTATTTTAAATACGTAACTAAGTTATTTGTATTTCGTTACTCCCCAACCCTGGTGGTAACATAGTGATAGTATTTGTATGGTAACATCATGGCAATTCTCAGGTTAGCTCGGCTTTCTTTCCATTGTTGCACACCAGAAACCTTCTACAGTTTATATCATTAGCAGTGGGACATATTGTGCCTGTCATGCAAATATTTAAATTAAAATTCTCGCTCAAGTTTTTATGATGATGATGATGATGATATAAATTGAAGCATTACACCTAGCGGTCTCAGACATTTAGACCCCACTGTACACCACCGTTTATTGGTGTCTGTTATAAACACTATGAATTCTTTGTTGAAAGCTATATAACAGTTACCTCTGGACTATGTAGTGCAAATTATGTTTGGGACCAGAAAGTGCATCTATCTTACAGGAATTAATGCAATCCAGATGTGTTTATGCTGGAACCACCGTTGCCTCACATCAGTCTTAAGGAAACTATTCGAGGAAAGCTTAACATTTGCCAGAGTGCAATTATCTTATATGGCCGGAGAACAGTTCAGCCAACAAAAGCAGCTGTTGTAAAAGCTCTCTGTGCCATTTATATAGATGTCCAAATGCGAGTCAGCACATAGACAGACATAAGTGTTTAGTTCCAGGAGGTCGTTCTAAGTGGACACAGAGGGTTGACCCAACTACTACCCACAGACCCCGAAACTGACCAACACCCCCAAACTCCATTACAAGAGACTTTAAAACCATGTGCAATAGGAAATACGATAGCTACTTCCAAATGTCTGTGCTGTAAAAATTTCAACAGTTCAGCTAAATTCATCTTGTCCAGCAAGATTCATAGGGTGAATTTCAAACATCTTTTATGCACCCTTAATGGGCACTGCTGGAAGGGGATGCCACACAAAAGTGAGCAACTCAACTCCTTCCCAAAATGCTCAAGGTTGTTATCGAAGGGTACGTACAATGGCCAAGTGTATTCCAAATAGCCACACATTTTCCTACTCCCTCCAAAGCCTCCACTTCGAGGGCTCTGCCTTTCGGAGTGAGTTGTAGGGCATAGGGATGCTCACTTCCAACTGGAATTTGACTGGAATTCAACTATAGAGAAGGCAGTGTATGCTAATAGACCCTTCGTGGCAGTGCTGAAAATGCAACATGGTTGCTTTAAGAATTGTGATACGACAGATTTTGGAGTACATTAAGAATGCCTACACACTTGGCACTACATCAAGGCAGCCAACCCTGCTCCTGGAGGACTATCTTCCTGCAGACGTGGGGCTAGGACAATATTATCAATGCATCGTGATTCGTGGATCATTTCTAATCTTTTCCAAATGCATCCCAAATTGATTCTGAGCTTAGTTTTTAACAGCAGACGGAGCTCTAGGCTATTTATTAACCACACCAAGGAGACCGCTTGTGCGTTCGGCTGAGTCTGACAATGTATTTGCACCTCAGAATGCTTTTATGACTTAAGATTAATGTAAACGGCAAACACCCTTGTAACTCGCTTCAACCTTTTGAACTTTATGAATGATTATTTTATAGAAGGTTCAAGTGTTTGTGTAAAGAATTGGAAGGAAGCAGAGTATGTCTGTTTCTAAAGCACGCAGTGCCATCTGCTCTTGAAAACTAAGCTCAGAATCGATTCGAGAGAGAATCGCTAGACATACGAAAAATATCAGAATCGATCCAGAATCTTTTTTCTATTTGCGATGCATCGATGTATTGTCCCAACCCTAGTTCCAAACCTTCTCCAACACACATGCTTGTTACTTTCAAGTAGCCATTGGTTTCTATTCAAGCTATAAAGCAATAAAGTGGATTTGGATTGTACAACTGGACCAATCCCTCTCTAAAGTTCTCATTGGGCAAAGGATGTTTATCTCAAAGTGAACTGTAGTTACTCAACGTGAACTGCAGGGGCAGGTGGCCTAATAGTTAGAGCAGTGGTTCTCAAACCTGTCCAGGAATATCACCTGCCATACACATTTTGGACTTCTCCCTTATCTATCACATCTGATTGAACTCATGAGCTCATTAGTAGAGATTGCAAGACCTAAAATAGTCATACAAATACTACAGGGCTGGTGGTACTCCTGGACAGGTTTGAGAGCCACAGTGTTGGTTGGATTTGTAACCCAAAGGTTGTGGGTTCGAGTCTCAGTACCAGCAAGAAAAGTAGGTGGGTGAAGTGAATGAACAGCCCACAACTGAGGTGCCCTTGAGTGAAGCACCTAACCCCCAATCACTCCCCTGGAGCTACAGCAAAAATGGCTACCCACTGCTCCAGGTTTGTGTTCACGATGGGTGTTCGAGGCGACTGTGATTTCACCAAGTACATCATGTTCCTCGATCAACATTCCAATCAACCAATCAGATTTTAGGGACAAGTTTACAGTTTGTCAAGTTTAGGCTTAAAATCAGGGTTGGGCGCTTCTACATCAGTGATATTCACCTATCATTTCCCTCTAGTTTTAGTGAAGTTATGGGTTGGGTTAAACATATGGGTAAAGGTAGGGTTAGGACTAACTTTGAGGACAGAAATATACCAGGATCAACAAAATTTGTCAAAATCACAAGGATAGTGTGTTCAATACTCACTTCACCATGTATGCACTTGGATGGGAAAATGCAAAGCACAAATTCTGAGTAAGGGACACCATACTTGTCTACTCATCATGTCACTTTCAATTTTCACTTTCACTCTTAAAATGATCAACTTTTGGTTGTAGTCCTTGAATGTTACCTTCCCCAGTGGAATCGATCATTTTGCAGCATTTTCGGAAAAAACACGACCTCCCTGAAAGTGCCCTGAAATCATTGTGTATTCCCACATTTGCACGCCAGTTTTAGAATATAAAGTAAATTCTTTATCACATGCAGTACATTCTCTGGATGTATGTGATTCCAAAGTAGCTTCAGTTTCGAAACCAGAGAGTGGATTCAGTAAAATGGGCAGAATGATGACTTTTGGTTCATGTGCTGGCCCAAGTCATGCCAGCTCTTTGTAGACTTGCCTTAAACCAGTCACAACTGCTTCCAGCGATATTTAGCATTCAACTCACCACTTGGTGAAGTATTTAAAAAAGCTTTAAAAAGCTCATTATTCATTTCCCATCCAAGAAGTACAGCCGATTCAAGTTATTTATCCACGCAAAGTCCTGATGACTCTCTAGGCCAAGATTTGAATAATTTATGAGGACAAATCCAAAGTAATTGTGCTTAGTTTGAGTTTTTGCATTAGGCTTGTCAGTTCCAACCCCCATTTGCTTTTGAACGAGCAGCATAAGATATTCAAATGTGTCTTGATGTATGTTTATAATTAAAATGATTTATAATGTATTTGCTCATTGTTATCCTCTCTTTACCTCAACGTTTGGTCCTTTCCGGACTCTAGTCATAAAGTTTCGACATTTAAATGAATATGTTTGGCTCTCAAATGCAAGAATAAAAGAAACTGAAATGTTGAAATATATTAAATATTTGGAATGTTCATGCATGTGAATGTAATTTTTATTAAGCAATGATGCAAATACTTTCTGTTATTAAATCCCTAATCTCTAAACCCAAAGCTCAACCTGATTTCATTTCATCACATCATGTGGTGATGAGAAATCCAGTGCTGATTTTATCCTCTTCCTCTGTAGGTTCAGCAGTGAGGAACTTCAGCCCATTCCGGTTCTCCACGGAGCCGTCGGATACGCTGGCGGTGCGGGGAGCGCCGGCGCTGTTCAACTGCTCAGTCCACAGCGAGTCTCCTGCCAAGATCGAATGGAAGAAAGATGGCTCTTTCCTCAGCCTGGCCTCGGATGATCGAAGGCAGGTCCTGGCCGACGGTTCTCTGCTCATCAGCTCAGTGGTTCACTCTAAACACAACAAACCCGATGAGGGGGTTTACCAGTGCGTGGCCACTATAGACAACCTGGGCACCATCATTAGCCATACAGCTAGACTCAATGTAGCAGGTAAGACACATGGTTTAATGCACAGCATTCTCTCACAAACTGAGGAATATATGCATCATATATCATTGACTCATGTTGGGCAGTGGTTCTCAACTGGTTTTGCCTCAAGACCAATGTTGCAAGGACAGAATGACAGAGAGAGTGCTCTGTTTGTCTGTCCTGTCTTCATCCTTTAGCGTTATCGCCTGCAGTGGAGTTCAATAAGTCAGTCAGGCCGTCCGCTGATGCAGCACCAATGTTGTAAATGTCTGAGAGCAGGTACGTTTGGCAGTACTGCGGCTGCTAAATTGGGCCTTTTGAGTCGAAATGAAAGTGACCTTGTTTCATTTGCAGGAGGCAGGCTGCAGGGATTATGAGGTGTTTGAGTTGGGTCTTACCCTAAAACTCAATTTGCTGTTGGAGGGGAAAAGGAATGCAATTAAGTTACATCAAACCCTTACAGTCTTGCAGAGTGTGTAACCTCACGGAAATCTCTCTGAAGGAGTTCTCTGAAAAGTCAGAGACCGATGCTTATTTGAAGTTGGACAAGAGTCTTTCCCCCGTGGAAGTCTGTTTTGAGTGAACAAGCTCATTATTTCTCAAAAGCTGACATGGAGTGCAAGCAGGAGATTTTCATTGGGCTTTTTAGTGAGGTATTCTCAGCTGTGCAACAGATTGAACCAAAGCGTGTGGTTTACTGACAGTCTGCGCCGCTTAAATGGTGTTTAAACCGAAATCCCACTACTGGTTTTTGGGATTTTCCCATGGAGATGGAAAATCACAACTACTTTAATATCTCAAATCTTTCTCCTAGACAGCAATGGGATTTTTCAGAGCATTTCTTAAAGAAACAGACCATAGTAATCTTCTAAAGCAAAGATCTTCAGTCTTTTTAGGCTAAGGAGACTTTTGTTGAACAGTATTTACATACTTTTTATGATTGCAAAGTGATTAAACGATAGAGTAATGTACTTAAATGTTATAGTTATATTTTACTTAATTATCTTTTATGTACAGTAGGAGGGCCAATGGGACATTAAGCTACAAAGCTTCTAGCTTTATTTAAAAATGAACTTAATATTGTGTTTAACACATTTTAACAAAAAAATTCCAACAATTAGAGTATGATCAATTCATTCAAGACAAAATTATCTGAGCTATGCTTTCCACATTTGTTGTATAACTCTTAGGGTTTAAACTTTGCCTTACTAACAAATTGAATCATTTAATTTTTCAAAGAACACATGACTTGTACGCATATATAACTACATTTATTTGGCATATGTTTTTTAAAATAAATAGCTATGAAAAATGTTGTTATTTAAATAGAAAATAACAGATAATTCCATTAAGTCTTGAGCTTGAAAGAGAAATACACTAAGTGTGTTTGCAGGTTTGCTACTGTCTTGCCCTGTTGCTGTCTGGGAGTCAAAGAGAGGAAGATCATCAATAAGTCAAATACAGCAGTACCATCATCTTCCATAAATATGGACAGGCAGTGGATGTCTATGGAGAAACTGTTCACAATGCAAGAAAACAAACATGAAATGTGTATGTAAATAACTGACAAGTCATTTGTGGTTCGTTTGTACAATGAAATTTTGCATTTTGGTATCCTAAAACGGGTTTGAAAACCCCTGCCCTAAAAAGAGCAGATTAATTTGTATTACTAGCACAAACATGTCTGTGGTGTTTTGTTCTGTTTTCAGGTAAGCCAAATGAAAGTCGCTTGCACTCGCTCGTTTGATTCTCTTTGAGATAGCGAACCGTCTGCTGCGGCTGACAGGCGTGTAATAAAAAGGTTAATTGTTGCATCTTTGCCGTGGGCTATTACAGTGCCATTGCGCTGTGCCGCCGCCACAACCTGTGAGACTTCAGAGCGACAGGCACTCAGACAAATGTGAGAGTAATCAACGTGATGGATGGAAGAAATTGTGTCCGTTCTTCCGTCGTCATGTTTTCTTTCACTTTCCCCTTCTTTTTCTGCTTAACCACACATACAGAAAAATGCCCTTTTCATGGCACTCAGAAAGCGGCCGTCACGTACGCATTCATTCAGAAGGGGATTAGCCGTGGCTTTGGCTATTTGTATTCGTGGAGCGTCGGTTCGAGATGGCAGGGCAGAGAGCAAGACGTGGGTAATGGGAATTGTCTAGCTCGTGCCGCCTCACAGGGCGCTCCGCACTTTGAACCCAACTCCTCAAAGCAGGCTGGAGGCAGAGTCGTGCAAGCTGTGAAGGAGAACACCTGAAATGAAAGAGCTTGTTTGTATGCTCCGCTGGTACTCTGGAGGAATTATTTTCTGCATTTTTTCCTGTCTTTAAAAATGAGACACAACATTGCTGTGTAGAATCGCCTTTGGTGGATGGTGGAGCTCTGTTGTTGAGGTGATTTTGCCAAGTAGGACATGTTCCTGGATTTTCTTTCCAGGCCATCTTTCCTAGCTTAAGTCTGTAGTACCCGGAGAAAGCTATCGATTAGCATTTAGATTCATTTCAATGGCAGTCGCTCGGCCAGCACTTGACCCCTTTGAAACTTGCATCATGCCACCATGTACTCCCTCCTGTCATTGTTTGAGAGAGATTGAAACCGGATACGCATTAACTACCGGTACTCTTTTTTTTTTTTTTAATCTCTCAACTGCTCAGACTTGATTGTTCTCTATTGTGCAGTTGATCCTATTTGACATTTCCCAACAAGGCATTTCTCTGGTCCCAGAACAGCAAGTCGAACAGAATTTTTTTGACTTGGAACAGCCAAGAACCACGAACCACGTCGGTGAAAAATGCCCTCAATGACACAACTGTTTTCCCATGAATATATCTGAAGTAGTTCAGATGGCCCTTGATATCTGGTGCTCTGCATAATCAGAGCATGTTTTGTGCCGTACAAACTGATCCGAGGTCAGAGTTCTTCATAGCCCTCATTCACCCTTCCGCATCCCTCTTTTCCTGTGACCTCTGCTCGAGTGGAGTTGAGCTGTTCTCCATGCTGTCTGCTATTCTCTCAATCAATCAGTGTTTCATTTCACACTTCAGCCCTCTGCACAGATCTCTCTCGGCCCTGCTGGCTGCTGCCCAGCAATGAAATTCAAACGCAACACAAACAGCTATGAATTTCAAACACCAGCGACACTGAAAGCATTCATATTTCAGATATTTCATTTTGTGATGGTTCCGGTACAATTGTAGTGGTTGTACTGTTTCGGACAAACTCTGTTGTTGCTTATGTTTGGAAAAGTCTGACTTTCCTTTTTAGGAAATGTGGTAAGAGTTTCGGCTTGGAAACTCTGGCGGAAAATGTTTAGCCTGGCTTGATGTCACAAACGTGATGTCACAATTGGAGATGTACACAGTTAATCATTAACAGTTTCATTCTAAACTGCATGAGGAATGAAAGTAATTAGTATATTTTTTTTATTTCTATAGCACATTTATAGAGCAAAGGTCACAGTGCTGTACATGCAAAAATAAAAAGGAAACAAAATAAGAATAAGGGTGCGTTCACACTTGTAGTTCGGTTGGTTTGGTCCGGACCAAAAAACAAAAACAAAACATATAGTCCTGGTCCGCTTAGCGTTCACACTGGCATTTTTAACAGCGAACCTAAAGTTACCGAACCAAAGGCACAGGGATACGGTCACAACCTGATTGGTCGGCTTTTATGACGTATATTTCGCGACAAAGCTTTCTTACCGAACATTCAAAACAATGCTGTGTTCTGGATTAAACGCCATCATTGTATGCGTGTACATATGCTTTATTTTTACCAGCTAAGAACTCACGAAGAGCTCATAAAATGTTCAAAACATTCAAAACGGCACCAGGATTTCCTCCGTTGTATGCAGAAACAAATATTGATGAGGCACTTCACCTCCTCGTTGCTCCACGTTTGCCCTCGACTCATTTTGGATACAACGATTTTTCCGCGTCGTCAAATCAGCTGACTTGTAGCGTCGCATCTTGTGACATCACGTCCTGTTTTTGGTTCGTTTACGTGTCTTTGGTCCGTGTTGCGCTCATATGTCAATCGAACCGCACCAGAGTTCGTTTGGAAGCGGACCGAGACCCATCTTTTTAGCGGTCTCGGTCCGCACCAGGGTTCGGATGGCAGCGTTCACATATGTTCAAACGAACCGCACTAACTGAGCAATCGCACCAGGGTTCGCTTTAATCAAACCAAACATGACAAGTGTGAACGCACCCTAAAAGATTAAATGATATAGAGCTATTTAGACACAAGCTGCTAAGTGTCCACAGAATCCACAGATCTTAGATCCAAAGGAAGAGCATTCTAGTTTAGGAGCAACAACCTCAAAGGCACAGTCACAGTCACCTTTAGTCTATAATCTGAAATGTGAGAGACAGCTAACAAGATCGGCTTGGAGGATCCTAGACTCCTACTGGAGTTATAAGGTTGCAACAACTCTTTTATATAATCAGGAGCTTGGCCCTGCAATGCTCTAAACACAATCACAAGGATTTTAAATTGAATTCTAAATCTGACTGGGAGCCAGTGTAAGGAAATTAAAATTGGTGTTACATGTGATCTCTTTGATGACTTGGTTACAAGCTTAGTGGCAGCATTTTGAACGGCTTGTAATCGTTTCAAGGATAAATTACTAAGACAAGTAAATAGAGAATTACAATAATCAAGGCGGGAGGAAATTAAATCATGATTGATCATCTCCATCTCCACTGTGGACACAACTGACCTCAGTTTCGCAATGTCTCTTAACTGATAAAAACAGGTGCGAACCAGAAAGTAAACATGTTGATCAAGACTCAAGTCCGTGTGAACACCTAAATTACGAAGAGTAGGATTAACAGAGAGAAATAAAGGGCCAAAACTTTCCATCACCTTTGGGATAACACCAGCAGGAGCCAAAATAAGTACTTTTGTTTTTTTAGTATTTAGTAATTGCTTGCCATCCGATCTTTTATATAGTTTGTACAATAAAAGAATAGACAATTTTCATGTGGCTTACAGGTGCAGTGTGTAAAATTTTAGGAGGATGGATTGATAGAAATGCAAAACTATGTTTTGAGTGGTGTATAAAGACAACACATAATGAACCGTATGTATTTATTACCTTAGAATGAGCCATTTCTGTCTACATACACCTCGGGTCCCCCCTATCAATTTGTCATTTTGCGCCAGCATGTTTCTACAGTAACCCTAAACGGACAAATTGCTCTACAGAGCGTGTTTCGTCCCTGTTCATTGGTGTTTTTAGAGGCAGCTTGCATCGTCACTACGTTGAATATGCACGAAGAAGAAGTAGTAGTAGTCGTCTGGTTTATAAGAAGTTCTTTGTTAGAAGTAAGAAGAAACCTCATTGCTTGCCTGGCTATCTGCTGTCTCAGACAATGACATCTTGTCTGACATCTCATCTCGGCCACTGTAGCTTCTCTAAAAGTGCTTCGAAAGGGAGGGGTGAGCGCGTTTCTGAGCTGTTGGTTGCAATTCGCAACCTCAACGCTAGATGCCGCTAAAATTTACACACTGCACCTTTCAAAGGAATATATAATTGAATATATCATCTGCATAGCAGTGATAGCCAACTCCCTTAAATGTACTTATCAATTGCCCTGCCTAAAGGCAGCAAATATAATGCAGAAATCAAAGGGGCCAGGACAGAACCCTGGGGAACACCACAGGACAGAGATGCTGTTGATGAGGCATGATTCTGAACTCCTACGGATCTGATAAATATGAAGATGACCACTTCAAAGCCGTTCCACAGATTCCAACACACTGAGCCTTTCAATTAATATGCAGTGATCAAGAGTATCAAAAGCAGTGGTAAGATCTAAAAGAACCGGTACAGAAAATTCACCTGCATGACCTTGCATTAACAAATCATTTAAAACTCTAAGAAGAGCAGTTTCAGTCGAATGTAGATGATGGATATTTCAGACTGAAATTTATCAAACATAATCATCTAAAACAGCTGTAAAGTTGATCAACCGCTTTTTCCATGACCTTAAACCATAAAAAGCGACTTTAATTTTGGGGCAAGGATGGAAGATTTATTTTCTTGAAATGGTTGAACAACAGCTTGTTTAAAATGAATTGGAACCTGATCAGATTTTAGTGAATTATTAATTATAGAAAGCACACAAGGACCAATGGTGTCAATAAATTTCATAAACAAATCAGTGGGTACCACATCCAGAGGATTAGAGGAGTTTTTCATAGAGCTAACTAAGTTTGTGAGATCATCTAATGTTATCTGGTGTTTGGCCTGTAGATAGAAGGTATTTGAAGGGAAGGAGGAGGAATAATGCTAACTCTAATATTGTTTATCTTACCCACAAAAAAAGTTGCAAGAAAGAAAGTGAAAGAAAATTGAACAGTAGTTGATGGCAGAGAGGCATTGTTATTTATGGTAGGAATATCCCACATCCAATTATGGTGTATGGTGTTACCCTGTTTTTATTTATTCTGGCCTTTTCCCATTTTTATTTATGAACAGTGGAAGATCTGATAATGTGAGCCAAAATCGAACTTGCAGTGACGGTATACACACCATGGTAATGTGTGTCGGAGCACATGCGCTAAAATGCTAGACTATGAAGAGGGATTGCCCTCTTCACTGGTTATTTGCTCCCGTGTCAGCTTTCAGTTTGAACGCTGAAATGAATTGCAGCCTGAGATAATATCTCAGGGAATGAATGCTGTCTGAGATTCATTGTGTGCTCATTTGAGTTTGAAATGCTTTATCAGTGCTGCGAAATATATGCCTGCTCCCCAGATAGGCACCTTTCTGAGAACATGCCTCTACTGTTCCACTGACGTCTGTATTGGTATGTGTGTCCTTGTTTATAAATGTTCTTTGAAGGGTATTTTGGTTAAACTAATGGGCGTGGACAACAATTATTGATGACATTTTGAAGCTTAGGTTTTATTTTTATACTTAAAGGGTTAGTTCATTAAAAAAAAAAAAAGAAAATTATTTTATTAATTACTCACCTTCATGTCATTACAAACCCCTAAGATATTCGTTCAACTTCGGAACCCAAATTAAGATATTTTTGATGAAATCCGAGAGCTTTCCGATCCCCCATAATCAGTTGAGCAATTACCACTTTCAAGGCCCAGAAAGGTAATAAAGACATTGTTAAAATAGTCAATGTAGTGGTTCAACCTTAAATTTAAACCTTAAAAGTATTCTCGTCACTTCATAAAATTAAGGTTGAACCACTGTAGTCACATGAAGTATTTTAACAATGTCTTTACTACCTTTTTTGGCCTTGAAAGTGCTAATTGTGTTGCTTTGGATCAGAAAGCTCTATCTAAAATATCTAAATTTGTGTTCCGAAGATGAACGAAGGTCTTACAAGCTTGAAATGACATGAAGGTGAGTAATTAATGACACAAATTTCATTTTTGGGTAAACTAACCCTTTAAATATATGGACACAGAAACCTCCCGGAGAGTAATATTTACACAATATCCACACTCAGGAAGAGAACACAGATCTGTTGTTTCATGGTAAAGTTTGGCACAGGATTCCAGTGACCTGAATTGTCATTCACTGTGAGCACTCAAGTCTGTCTTTGGATCAGCTCCACTGCCCGTGCTTGTGGCTTTCAGCTGTGCGGCCTGTGCGGTGCATTTTTAGCTTGTGAACAGGTCAACAACATTTGTCCTTGTTGCTGTATCCCACCTCCCGTACACATAAAAGCAGAGTCATGCAGAGAGAGTGTAAAATGGATAAGATGGATCACTTGGAGAAAAATGAATGGGAAAACCTCAACACTCAATATGGTGGCTGTAGGAAAAGAAGTTTGCCAATAAGCAGTGCAATTACCCAGCTATGAGTAGACCAAACCAAATTCAGATTTTTAGCATGATTTCAGCTATAAAAATTGTTATTATTGTCAGATTTGACATATGCTGTTAAAACTTACTCTTAGCCAGAAATTTTGCAGTCTTTCTGTATTCAAGTACATAGGCGCTTGGCTATAAAATAGCTGCCTTGTGGCGTTTCCAAAATGGCCACAAAATTAACTGGCTGGCCTTAAAGGCACTTGTTTGGCTTTGCCCATTGCTTGTGCTGTACAATTCCCATTTGTTATTGTTGAACTTGGAATAGATCAATAATATTTAGCACAGGACTCAGAGCATATTTGAGAGACGGTGTTTGTGCGTGGAGGCATTTGCTCTATTTTAAGGTCTGTTTTTGTTATAATCTAAAAACCGATTTCAGTGTCAATGTGCTGACAGTTCGATGTCTACTGCATGGTAATGTGAGAGGATGAAAACAGCAGTGCAGCAACAAGCAAGAAGGCCAGTGGCTCCCAAAGGCACTCTGATTGAAAGAAGTTGTTCAGCATTACATTTTAGAGCCTCTTGATTTAATAATTAATAATTCTTAAGAAACACACATGCATAGTTGCAGTAAGTAGAAAAATATACAGTAGAAAATGTCTAATTTAGAAAAGGTGAATGACATTAACAATTTAAGTTCATCTTCATTTGGGCTGCAAACGCTTTGCTAGATTGAGTGACTTAGATTCTAATGAATTCTTGTTATATCAAATTAATTGTTAGTCTTTTTCATATGGATATGCCTTTAGTGACAATGGCTAAAAACCATAAAACTCACATTTTTATTTCATAAGGTCTGAAATGGTAACGATGGATGACCAACATTGGATACGCTTTTTTTTTTTTCTTTCTTGTTCACAATTGCCAGATCCAGGATGGGGATTCTCTGAATTTTTTTAGGGAAGTAATATGAAAGCATACATATTGTGGGGCATTGGCTCTTTGAATGTTAAATGTGTGAACAATTGACACTTCGCCGGCAGTTTGATTGACAGGCGATCTAACCAATCATAACCTCGAATCTGCCATTTTGTCCGACAAAGCGGTCAGGGGAGTTAGTAGATTAACGTTGGTGAACTTGAACTTGAAAAATTGTGTCCTCACGTCTTTCCGCCCTTGAAACAACATTCCTTCTGATGTTCATTCATGTTTATTTGATGCTATAAATGAACTAGTATGAAGAGATGATCGGTTCACGAGGAGCTACAGCGATCTGTCACGACACATTAAAGACACACTACACGCTATTTATTGTTTAAACTTATTTAAAAAATTACAAATTTGAAATTTGAAACATTATTTCATATCAAAAGTAACCTGCTCTATCTTGTCTTTTGACGTGTTGTCAGTGTCCTCTTTGCTCTGCAATGTAATTTTCACTTCGTGAGAACATGATGTGTGGCGTTAGAGCGCGTGGCTTGTCGGACATAGCAACAGTAACTAAAGGGGGCGGGTCTTTACGAAGAGTCAATTGACCAATTCCGGACACAGATTTATTGTCTTTTTATAGTGTAGGGATGGGAAGTTCTAGACAGCATTTGATTGGACAGAAAACCTGATGAGAAACCACAATGGAGAATGATCTTCAACTTGAGATCTTGAAAGGTTTTCAGATTTCAGCCCATGGAACCGTGTAATCAAAAGTTGTGGAATTTGGCACATAGTTTGAGGACAGTCAGAACATTAACCACAGCAATTTTGGAGTCTCTAACTCAATCTCTCTAGCACCATCAACTGTCCAAAGTTGCACTCATGTTTATGCTATTAACTTTTAGACCATAAGGGCTAGAAACACAATCACCCCTTTAGGAGTTTTACCTTTGGGATCCATTTATAACTCTTCGTCACTCACCACTTATAGAGAGGTCTTCGGAAATAAACAGAGTGAAATCTGCATAACAAAGCAAATCTAGATGCACTTTGTTCATTGTTTGTACTCCCACAACACATTAAGATTCATCACGCAGTGCTGTGGAGAGTGAGATTGGATGGTCGACAGCACGTTTTTACTCGAGCAGGACTCTTTGGCTCTTTCAACTCTGCGCTGAAGTGTCATTATGCCAAAGGCCTCTCATCTAAAAATTGGCGCTTACAAATCCTGATCGCTCCACTCAAGCTTCAACCCCGGGGGAAATCTGCTCTTCAACACAACTCTGATTGAGACGGACAAAAGCAACGTAATGCACGGCTGTCCTTCAACAGATTGACAGACCTTTGAACTGCATCCGTTTGGATCGACAGGTTTGTTGAGAACATTGATAAGCAGTGACAGTCCTCATGGAAGGAAGAATGATTTATTTTGCCATCGACCTTAAATTCAGATTTTTTTACCCCCCATGCTTTTTTGCGGCCTTGACTAGGATACTGTAAGTATTCAAGTAAGGTGGTAAATGAAGCATGCGTTTGCTCCTTGGACTTCAGCGGTCTGTTCACGAGAATCAAAATGAAAGTGATGAAAGCGAGCAAAGAAGCATTCCAATACGTGAATGGTTGAAAGGGGTGGTTGATTATGATTTCACGTTTTTAACTTTAGTTAGCGTTGCTGTTAGGGCATAAACAACATCTGCAAAGTTACGATGCTCAAAGTTCAATGCAAAGGGATATTTTCTTTGAAAAAACTCTGTTTAAGGACTACAACAAACGGCTGGTAGGGTTAAAGCTCCACCCTCTTCTGGAAAGCGGCCAGGAGCAGCAACTCATTTGCATTTAAAGGGACACGCACAAAAATGGCTTGTATTCGCTACTGAAATGCGGCAACACGGTCAATTTTCATCACCGCTAATTCTTTGACGTTGGCTTGGTGTGTCATGGGCTTTATAGCTCTTTAGACAGTTTCTTAATTTAAGTTATAGCGTCTTCTAAACTTCAGGCATGTCATCAGTTTCTGTAAGACTTCAGTCTGTAGGTGGTAAGCTCCTGCTTAGCGCCCTTGTCAGAGCAGATCGAGGCACCATGGTCAACCCTTCAGCCCCAGAATGCCATCTGTCTGCAGCCAGCAGATTCTCAGCTTGCTTCCATGCAGTAGCATTTTTCCCCTCGACTGCATGCGCTTGCTTTTTAAACCCTCCATTATTAGAATATCTGGCTTATATCTGTGTTTTTCAGTTTCCAGATTCTCACTGTAGCGTTATTGATTTGTCTCTGCCGTCAGTGAAGTCAAAACAATTTGAATCCAGGGTTGTTTATTCTGTTTAGTAGCCTTTAGCGGGAGGCTCATTTGTATTTGTGTCAACGCTTTGTCTCGATCCTGGCCATGGTTTCAAAGTGTCACTCAAAACTAATAAAAGATGGGGAGGCAGTCGCTGTTGCCACGTTACAGGATTCTCGTCTTTCTCTCAAGAGCAGCAGGGGAGTGAACGCTTGTAGAAGTAAAGCAGACAGCCGATTCTCACTCTCTGAATAAAATAAATCCGGTTTCCGAGCTGGACGTGCCTGCCGGGGCCCGCTTAGAGCAGCTCTTTGAACAACTACAACAGAATGATGAGAATGAGTGTTTAAGGTCCTCGTTTCATGAGGTTGCCCTGAACCCTGTGTGCAAGGGCCTTGGGGAACATTGAGGAATTTCACTGCCTGCTAACTAACTTCTGTCAGTATATAGTGAGTGAAGTGTGTCCAGGATTAGACCATGAACTCAGGGCAAAAGCAAAATGTACATGTGTAGCAGTTTTAGGGATGCTACTTTGAAGTCGCATCTACAAGTTTCACATATTTTAAAGGCACAATATGTAAAATGTTATATTAAAATATCCAAAAACCACTTTTACAGTTATATATTTCGTTCAGCTATGGACTTACATTATCCTAAATATTTCCAAGAATTTGTAAATTCTGAGAAATTCACAATTTTAAATAGTGTCTGTCTCTTCCTTGTCACTTGTCGCCTGCGTTATCCCTGGTTTCCGCTTGTACTGCACAGTAACAATGGCAACAGATGTGGACAGCTGCGTAACGTCTAGTGGCATGCTGTTGTTGTTTCGTTAAAACATTATGGACCCAAAGGAGAAATAAAACAACGATCAATATCAGCGTGGCGTTTCTGAGATGGCGAGAGCTTTGCGACAAACTTTGACTTCACAGAGACGACGCTCTTACACGTTATCAGACAAGATAAGCAAATGTAGGCTACATAACACTAATCATGTTATATAGCTCAACACGATGAAGTGTTCGAATATCATCAGTATGATAATCTAATGTTGATCTAGCTCACTGTTCAGTCTCATACAACCAACAAACTAATACTAAACATTACAACTTTCAACACAGTCAAACACAGTTTAGTATGATAGTGAAACATTAGATCAAGTGAAACAGCGCTGCGTTATCTCACAGTTTTAATTCATCAAATAAACTGATCTGTATGAGTAGTATTTCAGCACTTATGAGTAGTTCGATAGAATGAAATATCCTTGTCCTTTATCCCCGGGACTCGCGTGTGACACTGATATCTGTCTCTCATAATCGCGCCCGTGATTCTCGGCCCCGCCCTGCTTCACCACAGTCATGTTAAAAACATGCATTCACTCATCCATAAACATTATTTCCCCATAAACTTTTTTAGATCCATCGGCATGACGACAAGTTCCATGATTCCAAATTCACTGCGTCATCAATCTACGCCTTTGTTATTGTTTTGAAGAGTTTAGCGACCCCTAGTGGCGAACAAAATACATATTTTGCCATTAAGTTAGTTAAATGTCTAATTTCAGTGCCATTAGTGTCACCATACTGAAAGAAGACCTAAAATTGGACTTACTGAACAGCTTGCTCAGCTCCAAAGCTGCATGCGTCAAGTCAAGTTGAGCTTTATTGTCATTTACATGTGGGGACACACAGTGGTACATAAATACAGTCATACAACAATGAAGTAAAACTGACTGTAAATATTCTATACAAAGTATACAAATGCTTCAGATAAATTCTCTACATGTGCAAAGAGTCGAGCAGCTGGCTGGGGAACAGTGCAGGATGATTTGTAGTGCATGAGCATGTAAACATACATATATTACTGAGTCTTTCGTGAAAAATGCAGTGAGACAAAATGCAATGTGTAAAAAGTGATGTAGCATTACACTACACCGCTAAAAGTTGTTTTGTAAGCAGCTGAATACTAATAGTGGCTAGGCTACTTTTACTTGGTTGCTCTCCAGCACTGATGTGTATGCAGTATGTAGGTTGTACAGGAGAGGTGCGAGACGACATTCCTGGGTTTTCTCTGCTGGTTTGTTTTCACGGTCATGAAGAGCTGTGGTCTGAGGGGCCCCTGCAGCTGCAGCTCTGTTTGTGCCATGAAGCTTCACACCTCACAGAAAGAACCTGTTCAGACTGGTCAGATATGAAACAACAACACTAGAGGGTGTTTTAGTGTCAGTGGAGCCACCATCACTGGGACTGGAGAGGGGCTTTATCACTAGCTAGTGTCAGTCACAGGCTGTCTCACACTCTGAAATCAACCATGCCGGCAGTTTTATGTATATGGGATCTCAATGACACCAGGATCTAGTGCAGAATCTTAAAGGCACAAGAATGATAACTATAAAGATATTATATACGATAAAGTTTGTTTCTCTACTGTTTCTATATAAAAATGTTGATAGAATGTAAAGTATTTGCTCTGGTTCTTTTTAAAATGATTTTGTTCCGTTATTGTGTGTGTGTTGATGTCATCTGTTGAGGTTGTACAAGCAGAATGTGGCGGTTGGTCGGTGTTGTATTTGTCCCGCCCCTCCTCCACTGTGATTGGACAGTTGGGTACAAAATGAGCGCTGCGTTTTACCCAAAGTTGAACATTCAAGTCTCGGCGAGCGGTAAAAATAGAGCACTCAGTGCTGCGGAGAGCCTTGTTACGCTCCTGGTGCTTTAATAACGTGCCACTCCCATTGAAAACAATTGGGAAAAAATTCTTTGGTGGACACACGGCCTTATATTTAGGCCAGATTTCCTATCAGCTTGCGCCAGTGTAAACCTGTTTTGGCGTTAAAAAACTTCTGACAGGATTTACTAAAGAGACACAATGAAAATTTAGTGCTGAAAAGGAGTGGACAGGGTTATTTTTGCATGTTGTTGGGAGTTTCCGTTTCAGACGCAAAATTTATAGGAGGAGAGTATTTAAATGAACCATACAAGGTGATTTACTAAGGTTTAAACTAGTCAGTTTACTGTTATTTGCACCAATATTGACTACCCAAAAAAAGCTTAAACCAGATGCTAATTTGCGCTGCTCTTGGTAGATTGTGTTGGTCATTATGGAAATGATCCATAACTTTCCACTCCCATCAGCACTTTTTTAGAGTTGCGCTAATGCTAATTTAGTAAAATCTGAATCTTTTAAAAAAAAATTAGTAAATCTGGTGATTTTTAGATATCTTTATCATTATAGTTATCGTCTTTGGTGTGAACAGGCCTTAATTCTTGATTTAAGATTGAAAAGGTTCTATTATAGAAAATTACAATGTTACTAAACGGATGGGATAGGATTCTAAATATAATATAATTTAAAATTAGAAATGTATAAATTAAAAATAAACCTTCATTAAATTCCTGAAGAGAAATAAAAATGGATGCCAATTGTAAATGTGCAGTAGCATCGATTTTCCTGCTTTAGTCTTTTATTATTTTCAGTTTTCAGCACTGATAGGACTATATCCATTAATTATTTATTATTTCATCATATATGTCATCATTTACATAATACATGTATTTATATGAATCATTAATTTATATGTGAGTATTATTTCGATTTAAAATTAAATTAACTATTTGGTCAAATAATCCTGATTAAATAAGTTGATCTAAGTAAATATAAATATGATTAAATATTAATAAAATAACACACTCATTTAAGCATGAACATGGAAATAAATATATTTTAATAAAACTATCGACATGTCTGTATAAAGCTTATCATCTTGGCTCATGAATATTAATTAGATGATGAGCGCTAACCATAAAATATTTATGTGGCTGGCTTTTTTTTTTTTTCTTCGCGCGACAGCTGAAACTCTTGAATATGATTGATTCTCAAAAAAAACATGTTATAATGATTGCTATACTACTGTGATCCACCCAAAAGAAATAAAGGAACATTGTGGAGAAATTTAATGATAAATATTTGAGCTCACATTAAAACCTCTCTCTTTAGATTTTTAGACGTTAGTATTTTGCCACACATTTTTAAGTGATAGTTCACTCAAAATTGAAAATTCTGTCATTTACTCACCCTCATGAGTTTCTTTTCTCTGTTGAACACAAAAGAAGATGTTTTGATATGAGAATGATGGTAACCAGACAGCTGATGGCAGCCATTGACTTCCATAGTATTTTTTTTTTCCTACTATGGAAGTCAATCTGCTTGATTACCAACATTCTTCAAAATATCTTTTGAAGAGAAAGAAACTCATACAGGTTTGAAGTGAGTAAATGATGTCAGAATTTTCATTTTTGGGTGAACTATCCCTTTAAATGTTTATCTGAAGAGAAAAATCTGTGAAGCATTTATTGTTATTTAGCGGAAACAACTGTGATATTACCGATATCTCAGATGCGATTTGTCTTTCCTAAGGGTGGTAGTCTCAAATGTAAATGCAGAAGTATCATTATGCGGGTGATAAAAGCATTCAGAATGAAGCTGTCTGTGATTTGCCCAAAGGGAAAAGGAAAGAGAGTGCAGGATTCACACAGCTCTTGGCTTTCATACGCGTCTCACACCCTCGGTTTCGCAGGTGTCCGGTCTGAAGAGGCTTATTCTTCTTAGCTGAAGTGAAGAACAGAAAGGCGAGCTGGAGGGAGGCTCAGCTGCTGGCGATCACGCCGCTGCGTCTGTCACCTCTGGCTGCACGTCCTGCCCTCTCTCTGTCTCCGCTGTCTGGGTGGAGCTGTCTGGAGAGTGTGATGCCCTGCTTTTTTCTGTTTTTCTTCTGCTGACTAGTTTCTCAGCTTCAGCCCCTTCACACTTCGTAGTCACCTCATAAGTGCGATTGGCTGAAGCTCACCAACAATTACACTTGACAGATTATTGTTCTATGTGCCAATTTGCTGTGAGCCATTAAGAAAGACGCATCCAACAAGTCACGAGATGAGAAAGACACCTGCTCCTATGTGCTCGTTTTAATGATTGGACGGCCTGGAGGAGGAAAAAAAGTGTCTCTATCCTCTCTAATTTGGTCTGACTTTTGGCAACCGAAACACACGGGTACCGCCTACATCCTGCATCAAGAAACCAGAACCCATTCAGAGGAACAAGATCCACGATATAATAATTTAATCCTGTTTTTCCAATGAGGTTATATATGTAATTGATTAATTTTAATGAAAATAATTCAAAATACATAGAGGTTCAATTCAATTAAAAAATTATGTTCTGATTTTAGGATTTTATGCAAACACATTGAAAGGAAAAGTGAAAAATCTCTTTTTATGTCTTCATTATTTTTCCAAGACGGCAATGAGTTATTTGATTTGATTTGATTTGTTTGTTTGTTTTGTTTTGTGTTTTTGTTTTGTTTTGTTTTATTTTCTATTTTTTTTTTATTTTAGATTTATTTGTTTGTTTTGTTTTGTGTTTTGTTGCGTTTTTTATTTTTATTTTATTTTTTATTTTATATTTATTTGCTTGTTTTTTTGTGTGTTTTATGTTGTTTTGTTCTGTTTTTTGTTTATTTTTATTTTATTTTTTATTTTATATTTATTTGTTTGTTTTGTTTTTGCTGTTTTTTGTTTATTTTTATTTTATTTATATTTATTTGTTTTGATTTGTGTTGTTTTGTTGCGTTTTTTATTTTTATTTTATTTTATATTTATTTGTTTGTTTTGTTTTGTTTTATGTTGTTTTGTTGTGTTTTTTGTTTATTTTTATTTTATTTTATATTTATTTGTTTGTTTTGTGTTTTATGTTGTTTTGTTGTGTTTTTTGTTTATTTATTTATTTATTTTTTTATTTGCATGATGTAATCATTTCCATCTTCTTCCTGATCTCAGCATGTTAAGAACAAGATCCATGTATGTTTGAACTTTAAATGTGCTTATATTGTAAATAGCTTAAAAATCTCTATTTATGCTATATTATCACCGAATATTGGACTTGTTTTCTGTCAATTAGGACAGTTTTTGTATTTCTTTTTGGAACAGATTGATCGTAAGCCTCACTGATCTGAACTTATACAGTTTTGGCATACAATCAGTCAGTTTCAAAAATAAATACAAAACTTGTCCTAATTGAAACAAAACAAGTTGACAAAAAGATTGAATCCAATATTTTGTGATAATATAGCAGAATGAGATATTTGTAAGGTTAAGGCCAGTCATTTTTGACTCGTAACACCACAAGTGTGACATTGTTCCATTTTGCACAAAATAAAAGCGTTTAGTTAAACAGTCTGGTTAAACTTCAAAACACACTAGTGTGATAAACAAAATATTTTATTCAATATTAAACACAAGTAAGGCTTTTTTTAACTAAAAAACTGAGGTGAATAAGCTCAGATCAGTGAGGCCTACGATCCAAAAAGAATCCAAATCTGTCCTAATTGAAAGAAAACAAGTCGACAAAAAGATCGAGTCCAAGATTCGGTGATCTCATCGGTTCTCACATTGCACTATGAGCTTCCTGTCGAAGGCTGAGTCCGGAAAGCCTGACACAGAGCAGATCTGCAGATGCTCAGAGAGTCAGAGACCCAAACAGACACAAAGAGCAATGGCTCACTGTTCCTTTTGTGTGTCTATCAGCAGCTGTCAGCGCATTAATCAGGTTAGCCGGTGGGCCGCCTGCAGGGGGCTGACCGCATCAGGCAGGTGATGAGGGCCCAGCTCTGTCCTCTTTGGCTAAAGTGTGCATGCAGACTTTGTGTGGATGTTGGGCCCTGAGAGGCTTTGATTGGCATGTCTGTGGAGTCTTGTTCTGCTGGCACTGTACGGAGCACGCTCAGTCCAGCCCTGTGGAGGTGCGATTCCCCACGTGTCTGATAAGAGGGGAGACACAAGGTCCTGACAACACATTTATCTCTGCTTTTGTAATGCGATCCCTGCGGTGGTGCCGTCTCCACTGGTAACGACCTCTCGTGAAGGTCAGTATGGCTGAGAATAGTGAACGGGTCGATCAGGGTAAAATATGTCACCTTAATAGTTTGAAACCAAATGGAGTCAGTGTTGAGTTTCTTGCTTTTTACGAAAAAAAGAAAACACTAACAAGATTGATAGTCTGACTCTCGCTGCTCTTTTGATGTGATTTGAAGGAATCTGATCAACCCGTCTACAAATGGGAAAAAAGAATACATTTTTGACAAATAACTAATATCATTGAAAATATATGGGGGTTCACGGTATATCACATCACATAAAACACATCAAGTAACGTAATGTAACAAAATGTAACAAAATATATCAAAAATGCATGCGGGTTCTACAAAAAAATCAGGACTCAAATTCTGCGTTTTCAAGACAATGAAATCTTTTATGTCTCAGTTGTTTTACCAAGACAGTGAGATCAAATACATCAAATAAAACTCATTAAATAACGTAACATAACGTAACAATATGTAGCAAAACGTAACAAAAACATAACAAAATATATCAAAAATCAGGACTCAAATTCTGCTTTTTCAAGACAGTGAAATCTTTTATGTTGTTTACAGCAATGAACATCACATATAACATCGAACATAACATAACATATAACATAACATAAACCGTATATAACATATCTTAAATCGTTCAAAATATATGGGGGTTCATGGCTGCAAAAAAATCATGAATCAAATTCTGCTTTCTCAAGACAATGAAATCTTTTATGTCTCAATTGTTGACAGCAATGAACATCACATATAACATCAAACATAACATAACACATAAAACATACATAAAACATAACATATCTCAAATCATTCAAAATATGTGGGGGTTCATGGCTGCAAAAAATCATAAATCAAATTCTGCTTTTTCAAGACAATCAAATCTTTTATGTCTCAGTTGTTTCACCAAGACAATGAGATCAAATGCATCACATCACATAAAACATCAAAACATAACGTCTCAAATCCTTCAAAATGCATGTGGGTTCATGGCTGCAAAAAATCATGAATCAAATTCTGCTTTTTCAGGAAAATGAAATATTTTTTGTCTGTTATTTCACCAAGGCAGTAATGCGATCAAATATAGGAGATGATGTATTATGATATGTGATATGATATGAAATATGATAATTTGAAATACAGTGGGGTTCACGGCTGCAAAAAATCATTATATGTATCATATATATATATATATATATATATATATATATATATATATATATATTATTGCTATCTTGCTTCATCTATTTAATATATATATTAAATAGATGAATATTTTAAAAACCCATATATATATATATATATATATATATATATATATGGGTTTTTAAAATATTCATGTATTTAATTGCTAGTCTGCAATTAAAAGTCATTTCAATTTGAACTCAAATATCTTTCATCACATTTTTCCAAGACTAAATTTCCTGAGCTACTATCCACATTGACTTCGTATTTCTTACTGTGTCTCCAATTTGTGTGTATTTATATTTCTCCTATATATTTATAATAAAAATCATCAAACATCTTTAAATCTGACATAGAAACCACTGAGCAATTAAACCACAGTGTCCCAGTGCTTCATACTTCTACAATATTCAATAAATAATTAAGGGTTCCAACACCAATAATTATTAGTCTGTTTTTCCTGTCTGTGCGGTTGGTATTCATGACATGTCTTAAGGGCATAAAGGACTGGTGCATTTTCATTAACTCATCTGTATGCAAATTCAAGATCAAACAGAAGCCCCTCCCCTTTAGCAGAGTGGGTCAAACCCACTGATGCCTCTTACAACGATCACAAATCTACAGCTTTTTAAAAACAATATAATTTATTATGTATTTGATTAAACTTTAAAGATGATTAATTCATAAAAAAATACTTTTTTAAAGCACTTTGCAAAATGTTAAACATAACCAGGCCCATCTTTCCCAGTCATCCTCAGTGAATCCCAGCTGTATTACACTGTCCATCTCACTGCGGCTCTCCTGCCATCTAGTCTCCATGACTGAAAATCATTTCTTTTGCAATTACCTCCACGGCACTGTGAAATGAAATGTCATCCTGTTTGGTGGTATTGGGCTTTCCGAAAACTCTCGTGTGGTGACCGCGTTGCAGCTGATCACGGGAAAAATCAACAGAACATTTGACAAGGTACCAGAGGATTTCATGCAAACCTGTCACTGATGCTTCCTTTAAATAAATTTAATCTTAGCAGTCTGAGCGAGGTCACCTGACCATAACCCGCTGTCTCACTGTGGTCTTTGAGTCAGTGGTGAAGCAGATGTGAATGTAGGCTGGTGATATCTCACATTGATGCAGTGCTAATGTATCAGATGGGAAGTGAAGTTTTATTGTGTTAGACTTCTGATGAGGCAGCCTCATGGGAAAGCTGCTCGTTCACTAATGTGTGTGTCCGTCAGCAGTCGGCCGCTTCTGGGAAACCGGCTCAGAATATAACCCGTGGGCATTCACTGACATTCATCTCTATAGTTAGGAGAGATGAAGGACTCTGTAGCTAAAAGGAAATAGATGAATTTTTGGTTAACCCACATTATTTCAACAAATATAGACCGTTGTTCTCACAATCTTGCATCAAATCTAACTGCGATTTTTTTTTTTCCTGATATAAATTGTGATTGCAATTTAAAAATGCAATAAAAAAAAAAACACTGTTCATGTGCTTGTTTGCAGGGCTTCAAAATTGGCCAAATTTTGTAATTTATATATAAATATGGATGGATATAATAATAATAATAATAATAATAATAATTGAAAAGTAAAAAAAACAAACATTAATTGTAAAAAAAAAATTAATATACTATACTAATATTTAATTTGTTAAATTTCAAACGTTAAACGTTATTTTCAAAACCATAGGAAACTCTTAAAATATCCATGAAATCAAAAGGGCGGGGCAACCTGTCACTCATGAGATCAACCAATAGTAAAGCTCAACCATCCAATCGATTCCCCATGGACAAAATCAAATCCCGGCCTACATTTGTTCTTGTTTGAGAAGCAGTCAGATATACGTCACAATTGGGCAAGAAAAGACTATCGCAACTTCCATTTTATTCCGACTTTAAAGCTTCCCTTAAACCTCCATAAGGAACAAAAGATAACTTGTGTTTCAATAAACTCAAAGTAACTTTCCAAACTCCTGTCTGAACTTAAAGTAATCCAATTTCAATCTAGGTTAATAGTTCCCCTTTTTTATGTCGTATTCAAATGTATATGCAGGTTCTTCCATAGTTGACTAAATAAGTATGAAATTATGTTGGATATACATTTACATTTATTCATTTATCCAAACCAACTTACAAATGAGGAATATCACAAACAATGAAGTAACAATCTTTGCAGTACACAATGACAAGTTTAACAATTAACGTGATTGGCTGGATCCGGGCCGTGTCCGGGTCGGATGCGGAACCTGCGCCTGTGCGCGGCAGCAGCGTGGCCCTGTGGAGTCGGCGGAGACTGTGTGAACTAGATCATCTCTTGTGAGGGCCTTACCGACTCATCAGCCAGTGGCACAGATCCCCAACAAACCGTCCCATACCGGCGTGATTAAAAAGATCTTAAACTAGATGGAACTGGATTAAATATTTTGACTGTTGCGACTCCAATCGGACTTACGACCTGTAACTCTGCCTGAGTATCAGGCAAGTGTTCACTGTTGGCCAGAGGAGAACTAAGCCTGGTTTCTCCCAAGGTTTTTTTTCTCCATTTTGTTGGAGTTTTGGTTCCTTGCCGCTGTTGCCTTTGGCTTGCTTAAGTTGGGGAGACTTGCTTGATATTCAGCAGTGATTTTCATATACCTGCATTGGCGCCGTTGTATGTGAACTGAGCTGAGCCGGACGATTACGTCACTGTTTTCTCCAGTGCTGATATACATAAATTAACTAGACTAATAATTATTGATCTTTGCAATGGAATGAATCGATAATATATAGAATAAGCTGAACAATGACACCATTTTCTCTGGGAGCTGCTGTGCAGCCAAAAATGATTTGCCAATTGTTAATGTAAAGCTGCTTTGCCACAATTTGCATTGTAAAAAGCGCTATATAAGTAAAGGTGACTTGATTTGACATCTTATTTCACCGCAATCTCAAGAAGTTCTGTTACAATAAATGAAACTGACTGCACAATGAATATCTTATTCACATAATTCTTTGTTATAATGAGGGGATATTTGCCAGCGTCAGAAATCAGACTTCTGATCGGTCATTGCGTTCAAGAAATCAACAGATATGTTTGTGATTGGCTACATTGTTCAACGCTGCAAAAACACGTTGTATGCCTAGAGCGCAAACACAGATCGTTTGTCAAATATGTTTCACCAATATGATATTTCGGTGAAAACTGATCCTAGAACAGTAGTTTATGTGCAGCTTTTCACTCTAAAAGCAATCAAAAGCAGTGGTTCGAGTGAGGAAATTTCACACTAGTCTCAAGACCGGAAGGTAAGCTTTGTCCGGCCGCTCGGCCGAATTTCATATTTCTGAAGCTAATGTGTTGTTTAAAGTTACCGCTGTAGAGATTAGTGAGCTAAATGCTGGTTATGGAAAACATGAATGGCCAAATCCACAGAAATGAGGATTTTGCTCTCAGTCGTAAGGTTGCTTGGCGACGGTCCTGATACCAGCACAACCTCTGTCAGGTTTTAAAAGCAATCCCAATATATTCATATATCTCCTTGAACGTTTAGTGATTATGTGTCAGATCTATCACCATAAATTATGCCATGTCATCACTCTTTAAACTTCTTGCAAGTCATTATTTAGCTTATATTATCAGTGCTTTCTTTTACCACACAAGTTGACTGAATTTTAACTCCCATCTTAACTTGCAATGCATTGACTTAAGAATCATGGTAAGAGTATTTAACCAAACACAGAGGAGGTCTGGTTGGTTTTGGAACTGGCTGTCTTGACTCCATTTAAACTCATAATTGAAGATCTTGCAGACCACTATAAAATATTTATCTCTGCTTGTAAGACTCATGCAAAATTTACAGGCTGGGAAAGGTGACATGCAATTCTCAGTGTGACTCCTCCCTGAACTGGGTCATGTTATGGCTGGCAGTTTTCTCCTTTAGGTCCTTCTTAGACAGCATATTTATAGAACTACAGGACAGATGACTGGAGCTCAAACAGCTTTCTTATTTGGACTGAAGCCATGCTAAGATTGCACCTCAACATGAATATTTCATTAGAGAAAAAGAAGGGTGGTCAATCTAAATTTCATCTTTTAGTAAAAGATGATGGAATGGTAGTTGGTCATTCTCAGTAATCAGGACTTTTTTTTTTTTTTTTTCAATGACACTCCATCTCTCAAGATCCAGAAAGGTACTAAAGACATCGTTAAAGCAGTCGACATGTCTATAGTGGCTCTACAATAATTTTGTGAAGCGACGAGAATACTTTTTGTGCGCCGAATAAAAAGAAAAACTAAATAATGACTTTTTAACAATATCTAGTGATAGCTGATTTCAAAACACTGATTCATGAAGCTTCGAAGCTTTATGAATCTTTTGTTTTCGAATCACTGATTCGAAACAAAAGATTCATAAAGCTTCGAAGCGGTGTTTTGAAATCGGCCATAATTAGATATTGTTGAAAAGTCATTATTTAGTTTTTTGGCTTTATAATATCCAGGTTTTAAATATGTTTTAGTATCTTTCTGGACATCTGAAAGTGTTCATTATCTTGCTGTCTATAGAGACTCACTGAACCATCGGATTTCATCAAAAATATCTTCATTTGTGTTCTGAACATGAATGAAGGTCTTACGGGTTTGGAATGACATGAAGGTGAGGAATTAATGACTGAATTTTCTTATTTGGTTGAACAAACCCTTTAATTGCATGTTAATGGCAATTACAAGAAAGTGCAGCACAGTTTAGATTTATATAAAATGCAATTAGCTGAACGTGAGTGCTTTTTGACCCACTTAAGTACATTTCACAATTACTTCCATTGTCTTTGAAATAATGACTAAAGTGTACTGCCGAATGTACTGACTTTAATGTCCTTTTATTGATGTTTTTGTTGTGTATTTAAATGTATTTATAATTACACATTTGTAATGATGAAGTTGCAATTCAGTAAAATTAAAATATATTAACTTTAGATGTAATATCAAATAACACACTTATGCTTAAAAGTTATAATCAGTACTTTACATGAGTAATTAAAGTTTTGTCATTTATTACTCACCCTCATGTAGTTCCAAACCCGACTTCCGTTCATCTTTGGAACACAAATGAAGGTCTTTTGAATGAAATCTGAGAGCTTTCTGTCCCTCCATTGACAGCCTACGCAACTGAAACTTTGAAACAGGCGCAAGTGACGAGAGAGGGACGGACACTATTTAAAATTGTGATTTTCTCTGAAATTGCAAATTTTTGGAAACATTTAGGATAATGCAAGTACACAGCTGAACGAAACATATAACTGTGCAAGTGGTTTTTGCATATTTTAATATAACAATTTTACATATTATACCTTTAAGTGCTCTTTTAAGACGTAAACACGCAAGTACGGTTTTTAAAAATATACTTTTAAGATTCAAAGTACAATATAATAGCACATTCAATACAATTAAGATTAAGCACGCTTCTTTTTTCATAAGGAAAGGCTAAATATGTGTAGCTAAACGCATTTAAAATAAACAAGGAGGCTGGGTAATTGCATGCCATTGCACAATAATAGAAAAAGAATTTCAATAAACAACTCAACTTTACATTACATTTTTAATTAAAATGTAATGGAAAATAAAGGGCTCATGCCAATTTCTTGATATTCCAAACATTTATAAATAATGTAATTTTAAAAAAATGTAATGTAAAGTATTAAAAAAAAGTAATGGTCATACAGTATATATCACACAGTTGGTGCCACTTCCTGATAATAATGTGTACGGCTTTTATGTCACTGGGGTTTGGCCTTTGCTTAGGTTATAAGCTACAACCTTTGTGTTTACTGCTGCTCATGCTGCTGTGAGGTTGGTCTCTTTGTTTTCCTTCCAGACCTTCCCACCCCCAGATTTATCTGCTCATATCCAGCTTTAACAGCGTCGGTAAATCGCCCTCAGCACGACTCGCTCTCTACAGGCCTAAAAAACCTGTCGCAAAATGGAGGGAGCTGTTTGTCCGTGAGCCTGTAAATTTCTGGAGCTTTTTAAAGAGCTGCCTGCCGCCTCTAAGACCCAATAAAGAAGAGGATCCAGAGAGTCGAATGAACCATGAATGAGCGTCAGCCCAGCGGGGTAGAAGAGACCTTATACCCGCTCAAATTTTTTTCTGGGTTTGATGGGAGTAAATGGAAGTTGGGGCCCACTTCATGGTACACTAGGGGCCTTCGGAGCCCCTGATTTGAGGTTTTTACTTCTCTCTGCATGATTTTACCATCGCTGTGGCTCACATTGTGTGGAATCTGATTTAAGCTATGTCTGGATATATTTGAAAATGACATTTTTGTTTCAAAACGCTCTCCATCCACACAATAGCGGTTTCAATCACGTCAGCAATCAGTAAAATCATCTTAATGCACATGTGTAAAACATTATAAAAGCTCTCTGAGATTATACAGAGAGACCTGGCGCAATAAAGCTCTCTATTCTTTTGGTACGGTTATTTTATTTGTAAAATATTGTATCTCACCACATACTCTTTAGCCTAGTGATCTAATGCATAAATATTATGAGGGATTTAAACTTTGTCAGCTGAAGACCAAAGTTTGGTTCGAAGATAAAAAACATACCAAGCACAATGTTCCCTCACTTTTCCTGATTTCTTACACACACTCGGCGTTCGGAGTTGTATTGATTATCGGCCGTCAGAGAAAAACGAAAGCTGATGTTCTCCGTGTGTTTTTCTGTCATCTCTAGGTGCATTCATATGTAAATTGCGCAATCTTATTTTGTCCATTAGATCGAAATATCTGAAAAATCCTATATATGTCCCTCCCCTCGAAGAAATCAGGACAGAAGTGTTTGAAAGTGGACAAAAGAGACTGATTAAAATACCAGGCGTAAACAGGAATGTGTCTCCTTCGTCTACTCGTCGACCAAAACGCATCCTAATACCAATTAGCAATTCCTCATGTTTTGCCGCTGGACAGCAATTGTGAGTTCATTTTGTCTTCTTTGCAAGAATGTAATGTGAAGATTGTACAAAGTAACATCTATTTTGAAAGTGAATAGCACATAGCAGAGACATACCAGTCTGAACATAGATATATATCGGTACGCTATGTGTCAAAAGACTTATTGTGCCATCGTTACATTGTGGTAGATTCTCCCCTACGCATCTGACTTAAGTTAAACCAAATGTCCCCAACACCTGCAATATTATTGAGACGAGCAGGGCGAGCGAGAGCCGTGAGGGAACGGCTGGTGACGCAAGAGATAATGAGCGTCAGCTGCGCGCTACACCGGTCTCGTATCTCTCATGGAGGAGCTCCGGAAGCATAAAAGAGGAGCGATGACAGTGAAGGACGAGAGAGGACCAGGCCTGGATTGTATGTTGTTTTATTATGTTTGTATTTTACTTTCGTTTTATTGTTTGTTTGTTTATTTATTTGATCAAAATTACGTTGAATGTTCGCCGGTTCCCGCCTCCTTCTTCCCGCCTCCTTCTTCCCGTACTTAAGAACTGTGTTACAACTATCCTCAGGTGAATCCCACACGCTGAAGTGAAGCTACTCTGACTGCATAAGATCCCTAAGAATTAGTGTTGCCTGATAGCATCGAAACCCCGCCTAAGAGTCTCACTCTCAATCTCGTCCCTTTTGAACACGACCACTTGGGAATGAGGTCTCTAGTGTTCCACTAACTTGCTGTGCAGCAAAAATTAGGCAGACTCCAGATAATGCTGTTGAATATGCTTTAATCACGGCCGGAGGAGCTCGAATCAATCACAGAGAATCACCAGCAACAGCTTATATAGTATATGGGCCAAGCATTCTACTATAAGATTGGTTCAAACCCTTCTGTTACTAGATAATGCAAATTTCGATCCGTGTAAATCATCAGCTCTTTGATTACTCAATATGTCAGGGGTCTATATTTAGGTAAGGACTTGGCTAGACAGCTAAGTTTCATTTTCCCTTTTGTTATTTTCAGAAATGACTCAGATTTTGGCCCAAGGTTTGGGGAAATTTAGGTTTCAAAAGCAAATGAATATTAAACCCGCAAGAAAAAGTAATGCTAGTTATGATTAATTAAAAATTACATCACAATATCAACACCTTCATTTTTCCAGTTCACACTGCAATGTGAAAATGGCGTTTATCTACTTGAAGAGTACCTTCAAAAAGCTCAGTTTTCGCAGGAAGAATGGCAGAAACATTAAGGAAAAGTTTTCAAATGCATCTGGATGGAAGTTCTCATCATCCAATCCATTGACCCTTTGCTGCCAGTTTGATTGACAGGCGATCTAACCAATCATAACCCCGAATCCGCCTTTTTGTCCGACAAAGCGGTCAGGGGAGTTAGTAGATTAACGTTGGTGAACTTGAACTTGAAAAATTGTGTGTCCTCACGTCTGAAACAACATTCCTTCTGATGTTCATTCATGTTTATTTGATGCTATAAATGAACTAGTGTGAAGAGATGATCTGTCATCCATACGGAGCCACTAAATGGTATTTATTGCATAAACGTCTTTAAAAAATTGCAATATTTGAAACTTAGTTTCATATTAAAAGTAATCTACTCTGTCTTGTCTGTCGACGTGTTGTCAGTGTCCTCTTTGCTCCGCGATGTTTTTTTCACTTCGTGAGAACATGATGTGTGGCGTGAGAGCTTGTCGGACATAGCAACTGACCGCGAACGGTCAATTGTCTGTTCTCTTCTGCCTCAGTACTAACCTGTAATGATCATGTTAGATTAACGAGTTGGGGATGTGCTGTTAAACAGTGGACAAAGAGTGGCAGAGCTGATAATCTGACCATTGAGTGGAATGTCCTGTCCAGTGAAATCACACAAGAGTCTGGCCAATAAACTCTAATGGCTCTGTCAATCCCGATCTCCAGTTTGTAGTGTGTTCTTGTGTACTCAGATTGATGCCTGGGTCAGGCCACCAGGACGGGATATGTGTGTGCATGTGTGTTTGTTGAGTATTGTAGACCCTCAGAGCTTGTCTGGGTTGTTTTTGTGAGGTCCAGCACTGGGTCCCATGTAGCATCTACAATGAATCACTACGCAAATGTTGCTTTTGGACTAGGAGGCTGGAAAGGACGAAACAGAGAAAGAATATAAAAGCAGGGAGGGTTCCCACTGCCACCAAAACACATTGCCTGAACTGTAGCCTAAACTACGAATATTTTCTTTACCAGACCCTGCTGAAAGGAGTCGTTTAAACCAGCATGAATTCCCATGCCGGTCCAAGTTGGTTTATGCTGGTTTGAGGCTGAAATTTTCAGCATCATTACTTCAGTGTTCAGTGTCACATGATCCTTCAGAAATCTCAAGCAGCATTTCTTATTATCAATGTTGAAAACAGTTGAGCTGCTTCATATTTCTTGTGTAAACTGCGATATTTTTTTTTCAGGTTTCTTTGATTAATTGAAATTGTAAAATAACAGCATTTATTTGAAATAGAAATTTTCGGAACAATATTAAAGTATAAATCTTAATGCATCATTCTGAATAAAAGTAATAAAAAATTATATTAAAATATATTAATAATAATAATTATTATTATTATTATTATGTATATACTTATAATTATTATATACTTACCAATAATGCATGTATTTATTTGCTAAATAGACTGATATAGTCATCCACTTTTTAAAAAGGTCAAACTGTCCTCTGATGGTTTTTATTTTGCAATAATGACCAGCTTGCATTGTCCCTTGAATATATTGTAAATATTTAATATTGTAGCCATACAGAAGTGGATCTAACTATGCCTGGATTTTTGTCTTTTGTCTTTTTCTGATTTGCTCTGATATGGAGCAGTACTAGTACTTAAGAGTTCTCCTCAGAAAGTTTCCTGTAAGAGTATAAAAGCTGTTCTGTTGTAAAAGCCTGGTTTTGTATATAGTTTATGAGGGGATTAAAAGCCCACAGCATGCTCTGTGAAACCTTTCTGTCTGCTGTTATAAAGCAGAGCCTGTGGGGATGAATGAATGCTGTTCTCTGTTCAGTCAGAGCCAGCCGCTGATAGCATCTCTCGCTGCGTGCTCGTTCACATTAGTCGAGAGCGAGAGCATGGCATGTCTGTAACGGACTAATGCCAGACAAAGGAATCCTCATCACTTTTCTCTCCTAGCCTCTCTCAAAGACGTGCTCCTGTACGAGTCTTTGTGTTCACCTGCATGCGTCTCTGTTTTGAGCTTTAGCTGCAATGCTAATGTCAAAGCAGCTCTTTCCGCCTTCACATGCACCAGCAGAGGTGTAAAGACTAGTCCTACCTGAGAACCATACTTAAAGGGATAGTTCACCCAAAAATGTATTTGCTCACCCTCATGCCATCCTAGGTATGACTTCTTTCAGACGAACACTTTCGGAGATATATTTAAAGCTCTTCCAAGCTTTATAATGGTAGTGAATGGGGGATTTTGAAGACCAAAAAATGCATCCATCCATCATAAAAATAATCCATACAGCTCCAGGGAGTTCTGACGCAAAGCGATGGGTTTCTGTAAGAAAAATATCCATATTTATAACTTTATTAACTATAATAACTAGCTTCTGGCAGATGACCGTACGCATCGATTTGTGGTGGAAGAGTGACCTCTGACCCGACGCATGACACAACGATGAACGGAGAAGTGCAGAGGATAGACCAAAAGAAGAAGAGAAGTCCAAAATTAAAAATTTTAAAGAGACATATCAGAGGATTTCGATATAAGAGAAGAGGAGCTTGAGTTTGTTGAGCAGCTCTATTTGTTTGAACCACGAGAGGCGTTTAAGCTTACGCTACTCCTACATCCTACGTCATAAATCGCGCCACAGTCGACCTGCGTTTGAGTCACAGAAATGAACAATTTCAGGATCAATAATGAATATGCCATCATAAGCAGTTGAAATACACCCTGGTCGTAATATTAAGTAATTTCTCTGGACATTTTCACTGTGCCAGAGCTGAGGTGCAGAGAAAACTGTGACTTTGTAATCTGTCAGCACCACTTCCTGTTTACAGACCAGGTTCTTGGCGGGTCCGGCGCTTGAGGGACACCAGGGGAACTGCAGGAAGTGTAAACACTTGTGTGCCATTTCATTTACAGATGTTTGAGGGTAAAATGTGCCCTTGGGTTTTAGATGTTTTGCTTTTTTCACCTCTAAAGAGCTGCTAATTGAGTCTCTGAAAATAATTAACCGTTTAAAGTGAATATGAAATTAAAATAGACGTATTTATTTTTTTAAATGCACATTGCGTATGATTCCTCAGTGTACTTTATTACAGTTGTCTTCAATTAATCAAAATACAATAACTCCACCGCCTCTAAAACAATTAGATCTCACAGGCAAAGAAAATAATGTTCAGGCAAATAGCTTTAGGCATTGCTGTTGGTATTGTAAAATTTCAAAAGCCGTGCCAGTCTGTTTACGGAAGTGAATATCATTTCATATTGACTTCAGTGCAAACCTGTATATGATAATGAATTTATTTGGGACGCATCCGACGTATTGGCCAATAATCTGTATGGGCCAATAAAAGCAATTATTTTTTAACATCGGGTCTATTTGACCCTATGAATCACCCGTAGTTCAAGCCAGGGTTGCCAGGTCCTCAGTTTTTCCCTACACCAAACATACATTATTTGTATCAAGACTCCCAACCAATAATTGCAAAGAGCTTCGTTACTTGTGTCTCAGCTTTCATTTGGTCCATTTTGTCATAAAATGCAAATAATAAATGTAATTTAGAGGCTCTTAAATGTGACGTGACGGATCGCTGTTGTGCCTCAGTTCAAGTGACAGTGTGGAGCGCAAGTCTTCTAGTTATAACACGAAAAAAAACATGCATGAACATCAGAATGTATGATGCAAGATGCATTATAACTTACCGAAGTGTCTCATGTAATTGCTCAGTGTTTCAACAATGAAAAGACATCAATAAAACAGCTTGTGAGTGTAACGGAGGCCAGCTAGTTGTTGCTGTGCGAGTAAACCTCACTCTTCTGACCTCAAGAGATGACAGATTCTAGAAGTTGCAGCCTTAAGCCTCCTTGTTAGAGTGTCTGACTCCCATGCTGGAAAACCTGGGTTCGAGGGGTTACATTGGTGCCGTGACCCGGATGGGACTGAGGTTTAGGGGGGTGAGTGTAACAGAGGCCAGCTAGTAGTTGCTGTGCGAGTAAACCTCACTCTTCTGACCTCAAGAGATGACAGATTCTAGAAGTTGCAGCCTTAAGCCTCCTTGTTAGAGTGTCTGACTCCCATGCTGGAAAACCTGGGTTCGAGGGGTTACATTGGTGCCGTGACCCGGATGGGACTGAGGTTTAGGGGGGTGAGTGTAACAGAGGCCAGCTAGTAGTTGCTGTGCGAGTAAACCTCACTCTTCTGACCTCAAGAGATGACAGATGCTAGAAGTTGCAGCCTTTACCCTCCTTGTTAGAGTGTCTGGCTCCCATGCCGGAAAACCCGGGTTCGAGGGGTTACATTGGTGCCGTGACCCGGATGGGACTGAGGTTTAGGGGGGTGAGTGTAATGGAGGCCAGCTAGTAGTTGCTGTGCGAGTAAACCTCACTCTTCTGACCTCAAGAGATGACAGATGCTAGAAGTTGCAGCCTTTACCCTCCTTGTTAGAGTGTCTGGCTCCCATGCCGGAAAACCCGGGTTCGAGGGCTTACATTGGTGCCGTGACCCGGATGGGACTGAGGTTTAGGGGGGTGAGTGTAACAGAGGCCAGCTAGTAGTTGCTGTGCGAGTAAACCTCACTCCTCTGACCTCAAGAGATGCTCTAGCAACAGATGCTAGGGATTGTAGCTCCTTGTTAGAGCGTCCGACTATCATGCTGGAAGACACGGGTTCGAGGCCCGCTCAGAGCAGGTCAAGTAGGACTTGGGTAGAGGGGTTACTTTGCTTCTAATTTCATGTAATTCAATGAATATCATTAGAATTATTGTTCTTTTTAACTCCGTTACATGAACAGTCTTACTGGTATCCAATGTTGATGATTCATTACTTAGTTATGAAAACACTAAAGATGAGCTCATTTATATATGCATGTTTGAATAAATTTGCCATGAAGAGAAGTGTTTTCGAAAACTACCTTATGACCAACTGAGTTGTATACAAGCATTTCAGTTTTTATTTGTAATTATTATATCTGAAAATAATGGCCGTTGAATATAATAGCTCTGTTGTTAGTTTTAACCTCTAATATTTTAGTAATGTACCAAATGAGAGGGTTCCCTGTATGGTTTACAGCATTAGTTGGGAGAGATTTTTTTTTTCTTAAGAAAATCAAAGTGTCCGAATCGGCATCGGCAGATATCATTCTGAGTAATCGGAGGAGAAATTAAGTATCGGTGCATCTCTAAAATTTATTCTCCTTCTCTCTGCTTTCAGGTATACCACGGTACCTCAGTCAGCCGGAGGCGGCGTCAGTGCGGGTGGGTGACAGTCACGTGCTGAACTGTGAGGTGAATCCAGATCTGGTGTCTTTTATCCGCTGGGAACAAAACAAAGAGCCGGTTGAGCTGGACCAGAGAGTGTTCACGCTGCCCAGCGGAGCTCTCGTCATCAGTAATGCTACAGAGGCGGACGCAGGTCTGTACCGCTGCGTGATCGAGAATGCTGGGCCCACCAAGACCAGTGAAGAGGCGCAATTACAGATACTGCCTGGTAATTACTCCATACTTAATTAGAACCACATGCATCACTAGGGTTTTTAAAGGTACCAAGTCAGTACTGAAATTTTAAAAATGTGTCGATACCAATGTTCTCCCCTAGCACTAGGTTCGTAAACACGTCTGATTGGCCATTGTGTTCACACGCTCAATGTATGTGAACAGCTAAATGTATGTGTATGTATGTGAACGGCTAAAAATGATCAACACACGGGAGCAGAAGTGTTTTGAAAGCAGGCGTCTATCAGCGGATATATTGGGACGCCTGCTTTCAATCGCTCCAGTGTGTAAGCGTTCAGTGAAGAGCATCAAATGTGTGGATTTACAATGTTTTTGAAGCGTTGATCATTGTAGCCAATCACAGACATATCTGTTGAGGACGTGAACACAATGGCCAATCAGAGGTGTTTAAGAATGCATTCAGGGGGAAATGCTGGTATCTTCACATTTTTGAAATTTAAATACAGAAGTCGGTACTTTTGACAACACTAATCGGAATAATGTTTCGAATTAAGATAATTCATGTACTATATGTCTTTAAAATGTGAGAAACATAAATTCACTCAGATTTGTCCCAAAAAAAATGTTCCTCCTTAAAAGAATAAAATCTCTTAGGGGGAAAAGGCCAATTTCCCTACATTCCTGACAATAAAAATGCAAGACATTGATTCTGATTTTCTGTGATTTTTCATTCCCTACTGAAACTCACACAATTGAGGGGAGGGAGAGAGATTTAAAGGAAGCCTCTTGGAGCAGGATGGCCACATGTGGTGTTATCAAAGAAAACAATGTAATTTATGCTAAAGTTAAAGAGGATTGAGCTCCTTTGTGGCAGATACTCAGCAGGCAGATTTATTTTTCCAGGCAGAACGTGAACCAGGCCTGAAGCACCGTCGCCTGCTGAGGTTATCGCACCAAACGTGGTGCAGGAGGAAACATGATGCAGTAATATGTAAAGAGAGAAATGAAAAATCCTTTTGAATTTCTTTTTCCCTCAACGATAGAAATAATCAATGAGTATTAAAGAGAAATTTTAAAAGCGTAAGCCTAAAAGGTTAAGTATATACTGTTTATATAGTAAATGTTAAAAAATAATAAAAAGTAAGTTATTTGTAGAAGATTCCCAACAGGAGGCACTTTTGCTGTTTAAGCTCCTTGACATGTCAACTTATGGCTCAACCGATAGCGTGAGTTTGGGGTGGGACTTCCTGTTTGTCTGACCTATGGTAGCCAGAGTGTTTAGGAAACCTGTTTGGAGCAAATATAATTTTTTCTTTGAATTTGGTGCAACTAGCGGAGCAAAAATGAAACTATTCATTTAAGGTCAAGGTCATCTCAGATGTTTTTCTTGTTGTATTCATTTTCTTGTTTTCTTGATGTTTAAATGTCCAGACATAAATACAGAGGATCTGGATGTCTAATTTTAATGATTTTTAAGGAAGTGGGAACACATCCTCAAAAAAACAAGATAAGCTTGCTTGGAGAGTAACATTTTGGAAACCGTATTGAAGAATGTATGTTTTTTTCTTAGCCCACTTTTTAAGCACAAAAAAAGCCTAAATTGTTAAATTCATACTTAAAGAGATAGTCCACTCAAAATTAAAAATCTGTCTACATTTACTCACCCTCATGTGGATGCAAACATCTTTCCTTCTTTGGAACCAAATGTTGAGAAATCAAACAACACTGGATCCATCTGACTTCAATTCTGTGGACGCTGAAAGATTTCTCAACATATCTTATTTTATGTTATTCGGCAGAAAGAAGTCAAACTAGTTCGGAGTGACTTGAGGGTGAAAATGTTTTGTCTTTTGTTGAACTTTTTGTTGAATCACTTCAAATAAGAAAAATAAAATTCCCAATGAAGTAAGAAATATAACTGAAACTTAAAGACGGTATTAAAGCTGCAATATGTAACATTTTTGCAGTAAAATTTCCAAAAATCACTGGTCCAGTGTTATATATTTTGTTCAGTTGAGTACTTTCAATATCCCAAATGTTTCCAACTATTTGTGAATTGTGAGAAAATCCCAATTTTAACCAAGGATCCGGGACGTGTGAGGGAGTCGCCTGTAAATAGCGTCATATCCATGTTACCCTCAGTTTCCGGTTTTATTTTGTAGAAACCATGGAAACAAAAAAAGACATTTTAATATATATTACATGTGGGAACACAGATGTAACACAGTTCGTTAGAACGGGAAGAAGGAGGCGGGAACCGGCGAACATTCAACGTACTTTAATAATAAAATAAACAAACAATAAAACGAAAGAAAAATGGCGGCAGTTCCTCACGGAGACATAAACATAAAAAAACACAACATAAAATCCAGGCCTGGTCCTCTCTCGTCCTTCACTGTCGTCGCTCCTCTTTTATGCTTCCGGAGTTCCTCCGTGAGAGATACGAGACCGGTGTAGCGCGCAGCTTACGCTCATTATTGCTTGCGTCACCGACCTCACACCGTTCCCTCACGGCTCTCGCCCTCCCTGCTCGTCACAACAGTACAAGGGAACATCTGTTTTGATACATTTACAAACAGAAAACTAATTAGTGTTATATAGCTCAACACGTTTAGTCATTGTTTAAATCTAATTTTCTTGATTTTCTGCTTCATACTACAGTAATGTTAATAATTGCATCCGTGGACATGATTTCTCTTTTCCACCATGAGGTGAAGACCACATGTCCCAAGATTCCTCGCTCAAACTTGGCATCATCAAGCTACGCCTTTGATTTGAATAGGCGACCTCTAGTGGACGATAAAACTACCACCTTTAAACGGAAGTTGCGATAGTCTTCTCTTCCCTGTTGTGACGTACATTTGAGTGAAACTGCTTCTCGAACAAGAACAAATGTAGGGCGGGACTTGATTTTTTCCATGGGGAAATTGATTCGATGGTTGTGGTTTGCTATTGGTGGATCTCTTGTGAGTGACAGGTTGCCCCGCCCCTGTCATCGAGAAGAAAAGAGATTTCGCTGCAAGGAGGGGGGGGGGGGTATTTTGATTCAAGATTATTAGGCTCATGAATTTAAAACAATAATGATGTGCACTGCACCAATAAATCATTTATAATAAATACCGCAATATTCCATAAAATAAACAAGAATCGTCAATTTTGATATTTAATAGTGAACAGTGTTGGGTGTAATGCATTGCTAAGTAATTATTGTAATTTAATTACTTTCCGACAGTTAATTGCATCAAATACTGTATAAAATATAGAACAATTCTAATATAATACAATAGTGGATTTAATATCAAAATTTAACGTCTAATGTTAAAATGTTTTTAGCGTAACCTTTCTTTTTAAATGGGGAGAAGAATCATTTCAAGAATAATTTATTCAATTTTATATTATTAATTAGAAAGAATTAACAGTTTCATTTCTTTCCTTGTGTTGTCAAAGTGGTCGATATTGATACAGGATTTAGAAAGTAATTAGTAATATGTAATCCAGTACTTTTTAGAGAGAGTAATTATTACAGTAATCTAATCCCACTGTTGTAATTAATAATTAATAATTAATTACTCTTTTAGAGTAACTTACCAAACACGGATAGTGAAATATATCTGAAAAAACTTGCAATATTGTATAGAATTTTTATTGATTTTGTCTGTTTAGGAATTTTTACTAACAAACAAAAAAAAAGATTTATTGATTGATTGATTGTGTCAAATGAAGCATAAGGACAGACACTGACTGCATTCCCTCCCCTGTTTTGTGCAGAATCAGGAGAGGAGAGGACCCTGGAGTTCCTCCTGGAGCCTCAACCTGTGTCTGAAGTCATTGGGGAGAGCGCACTGCTCCCCTGTGTGGCGACGGGATATCCCACACCCTCCGTCACATGGACGTACAAAGACCAGCTCATTGAGGACAGGTAGGGATTTGAGTCTCCGTTTGCATCATCAAGCAGTATTTTTGTCTTCACAGAACTCCGGGGTGGATGAATAGACTGCTATTAATATATCCAGAATCAGACCGTGATTTCCTCTAACGGGTCCTTGATTCCTCTGTGTGTTGCCAGTGAGACGAACATGAGCTTTGAGTCCCGCTGTGGCAGCAATGTCCACTTTTAGGGATCGCTCTCTGTGTACGTCTGCTGTTCTGCTGGCATACAGCCCCGTCCCAGCTGCCCGAGTAAATAATTAGAGTGGCGGCGCCTGCCTGAGAGGTGTAAATGCCAGTCAAGACTGCAATAGTCTCTCTCACACCTCACTCATGAGAAACATTGCCAGGCTGTTCACAGATTAGACCTGGGAAGCCACTTTTTCATGCTTCATTCTCATTAGCTGCCGGGAGTCCAAAGGGCACGTGTGTCCCAGAGACTGTCATTAGCCGATGTTCTCAACACTGCAAAAAAAGACCACAGCCATGGTAAACCTGAAAATATTTGGGAATTTGAAAATTTTGTTATCCAGGCCTGGAAAAGTCCTGGAAAATAGAGATACGGTGATATTATGACTGTGTAAAAAAATATATCGATTTCTCGATTTTAGCCGATTCTCATCGAATCGATTAGTCTCGTCTGTTTTCAGTTGGTTGATGAATGAATGGAACATTGTAGCGCGCCTCCAATCCAGATATGAGATGTTCCTCCTTCAATGCAACTTATATTTGTTCACCTGTTTTACAAGTAACAGCACACCTCTCCTAAACAAGACCCTCGATTTGAGGAATCATTCATATCTGTAGCACAAAGAGTGCTGAACAGAGAAAACTGTACTTAGTTTAGTGGTTTTGTGCAAATCCCTAAGCATTAGTATGAGCAGTTTCAATAGTGTTGCTTTTCTTAGTAAACACCACTAATAATTGCCTTCCAGTAAGTTTGTCATAACAATAATTACCACATTCACTGGCTTGAAAATAAGTATCCCCAGAGTTGCCATCTTCACAAAATGACTTCATTAATCAAAGGAGCTGCTTGTGGAACAAAGGCTGAGGTAATTTTAACACTGAATTCATTCTCTAACTTAGATGACTGAAAAATATGTTTTGTTCTTGACAATTAAAAAGTGCCTGTGAGATTTTCACCCTCAGTTCCTGAAGACAGAGTTTGGACTGTCAGTCAGTAATTGGGAATTTTGAATGGAAGAGCAATGGGGAATATTGTGTGTACGTTCGTATTATCAGACAGCGATAGAACGAGGCATCCCTTCTTGACATATCTGAATTTATGAAAACACTGCCTCACCACCTCTGAGAGCGACTGCGCTGTGGGGATTAACCACGGTAAACGCACGAGTCGGAGAGGCAGAACAAGAGAGAGCAGACAGATGAAAGGGTACAGTGAGAGTGACTGTTGATTGCCTCATATTGGGCTCCGTATGAAGTGTGACTTCAATCCTCCGAACCTTAAGACACAATTAAATGTCATACAAAACGTGTTCACGGTCTCTTTGATCATACTGTGCAGTGTGTATCTGCAAATATTGCTATAGTATAGAAGCATTCAGTTCATATTGTGTGTATGAATATTTTATGATGTAAACAGGTCTCTATTTGTATGGCAGCTTGTTTCCGCCACGGAATACAACAATTTAAAAGATGATTGCGACTTATCTCACAATTGTGAGTTTATATCTTGCAATTCTGAGGGAAAAAAAAGCAGAAGTCCGAGATATAAACTTGTGATATAAATTCGCAATTACGAGTTAACTCCGAATTGTGAGATATAAACTGACAATTCTGAGAAAAATGTCAGTCCTTTTTTCCCTCAGAATTGGATTTTATAACTCGTAAATGCGAGTTTATATCTCACAATTCTGAGAAAATAACATATAATATGATATAAATAAATAATATAAACATGAAAAAAGTCAGAATTGCGAGATGTAAACTCGCATTTGCAAGGAAGTCAGAATTGTAAACTCGCATTTGCAAGAAAGTCAGAATTGCGTGAAAAGTCAGAATTGCAAGATGTAAACTCGCATTTGCAAGAAAGTCAGAATTGCATGAAAAGTCAGAATTGCGAGATGTAAACTCCCATTTGCAAGAAAGTCAGAATTGCGAGATGTAAACTCGCATTTGCAAGAAAGTCAGAATTGCATGAAAAGTCAGAATTGCGAGATGTAAACTCGCATTTGCAAGAAAGTCTGAATTGCATGAAAAGTCAGAATTGCGAGATGTAAACTCACATTTGCAAGAAAGTCAGAATTGCGTGAAAAATCAGAATTGCGAGGTGTAAACTTGCATTTGCAAGAAAGTCAGAATTGGGAGAAAAAGGTGAGAATTGCGAGATGTAAACTTGCATTTGCAAGAAAGTCAGAATTGTGTGTAAAGTCAGAATTGCAAGATGTAAACTCGCATTTGCAAGAAAGTCGGAATTGCGTGAAAAGTCAGAATTACGAGATGTAAACTCACATTTGCAAGAAAGTCAGAATTGCGAGATGTAAACTCGCATTTGCAAGAAAGTCAGAATTGCATGAAAAGTCAGAATTGCGAGATGTAAACTCGCATTTGCGGGAAAGTCATAATTGCAAGATGTAAACTCGCATTTGCAAGAAAGTCAGAATTGCGTGAAAAATCAGAATTGCGAGGTGTAAACTTGCATTTGCAAGAAAGTCAGAATTGTGTGTAAAGTCAGAATTGCAAGATGTAAAGTTGCATTTGCAAGAAAGTCAGAATTGGGAGAAAAAAGTGAGAATTGCGAGATGTAAACTCGCATTTGCAAGGAAGTCAGAATTGTGTGTAAAGTCAGAATTGCAAGATGTAAACTTGCATTTGCAAGAAAGTCAGAATTGTGTGTAAAGTCAGAATTGCAAGATGTAAACTCGCATTTGCAAGAAAGTCAGAATTGGGAGAAAAAAGTGAGAATTGCGAGATGTAAACTTGCATTTGCAAGAAAGTCAGAACTGCAAGAAAAAAAAAATCACCGTTGTGAGAAAAAATGTGAGATATAAACTTTAGTGGTGGAAACAAGCTTCCATAATATTTGCACACTATATACATAAAATAAACTCTAATACTGAATGAGATGATTGAAATGATTTAGGCAATTTTAAAGTTTACCCTATGAATTGATTGTCCTGATGGAAAAACAGGGTCATTAAGGAGGTCAATATGGTTTTTGGAATAGGGTAGCTGGTCCAACGGTCTCTGAGGCGTTTTTATCCACACCAGCTCAGTGAAACTACTGATCAACCAACCAGCCATTCATCCTGTCCTCTCACTCCTCTCTGCTCGATTCTCTGGAACCCCATTTAAAATCCAATTTGGGGTTGATCATTGTCTGCTACTCTCCTGATCTATTAAGGTTGGGTTAAATGGCAGGATGGCCATTGGCAGAGTTGCTTATCAATGTTAATGGCCTATAATTTTTGCAGCCTTTTGTTCAGGATATGTATTAACAAGATGAAATGATGTATTCAGCTCACACTCTTATGATATCAAATTTATGCTGTTTATAATAGAGTCTGGCCATGTAATGTTCAGCCAGAGGGAGGGGAAAAAGTAGCACACTTTAGCATAATTTTAAGTACTTATTACGGATATGATATACATTAAAAGAATCTACTTAAGTGCAAACTTAAGTGTTTTGGATTTATGCTAAACCAAACTATAGCCGATTTTGATGTAAAGTCATGAATTTCAATGTATTTATAATTACTCATTTGTAATGAAGTTGCAAATTATTACATTTAAAAACTTTAAATGTAATATCAAATAACGCATTGCGGTTAAAAATATTATCAAGTACATTACATGTGCTTCGGTATTTTAGTCAACTCATCAAAATAAGTGTATTTTCAAAGCATAACAACAGATTATTGAAACATACTTTAAAGTAAGACTTTTAATTTGACATTATTACAAAGTGCACTTTCTGAAGGTGCTAAGAATGAAAGTACTCTTAAGTAGCCTGTTATTTTATTAATATTATATTATCTGCAGGGACAGTTAATATAATTTTAAGATTTGAGGTACACTACAAGTTGCTAATTGTTATAGTGTAATTATACATTTAAATACAGAGTAATATTAATTAACTACATTTACTTACTATAGGGTTTTACCAAGAGTTGACGAATGTTCAACTTTGAGTAAAACGCAGAGTTCATCACTGTCACTTTTTATCCAGCCGTCCAATCAGAATGAAGGAGGGGCGGGACAAATACAACACAGAACAATAACAAGCATAACAATGGAACAAAATCATTTAAAACAAGAACCAGAGCAAATATTTCACATTGCATTGACATTTTTTATACAGAAACAATACAGAAAAAAAACTATATGTGAATGAGATACTAGAAACACTTCCGCGGATATTCCATATCATAGCGAAGCGTCTCAGCTGTAACAAAACATTTTCAGCTGGCTTTGGTCGACACGCCGCCTTAGGGTTAGGATTTAGTTTTAGAGTTAGTTGCATGTAATTATGCATAATTTACTGTAATTACTATAATAAGTACATGTAACATGAGTAACAGAGACACGGTAAAATAAAGTGTTACCTAATTTTGTTTGAAAAATGTAAGAATCTGGTTTGTTGCTGTATTTAGTGTACTGTTTACTTCTACCCTGACCTTTTACTGTCTGGAGGGTTTCCTCTCATATGGAATAGAGAAACAACACACTCCATCAGTCCACACAGATGGAGCCTATCGAGCTCCCTCATGTGTATGTAGGGGAAAAAGTGTTTTCTAATGTCGAAAACCAAACAGTGCTTTATTGACCGTGGAGTCATACCAACTGCTCTGATTCCCTGGCACTAGCTGCATGCCCGTCTCAGGCTGGGATCTTCTCGGCAGACAGGCGATGATGAGCCACTGGGCAGAGAGCTGAGAGAGATAATAGCAGGTTCGGAGACGCTCGGGCTTCTTAGTGGGAGTGTAACAGGCTGGATTCACTGGAGGATAAACACTTAAGACTGGCACGTAGAGCTGGAGGGAGGAAAGGAACGCCATTCAATGTATAAAAGAGAAACTGACAAAGAGAATTAGATGTTATTGTTTGGATCCCAAGTAATATTCTTTAATATCCTTTACTTTCAGCATAAGATCTAGTCCATGCTTCAGCTAATTGACCGTCAGGGTTGGGGAGTAACGAAATACAAGTAACTTAGTTACGTATTTAAAATACAAAATTTGAGTAACTGTATTTCATTACAGTTACATTTTAAATGGGTGGTAATCAGATTACAGTTACATCTGAAAAGTATTTTAGATTACCAAAGTGATTACTTTGAATTTTAATGTCATTTAAACAGCAATTGGTGATTCTCTGACTCTGACAGTCTGAAAAAGCGGATGTTTTCATGTTTTCCACTGTTTTCATGTTTTCTGACTTCTTTTTCTCAGAATTGCGAGATTTAAATTCACAATTGCAAGTTATAAAGTCAGAATTGGGTGATATAAACTTGCAATACTAATTTTTTTTCCTGAAATTGTGAATTTAGTATGTGAGTTTATATCTCATAATTCTGATTTTTCTCAATATTGTGAGTTTATATCTCAAATTTTTGACTTTTCTCAATATTGTGATTTTATATCTCATAATTCGGACTTTTCTCAATATTGTGAGTTTATCATAATTCTGACTTTTCTCAATATTGCAAGTTTATATCTCATAATTCTGACTTTATAACTCGCAATAGCAACTTCATATCAAGCAATTCTGAGGAAAAAAGTCAGAATTGTGAGAGAAAAACTTGCAATGACCTTTTTTGTGTTTGTTCCACACTTATTAGTATTCCAAAGTATTCTAAAGTATTTAGATTAAGTTACTAAACTTGAGTAACGCAACGAAATACGTTACAAATTACTTTTTAAAGCATGTATTTTGTAATCTGTAGTGAAATACATTTTAAAAGTAACCTACCCAGCCCTGTTGACAGTTCACAAAGCCCCGCCCCCTTTAGTTACTGTTGCTATGTCCGACAAGTCATGTGCTCTCATGCCACACATCATGTTCTCACGTGGTGAAAAATACATCCCGTAGCAAAGAGGACACTGACGACACGTCGACAGACATATGAAACAGATTCATATTTAATATATCGTAACTTTTTTAAAGAAGTTTAAACAATAAATGCCGTATAGTGTCTCTTTAATGTGTCGTGACAGATCGCTGTAGCTCCTCGTGAACCGATCATCTCTTCATACTAGTTCATTTATAGCATCAAATAAACATGAATGAACATCAGAAGGAATGTTGTTTCAAAGACGTGAGTACTCACAAGTTCACTAACTCCCCTGACTACTTTGTTGGACAAAATGGTGGATTCAGGGTTGTGATTGGTCAGATCGCCTGTCAATCAAACTGTTTGCGAAGGGTCAATTCTGACCTAGGACTAAAAAAGAAGGGGCCGTCCGATTGATGTAAAGTGACCAACTACTTCGCTGTTTAGTACTTCGCTCAATTTCAAACAAATCCCTTGAGTATCTTTCAGTAATTCAATGCTATGTATACACATCCTCTGTGATGACAATGTTTTAAATTATAGTTCATTATGGGGGTTTAATGGTCACATGAGTTGCAGGTAAACAAATGAATTATTATTAATCTTTTTTAGTATGTTTTATTTTGATTCTTTATTTTAATTGGACATTTTTATTATTATTATCTTTTCATCAGCTCATAAACCCCAGTTTGGGAAACATGTTTTATATATAGGAATTTGTAGTACAGTGTTGACAGGAAAGTAAACAGCTTGGCGGTTTTTTTTTTGCATGCAGTTTTTGCATGTAATATGCATCAGAGGCTCCATGATGAATGGTCCGTGGGTGGGCCGTCTGAGGCTCAAACTACAGTACATCATTTATGGCGTTGCTGGAATGAAAAGTGAAGGGTTGGAATGTATTGTGCTGGATGTCTGTTTTATTGTTTGGCAGGACATTCCTCCTGTTGTACAAACCATTCAGCACTATAGCAGGATTCATTTAGCCAAATGTCCAGCAGCTGTTTGTCACTGGAACATATGAATTTTGTGGCTGTCTCTCCTTCTCTCTCTTTCCATTTTTTCCCCTCCTGTTTCCCTCAGTGAGTTCCACTGTGTCCGGTCCCTTTAGAAATGACCGTGGCCTCTCCGTACACTCAACAACTAATGACACATCCACCGCTAAACCCAGCCTCATCCACCACTTCATTCAGACCTCTGTGCGGTTGTTACGCAGGCTGCGGCTTTGAGCTTATAATAATGTGCTAATCAAAATATTAGTTAACCATTGGAAGCACCTGCAGAACAAATAAAGGTATGATGACGGTCCATCTCAGCCCAGCTGGGAAAAACTAACACTCTGACTCATTGTAAAGAAGAAGCTCTTCATATTGATTTTACACTCATTTTTTCCATCTTCTGAGGCATTTCATTTAAGGCTCCATCCTATAAACGAGCAGCATACGTCACACTGGACGAATGACATTTAATAAAATGACATTACCGCATATGGGTTCTTATGGAAGCTTGTTTCCGTCACTGAATAAAAAAGTAATTGCGACTCTCTCTCACAATTCTGACTTTCTTTCTTTTTCGCAAATTGCGAGTTTACATCTTGCAGATCGGACTCTTTTCTCCGAAATACTTGACTAAAACTCGCAATCGTGAGTTATAAAGTCAGAATTGTGATATAAACTCGCAATGGCGAGAAAAAATTCAGATTTGTGAGATAAAAAGTCATAATTGCTTGTTATAAAGTCCGAACTGCTTGATATAAACTCACAATTGCGTGTTATAAAGGCAAAATTGCAAAATAAACACGCAATTCTAAGTTTTTTCTCAGAATGGCGTGACTAAAACTCGCAATTGTGAGTTATAAAGTCAAAACTGTGATATAAACTCCCAATTGCAAGAAAAAATTCAGATTTGTGAGATAAAAAGTCGTAATTGCTTGTTCGAACTGCATGATACAAACTCACAATTGCTTGTTATAAATTTTATAACACCCAATTGTGTTATAAATGTTTTTTAACACCCAATTGTGTTATAAATTACTTTTTTCCTCAGAATTGCGAGATATAAAGTCACAATTCTATGTTATAAAGTCAAAATTCCGAGATAAACTCACAATTCTAATTTTTTTTCTCAGAATTGCGAGTTCATATCCTGCAATTCTGACTTTATAACACACAATTGCAAGTTTATCACGCAATTCTGAGAAAAGAAATCAGTCTTTTTGTCCTCAGAATTGGACTTTATAACTCGCAATTGCAAATTCTGAGAAAAGTCAGAATTGCTAGTCAAAAAGTCAGAATTGCTTTCTATAAACTTGCAATTGTGAGAAAAAAAGTCTGAATTTCGAGTTTATATCTCAAAATTTTGACTTTATAACACAATTGGGACTATCTCACATTTCTGACTATAATTCGCAATTGCGAGTTTATATGTCTTACAATTGTGAGAAAAATTGTCAATTTCGAGATGTAAACACGCAATTGTGTGTTATAAAGGCAAAAGTGTAAAATAAATTCGCAATTCTAAATTTTTTCTCAGAATGGCATGAATAAAACTCGCAATTGCGAGTTATAAAGTCAAAATTGTGATATAAACTCGCAATTGCGAGAAAAAATTCAGATTTGTGAGATAAAAAGTCGTAATTGCTTGTTCGAACTGCATGATACAAACTCACAATTGCGTGTTATAAATTTTATAACACCTAATTGTGTTATAAATGACTTTTTTCCTCAGAATTGCGAGATATAAAGTCACAATTCTATGTTATAAAGTCAAAATTCCGAGATAAACTCACAATTCTAATTTTTTTTCTCAGAATTGCGAGTTCATATCCTGCAATTCTGACTTTATAACACACAATTGCAAGTTTATCACGCAATTCTGAGAAAAGAAATCAGTCTTTTTGTCCTCAGAATTGGACTTTATAACTCGTAATTGCAAATTCTGAGAAAAGTCAGAATTGCTAGTCAAAAAGTCAGAATTGCTTTCTATAAACTTGCAATTGTGAGAAAAAAAGTCTGAATTTCGAGTTTATATCTCAAAATTTTGACTTTATAACACAATTGGGACTATCTCACATTTCTGACTATAATTCGCAATTGCGAGTTTATATGTCTTACAATTGTGAGAAAAATTGTCAATTTCGAGATGTAAACACGCAATTGTGTGTTATAAAGGCAAAAGTGTAAAATAAATTCGCAATTCTAAATTTTTTCTCAGAATGGCATGAATAAAACTCGCAATTGCGAGTTATAAAGTCAAAATTGTGATATAAACTTGCAATTGCAAGAAAAAATTCAGATTTGTGAGATAAAAAGTCGTAATTGCTTGTTCAAACTGCATGATACAAACTCACAATTGCATGTTATAAATATTTTATAACACCCAATTGTGTTATAAATGACTTTTTTCCTCAGAATTGCGAGATATAAAGTCACAATTCTATGTTATAAAGTCAAAATTCCGAGATAAACTCACAATTCTAATTTTTTTTCTCAGAATTGCGAGTTCGTATATATATTTATAACACACAATTGCAAGTTTATCACGTAATTCTGAGAAAAGATATCAGTCTTTTTGACTCTTTTCAGACCTTAAAACTCAAAATTGCCAATTCTGAGAACAGTCAGAATTGCGAGTCAAAAAGTCAGAATTGCTTTCTATAAGCTTGCAATTGTGAGAAAAAAAGTCTGAATTTCGAGTTTATATCTCAAAATTTTGACTTTATAACACAATTGGAACTATCTCACATTTCTGACTATAACTCGCAATTACGAGTTTATATGTCTTACAATTGTGAGAAAAATAGTCAATTTCGAGATGTAAACATGCAATTGTGCGATTAAAAAGACGCAAATATCTTTTAAATAGTTTTATTCTGTGGTGGAAACAAGCTTCCATAGGTTCTTGATGTGGAATGTTTGTTCTTTGAATGCCACGTTCACACAGCAGCAGAATACGGTCAGTCCTGCATTTGAGTCCTTAACACAGTTACGTTCTCACACAGTTTTATTTACGGGAGTGACAACCGTGTTCTGTAACTCACACCCATATTTTAAGGACTCTCAACCGCATTCCTGTGTGAATGCAGCCGGACTGGACAACTAGTTCTCTGTCACGTCATACAGTGCATGAGCGCTGCTCTGCGCTGCACAAATGCGTGTCTACCGCGTGTTGCGGGTTTTCATGTGTGGTTTCTGTAACTGACAGCGCTGGAATGAAGGTTTTAGATCCAGTCAGAACTGCTTCCATCAGATCACACGCTCAGCTCGCCACCCAGATATAAAAGCTGCTGTCGGTTAATGAAGATTTGATGGGTGAACTCTTGTCCTGATTGGACTCTTGTCATGTCAAAAGTAATGAGACACTTTAGTTTTATGGACGTGGCCATCTTTGATATTGCTGTTGCTATGGGTTTGACTTCGGGTATTCGAGATGCAACAAGTTGCTGAGTAAAAAGGACATTTTGAGACTCACACCTGTAACTAAATGCGATTTTCAATCCCAAAAACTGACATAGTCTAGTGTGAATGTAGCCTAAATATGGATACAGGATGCAGCCTGTCCAGAACGGATATTCAGTGTATTTCAGACCCACATGCACATCACGATGCTCTTCATTTGCTTTGCAAAGTGTTCATTAAAAACGGGTAATTCCAGTTTTGGCTGTTAAAAAGCTTGACCAAATGGTCTGCTAGCTTAACCTTGTTTGGTTGTCCAGCTGAGCACCCATCTAAACCAGCAAAGATCAGCTTCCCTGCTGTGAAACAACTACTTGAACCAACTGAAATTGGTTTACTGGTCATAGCTGTTTGCCAGGCTGGTCAGACACGTCTAGTTTGATGGTTTTCGAGTGCTTTGTACTTCATTTATTTGTTTGCAACATTGAAGGTACCAAAGAACTATGAATAAATCATCTTTTTAGACTGAAAGAGGACGTTTCAGAGTCTTATTTGAAAAGATTTATGACTCTAAGTCTAATATGTTTGTTAGGCCTAACATTTTTCTATAAGAAATGATGCTATACTAATAAATTACATTCTCTTTCTTCAGTATAATATCAATATTGCATCTCCCTGTCGTTTTTGACCATCAGAATCTGGTTTTAACTGGATTTTCCAGTAGGGGTAACACACGACCCTTGCTGGTGGCATCAGAAGAAATAGTGTCACTACCCTCATTCAAGCCTTGGCACAGCTTTAGTAGCTGCTCTGTTTGGAGTCACAGCCATAGAGCTGAACAGTTAAGGGTGGAGACCATGCCAGAACCTTCTGAGCTGTTGACAAGGCAGCCTTTCATCTCACTCACTTGTATCTTATGACGGCATCAATCACAGGCTGGCTGCTCTGAGGCAGGTTGGGTCAGCGCCACCGGTAGTTTGGTGTTGGATTTCTGTTGACGGATGCCAGTAGTTTGGCCTCAGAGCGGCACACTGGATATCCATCACGGCATATGCAGCGCTAGCTGTTAGCCCTAACCCGCCTGCAGTCGTGAGCTGCTGCACATTAGTTCTGGGTTATTTGAGGCGACTCCACACATAGAACCAAAGCATTACCGCTCCCTCAACACTCCTAATGTACTGACGGCTCTGAATGAAGAACTGTGTATTTCCAACTTACACAAGTTGAGGAATTTTAAGGAAGCGGGAGGAGATTGCTCACTTGTTGAAAAATGAATTCATTGACATTCTTGTTTATCTATATCGGGTGCAATATAGGACTTTTTTTTTAAACAAATGGTTAGTGAAAGGAGAGGAGATGCCCAAACTTCAGAAAATATTATTCACTCACCTCAGGAATTAGAATTTATTTATTTAATAATTTATTAATTTGAGGTTTTTGCAACTTTTTCTAAGAATTGGTCGGAATTGACTCTATTAGTTCATCAAATAAACATGAACGAACATCAGAAGGAATGTTGTTTCAAGCGCGGAAAGACGTGAGTTCACACAATTTCAAGTTCAACAATGTTAATCTACTAACTCCCCTGACTGCCTTGTCAGACAAAAAAGCGGATTCGGGGTTATGATTGGTCAGATCGCCTGTCAATCAAACTGCCTGCGAAGGGTCAATTGTATGAATACCACCCTTGTTAGTATGATTTTGTTATTTTCTAGCAATAAACATACAAATAAAAATAATTTTTTGTAAGTAAATAAAATACAATACAAATATGCCTAAATGGGAATTACTATAGCTAGTTAGGGGGGAAATTTTAATTTTGTAGCTACAATAAATTTGATAACAGGGCTGAAGGGTTGCATTACCATTACATTTTGTGTCAAATTATAATTATTTACTTGTATTAAGATAAAAAAAAAAAATAAGCATTTTTGTCTTCCATCATCTTACTTTGTTCTTTTTGATTTACATTTATTTTTCTAATTTATTCATCTGATCCAGTTCCAAGGTTGTCTTTCAGATTAAATCAAGTGAAATCACAAGTTGACGAATGCAAAACGCCACGAAGGATCTTGTCAGTAACACTTTGCAGAAGTCCTTCACATTAAAGTTTTGACTAGAGATACATGTGGAGATCATAAGACACTTGCAGCTGAGAGGCACTGATGTGTGGAACTTCAGAATTCAGACTCTTAAAAGAGCATATGAGTAATAATATCACTGGCCATGAAAGGAAAACACGAAGAATGAAGCGTGTCTTAGGTGGAAAATCTCCACAGTGGGTCTACGTGTTTCACTGCGTGTCCTTTAGCCCAAAAGGACAAAGACCCCCTTTATGAGGCCTGCTGGTTTTCCTTTGGGTTGAGGTATGTGTTATGCTTGAGGTCGGGTGGAGTTTCTTTGAGCACAAGTCTTTTGAGTTGCTCTCTCTTATGCAAGTCCTGTGGTCTGGCGTGTGTTTTTGGACTGACAGTTAGCCTTAGACATCCGCCAGAGAATGGCTGAACCACGCTCTGTAAATTTATAGATATTTTGGTACTGACATTGGTGTAAGAATGACTTGCTTTTCTTTAGGTCTTCATTTATTATATATTTTGTCTAATTTTTTATAATGCACGTATAGTACTTTATTTATACACTGATTTTTTTTTTTTCAAAGCCACAAAATTAACAAAAAAGAAAATAATATAAGCACATACTTGTTGTGTCCTAGAAAAACACAATTTTGAATGCAGCACATGGATTTGGACACTTCACAGCTGAGACGGGCAGAAAAATACAAAATAGTGTGAGAATTGCTATGTTTGTGTTTAATACCAATCGATGGCTGACAGATTAGGTTGAGCAGAGGTTCTGCAATCTGTGTTTTCTGTGCCAGAGACCAGTCAGCTCCTCTACCTCTTACTGTGGCCATGCTCTTCTTTTCTCTAAACTATTGATTCCTTGCCCAGCATCACAACATGTTCCCTATGTCGAAAATTCACCCAACTCCCCAACTGAATGTAAATTAGTTTGTCAATAGGACAAAAGAATTGCTGCAGAAATAATTTTATAAATTTTAATTAAAATAAGTAAATAAATAAGTAATAAATAAAAAAGTAAATAATAATAAATAAAATAAGTAAATAAATAAGTAAATAAACTGAATGTAAATTAGTTTGTCAATAGGACAAAAGAATTGCTGCAGAAATAATTTTATCAATTTTAATTAAAATAAGTAAACAAATTCATGCATGTATTTTGTATTCAGGCAGCTTTTGGTAACAGGAATGAAAAATAGATTAGAAATATATTCAGACATGTCTTTTGTAGTGTTCAGACAACTTTTGGTAATATGGATGAAAATTATTTTTTTTTTAAAATTCAGAAATGTCTATTGTATTCAGAAAACTTTTGGTAACAGGGATGAAAAATAAATATATGTGCCTTTTGATTTCAGATAATTATTGGTAACAGAGATTGAAAATAGTAAATAAATAAAAATATTCAGACATGTATTTTGTACAAATACAGCTTTTGGTAACAGGGATGAAATCGTAAATAAATACACTCAGAAATGTCTTGCATCCAGAAACTTTTGGTAACGGGGATGAAAAATATTAATTATATTCGGACATGTCTTGTATTTAGACTGTGGGATGAAAATAGTAAATATATTCAGACATGCCTTTTGTATACAGACTTTTGGTAACAGGGATGAAAAATATTAGATATATTCAGACATGTCTTGTATTTAGACAGTGAGATGAAAAAAAAAATAGATATATTCAGACATGCCTTTTGTATACAGTCTTTTGGTAACAGGGATGAAAAATATTAGATATATTCAGACATGTCTTGTATTTAGACAGTGAGATAAAAAAAAATATATATATATATTCAGACATTCTTTTTGTATTCAGACAACTATTGGTAACGGGGATGAAACATGGTAAACAAATAAATTAAGAAATGTCTTATAGAAGGATGGATGGGTAGATAGATGTGTGGATGGATGGATGGATGGATAGATAGATAGACAGATAGGTAGAAGGATATATAGATAGATAGATGGTAGATGGGTAGATGGATAGATAGATAGATAGATAGATAGATAGATATATAGATGGATATATAGATAGATAGATGGATATATAGATAGATAGATGGTAGATGGGTAGATGGATAGATGATAGATAGATAGATAGATAGATAGATAGATAGATAGATAGATAGATAGATAGATAGATAGATAGATAGATGGATATATAGATAGATAGATGGTAGATGGGTAGATGGATAGATGATAGATAGATAGATAGATGGGTAGATAGATAGATAGATAGATGGATAGATAGATAGATAGATAGATGGATATATAGATAGATAGATGGATAGATAGATAGATAGATAGATAGATAGATAGATAGATAGATAGATAGATAGATAGATAGATAGATAGATAGATAGATAGATAGATAGATAGATAGATGTATGGATGGGTAGATAGATGGGTGGATGGATGGATGGATAGATGGATGGATGGATGGATGGATGGATGGATAGATAGTATAATGGGTACTTTGGCTTTCTGAGGTGAACTAACAATATTTTCTGAAGATAAAGCTCCTCCTATCACTACCTTGTTAGACAAAACTCCCTTTTATCCAAAGAAACATGCAGTACAATGATTACAGAGACAATCCTCCTAAAGCATCCTGGGGTTAAGTGCCTTGCTCGAGGGCACAATGGTGACCTGTTCATTGTTTGCCCAGGTTCAAACCAGAGATCTTCTGATTACCAAGCCTGACCTTTAACCGCTAAACCAAACCACTGCAATTTTGAGGCTGCCCTTTTCTCTTAGCATGCTCTCTTTGCAAGATAGATTCCATGTTGTTGCTTGTGAGGAGGAACATTTATACTGCAGTTATTGAATTAGTGTTGGGCTAAGTATACATTTAACTTTCTGAAGGGAGCGTATTGACAGCGGTCTTTTTTCTTTTCCGCACAGCAGGGGCCGGTTTGAGGTGCTCGGCGGGGGCAGTCTGCGGATCTCCAATCTCACCGAGGAAGACGCCGGCGTGTACAACTGCCTGGCGGACAATGTCAACGGATCCATTGAGGCCCAGACTGAGCTCACGCTGAAAGGTAAGCTTTATCCTCACTTATGAAGTGATTGCCATGTCACAATGTAAAGCTCTTTCCTCTAGTGCTGTTCAGAGGAAATGTTTCATTTGCTTGGTGACATTATGTTCTGTAATTCGATTGCACGGTCTGATCACACTTCAGACATGTTTATAGAAACACATATAGGATTCTCTGTAATTGCTCAGGCTATAGCTTTTGGGTGGGACTTATACTAAAGTGCATGAGATTCGATTGTGTGAAGATGAAAGGGTCGTGAGACTGTTCAGACAGGTGTGAAATTACAAAGAATAGAATAGAATCTGGACTGTAGATTTCATGCAGATATGTGGTGTGTAATGAGCTTCAGCCATCTGTCTGTCTGCTGAGAATTGATCCTACACTGTGACGAGATGAAAAGATGAAAGATACTGGGGGCAACAAACCCCTACTTTCAGGCCCTCGCTTTGCCTTTGTGTGTGGGAGAGGAATTGTGTTGGAGCGACAGTACAGTAAATCCAACAGCTCACAGCAGAGGTGCAATGCCAAACTCAAACCGAGCACCTCCCGGAATCCAAGCGAGCGTCAAACAATCTCTCGGTTGTTCTTTCAATGCGGGCTGTTCGCTGATCATTGCGTGTTGTTGCGTTGAATAATATGACAAAAATAGGTAAGAAATGTAGTGATCTGAGTAGGAATGTAGTTAACTTTTTTAACAGAATTTATGGCATAATGTTGATTACCACCAGGGTTGGGTAGGTTACTTTTAAAATGTATTTCACTACAGATTACAAAATACATGCTTTAAAAAGTCATTTGTAACGTATTTCGTTACATTACTCAAGTTTAGTAACTTAATCTAAGTACTCTAGAATACTTTGGAATACTAATAAGTGTGGAACAAACACAATAAAAGGTAATTGCAAGTTTTTATCTCACAATTCTGACTTTTTCCCTCAGGATTGCGTGATATAAAGTTGCAATTGTGAGTTATAAAGTCTGAATTATGAGATATAAACTCGCAATATTGAGAAAAGTCTGAATTATGAGATATAAACTCGCAATTGAGAAAAGTCAAAATTATGAGATATAAACTCGCAATATTGAGAAAAGTCAAAATTATGAGATATAAACTCACAATATTGAGAAAAGTCATAATTATGAGATATAAACTCACATACTAAATTCACAATTTCAAGAAAAAAAGTCAGTATTGCAAGTTCATATCTCCCAATTCTTACTTTATAACTTGCAATTGTGAGTTTAAATCTCACAATTCTGAGAAAAAGAAGTCAGAATTGTGAAATGCAAACTCACAATTGTGAGGGGAAAAAAAACAAATTGTGAGAAAAAGTTGGAGTGACGAGTGATACAATAACAGACCGGCATCTAATAAATGATTAATTTAAGAACGTTATGCAAGTTTACTGCAATAATGGAGCCGCCGAACTTCACATACTTCTGAAAATCCAGACCGTTGTCACAGCTGTAAACACGACTTCGTTCTTCGACGCGGGGGTTTGCCGTTATTGTATTTGTTTCCAGGCGGACCATTAAAGAACGCGACACACGCGTCTCCTGGACATCCTGTAGAATTCACCCAAGCAGATGACGACTTTGAAACTCCTGAAGTGTTTCCAGATAAGTGTGCCATATGCATCAGAGGTTCAGCCAACGGTCCGTGGGTGTGATGTCTGAGGATGTAATTAACATTATGCTCAGCTTCCGTAGCTCTCGGCTCCATCCCACTGTTAACTTTAAGTCATGTTAACTTAAAAAAACGAGTCAGTTTGACTATGCTCAACTTATTGAGTTTTACAGTGTGTTCACTCACAGAAATTACATTGGAGACACACAACCAGAAGTTAATTTGCTAGAATAGTAGTTTTTGCTGCATAATCCATCAAGTGCTTTAACAAAAATGCAAAATATTTTCTCTGGAAATCAACATAATGCTATTGATAGAGCAGGTTGTACTGAATCCAGAAGTTTCAAATGTGAAATAAAACTTTCATATCTTGTTTGCTCAAACAGTCAACATGCAGAAGTGTGTGCTGGTGCGAGCGGGTCAGATTGATCTGGGCTCCTCTGCGCTCTATATGTTTTGTTATATACTGTTGGTGAAATGCCCAGAATCGTATTAAACTTTTATAGATTGTCTTTTCCGTGCTGGACAGAACACGAGCGAGTAGCTTGCAGGTTGCTGTTATTTCTCAGCCTACTCTGAAATGCAGGGAAGATGAATAGAAACAAGAGTGTGTTGAGCTTTGACTTTGTCTGTAATATAGAGGGAAACCTGAGACATGCTCATGAATGCAAGTGAGGTAGTGATAAGAGCTGTGCGGTCATTTGAGATGGTGTTATCATCACGATGATCTCCATGCAGAATGTATAGGGAATGTAACCAGGCTGTGACCATGAAACAAATCTTTAGCATTTCCTCTGTTGTCTCAGCAGCCTTTCCTTACAATAAAATCAACAATACACATTCCTTATATTTATTGTGCATGAATCACTATTATTCTAAAAGACTATCTTCATTAAAGCTGCACTATGTAGTTTTTCGTCCTCTAGAGGTCGCCTGTTCAAAACAAAGGCGTAGCTTGTTGACAGAAAGTTTGAGCGTGGAATCTTGGGACGTGCGGTCTTCACCTCACAGCCGGTGGAAAAGAATGGGGATGGGACTCGGGCAGAAATCATGTTCATGGATGTGATTATTAACGAGTGTTGTGGAGCTGAACGAGGCGTTGGAGCGATTGATAATGAGAGACGAACGCGACACACAGCAGGACTTTTATTATGTCACGGCTGCCGACGCCGCTTCCGATTCTCCGGTCATGAGTGTGAGGTAACGCAGCTCTGTTTATCATATTAGATACAATTAAGTGTGTTGAAAATTATGTCATAACGTTACTCTGAGCGTTTGCTCGCGGCTGCTGTGAGACACTTGTTAAGCTGGATCAATATTAGAATATCATATTAAATGCTGGGAGACTTGTATAAATGGCATGCAATTAATTTTAAAGCGTATTGTACGACGGAGAAAATTCGGTATTAATGTTACTAAAAATAAAGCTGAATCTGATGACGCTATGTTAGCTAACGCTATTTGACAAAAGTGTTTTTCTCTGAGGCGTAGTACTCGCAAAAAATCAGAAAATTAGATTTAAATAATAATACTAAACATGTTGAGCTATATAGCAATGATTAGTTTTCTGTCAATAAATGTATCAAAAAAGATGTTCCCTTGTTTAATAAAACATATATTAATAATTAATAATATATATTAAAGCGTCTTTGGTGTTTCCATGGTTTCTACAAAATAAAACCGGAAACTGAGGATAACATGGATATGATTCCATTTACAGGCGACTCCCTCACCTGTCCTGAATCCTTGGTTAAAACACCAATTTTCTCATGATTTGCAAATAGTTGGAAACATTTGGGATATTGTACTCAACTGAAAAAAATATATAACACTGGAGCAGTGGTTTTTTGATATTTTACTGTAGAAATTTTACATATTGCAGCTTTAATCAACTTATGTGAACATGTATAATAATGTTAACCAATAGGCCACCTACTGTAGCTAAAATACATTAGTTATTGCAGAAAATGAATTCCGGTGCATGTTAATGTAAGCAGCCCTCGGCAATCAACCTCAAACCGTTCGGGTCCAACTCTATTTTGGTTTACAATGCCCACTTTTCACAATCCAGCAAGTTCCTGTTAATAAAATCAAGTCCAGCTTATGGAAGTAAAATAGGTTGTGAAGTCTGTTTTGTGTTCTGTTCTGTTGTTGTGCAACAATAAAGCAAAAGTGTGTGCAGTCGCACAACAACAAAGCTGACGCAACCTTTTTCCAGTCTCTAGCCTCTGATATAAAGATACACTTTCTAAGTGTATGTGCTCCGGGGCTTGAGATATACTGTGTGATTGAAACATGAACCATCTGTCCCGTGTGGAGCTGGCGCGAGCAGGAACCCAGCAGTGTGTGACAAGTGTTTTTCAGCAGGTTGTGTGTGCAGGCCTCAGCAAGCTGCAGGAGCACATACTAACAGCCATTCATCACCTTACCTCTGTCAGTTTGGCCCTGATGCTGCAACTTATGTTACATTTGGTAGAGCCAGATATTCTAGGACATCCGATAATCTGCATTTCGGCTCAACTTTATGGAGCCACTATGGCTTTGGACGGTGATTTTGAGATTGCAAACTGACAATCACAGAAATATTTATGTTCATGAAAATCCACAATGTTTATTTACTATTTTACTATTATATATTGTATGTATGTATATATATATATATATATATATATATATATATATATATATATATATATATATATATATATATAAAAACAAGGTGTGTGTGTGTGTAAATAAGTTTTATATAAAATAAGTAATATAAATATATATATATATATATATATATATATATATATATATATATATATATATATATATATATATATATATATATTTATATATATATATAATTTTACATAATAGTTATTTTATGTAATACTTATTGGGCCATGACTATATTTATATATGTATATATATATATATATATATATATATATATATATATATATATATTAGTCATGGCCCATTATATCGGCACCCTTGGTAAATATGATCAAAGATGACTGTAAAAATAAATCTGTCCTTTTGATCTTTAATTCATAAAATTTGCAATTTCATTGAAGGAAAAGAATTGAAAGTGGGGGGAAAATCACATTATGAAATAAATTTTTTTCTCCAAAACACATAGACTTTTGCACAGTACTGTATATTATTATTAAAATTATTTATTTATTTATTTTTCCTTAGTCTTATTTAAAAATTCTTTCTGTTTTCTTGTCATAAGTGTATGTAAATATATATGTATGTTATATACTGTGCTATAAATTCCCCTACACAATAAAATAAGTGTAGATTCTTCTAATAGACACTTACGAACTCTTGCACGTCAGATATATTTCGTCACTTTATTTATCAATCAATTTATCACTTTTATTTAGTCATCAGTCAGTATTACTTAAGCATTTTGAGTGGTTTAAGGGTATTAATCATGCATGTGATGTGTAATATTTTGCGCATTAAAAAAAGTGAAATGCTTAATAAATATACAGCAACGGAGTGTTGTGGTTGTGTGGTCGCGAATCGGGCACAACACAGAGCAACAATCCAATTACATCCCAGCAGACCGGCCTGAATCATCACTCTGCTGCACACTACCTTGTTATTGAGATGATTTATGTCATGTTTATCTTCTCCAAGATCAAATAACCTCATTTACTAATGAGAAACTTTAGGAGGTTTTGCATTCTTCTCTGGCTATTTGGAGATATGAGTTTTAGCCACATCCTGGTGTAGGGTATTTTTAGAGGTTAACAAATATCAAAAGCAACATTTTCTGTTCACAATCAAATCAGATAGTTTTCCGAAGTGATTACATTTGGAGTGTCGTTTCTCCCAAGAAGCAAGTGATTGGTTCACATGTGATTGTTCTTTTTTGCGTCTCTTCTCAGCTTCCCCAGAGTTCCTGAAGAAACCTGCGAACATATATGCTCATGAAGCCACAGACATCATCTTCGAGTGTGAGGTCACCGGCTCGCCCGCTCCCACCATCAAATGGGTGAAGAACGGAGATGCCGTCATTCCCAGCGACTACTTCAAGATCATTGTAAGTTGCCAGGTAGCTTCACTTGAGTGAGGAAATGCTGTTGACCATTCGTCATAAAAAAAATGGCACTATAACAATGAATGCAAATGAATATTTCTTCTAGATGACTGCAATGTTCTTGTTTTCCTCTTTATAGAAGGAGCAGAACTTGCAGGTGTTGGGACTGGTCAAGTCAGATGAAGGTTTCTATCAGTGTTTAGCTGAGAATGACGCCGGTAATGTGCAGTCGAGTGCTCAGCTCATCATACTGGATCAAGGTGCGTCTTGATACGTTGAAACATTTTCCCATTGTAAACCCTGCTGGAAAATCCAGCTAAAACCAGCTTAAGGTGGTTTAAATTGTTCCTGGCTGCTCCAAGCTGGTCATTTATGTAGTAGCTCGTCTAGATCGTTGGTCAGTGGGAATATCTACTATGGTTGAGATATTGTTCTTCATAAAGCTGGTCAGAGCTGTCAGATCTGAATCCAGCTTGTATGTTCTGAAAATCAGAAAATCATCTTATGTTGGTTTTAGCTGGATTCTTCCTGCAGGGAAGTTCTTATATTAGTTTTAGTACACTTTAGTACACTGTTCATAACATTTCACTATAGCGTTAGGTATAGTTAGGGATGTGCGCTACGACTAATTTGAGTTTCGTTTAAACTGAAGTATTTTTTTATCCGACTAGGCGACTAGTCTGAAAGCAAAAAAACCCCAAAAGATCGTAAGAAAAACCCAGTGTGAAAAACAGGTCATGATTATACCGTACGCTTGCCTTGCGTTATCATAATTTAAATTTAGGCGGTATAAGAAAAAAAAAGCATACACTCAATGTCAACAAATACATAGCTTATTTATTCAAATCAGCTGGGGCAATGCAGAATGGAAAAACAATCAATATCCTGACAGAATCTTCATATAACGTTAGCCAACATATTAAAGCACAAGTCAAAAACGATAGGAACGATAATCAAGAAATGGCATTAAATGGCTTTTTAAAATGTGCTTCATGTAGGTTATGTTGTCTAAAAACAAAACAATGCAACAATGCCCATTTTACATGCTCAGACCATGCGTTTTTGTTCAGTGAAATTAACATGTCAACGTGGTGTGGTGAAAGACAGGACCTGAGGCTATTAACAATCATTTCTGCGCTCGAAAAAACGTGCTGAAGTTGCGAGCTTGCAGAAACGACAACAAACAAGCGCACCACCACCAAAGTTTTCCGTTTCCTTCCAATTCAAAATAATCCCACACCTTGATCGTCTTCCGCGTGGTAATTTTTGAGCTTGCCGCAAGTGACATGAACAAAATTCAGGGGAGTCTGAGGTAAAAAAAATATAGTTTCCGCCCAGATACACTTTTAAAAATAGTTTAGGTGCTCAAAGTTCACTTTGCTCGTCAGTTGTCCACTCATTCCCAGAGCACGCACGCTGAAAGCTGCTTGGAGAACTCTATCTTAATGCATAGTTCAGTTTTAATAACTCTCTTTTTTTTATTTATTTTTTTTTATCGAGCACGTCCTGCAGTTTAACAACAGTAGACAATCGACAATCACTGATCTAGCTGATTTGAACGTTAAGTTTTAAGATTTTAGGCAGGAACGAAAGCGGACTAACAAGGAAAGAAATGCACTAAAACCGTGATTGCTTAAATCTGACTCTTAGTCTGATTATGAAATCACAAAGGCTGCGATTATTTTTTTATGCGCAGCTTGTCAGTGAAGTACGGCTCCAAATGCTGATCCATCTGAAAGCCCTGCGCGTTTGAGTCGCTTATAATATACATTTGAAAAAGTAACGCACATCAAACACCTTTCCAAATATTTCTTAACATCTTGTCCAACAAAAGACAACATTTAATAACATGTTTTACTCCAAACTCACTTCATGACGACAGTTGAGCATCCTTCTGCGAGACGATGTGGCTTCTTACAGAGAATAAGGCAGTTGTGTGTTTATTAGTCGTGTTTAAAGCGTTTCAATCTTCTGGTTATTCATATACATGCGATATGATGAGTGTTGTCGTCGTCTTCTGCAGGGCATATTTTGAGTTTCTGCGCAAGAGCGCCCTCTGGCTTTTAGATGAAGCATTTACTGCTGATCACAGAACCGTACAGCTCTGACAAGCTGCGCGTTAAATAATTGCAGCCTTTGCCAAATCGCGATAAATCATTGAGCCCTACTAAAATCGCACAGCCCTAGTTTCTTCGCTGTATTCCTGCTCCCTGCAAAGATGTTGCATATTTATTGTCCTTTTCAGACCCGTGGTAGAACACGGTGAATGTAGCGAAGCATTTTAGCTGCGCATAGAAACATTCTCGTGAGTTTTACGCCATCTGATTGGCTCTTCTGATCAGCCTTCCACCAATCAAACTATATAAAACTATTATCAGCTGACAACAATTGGTGCCCGGTCAATCAGTGCACCCTTAATTAACACATCGCAAATATTTCAGTATTTTGTTAAAAACCCCTAAACGTCTATGTAGATGATCTTTCTTTAATACTAATTCAAAGTATGGAGGTTGAATCTAGTGTTGGTGTAAGTCAGGTGCATGATGCCATCTGCTGCAGCTTCCTCTCTGGCAGTGCCACCTGCTCAGTGTGTGTGTGTGTGTGTGTGTGTGTGTGTGTGTGTGTGTGTGTGTGTGTGTGTGTGTGCCCGCTCACGGCCATGTGTGTGCCAGAACTGGAGTTTAATGTTAAATGTGAGGTTGTAATGGTGTTTTGGGTGGTTGCTGGGATATTATTTACTCTGCCAGAAGAGCCAACTGCTGAAGTCTCTGATATTCTGGTCCGTAGTTCTGCCAGGCAAAATTGTATAGCATGATTTGAGATATCATAACTGTGAAGGATGAGACATTGTAGTTAATAAAACAGGGCTTTGTTCAACTCCTTGTCCCTAGGTATGAGCAATAGAAATCGTGATAATTGCCTTAACAAGCAACTCTAAGAATTTACATCCAACCATCTACGGGGTAGCGCTGAATACACAAATTTGTTGTCAGATTGTCACTCTGTTTCTGTGAAATTACTATCTTTCTGAGATGAGGCCAGAATCTCTCTGAATTCTCCATGGGCTTTTGATGTAGTCTTTGCTCCTCTTGAACAAAAATGGCCTGTAAACACTTTACTTTGGCAGGCTTCTCTGCGTATTCTAGTTAAAGCTGCTAGACGGGTCTGATTGGAGGCTTTTTTGAAGCCTCACTTCTCGCTGCCATCTGGACTAGCACATGGTGAATAGGAAAACACGGTTGCTTATCTTCACTTATTGTTAGAGCTGATTGCTGAGTTTATTAAGTTACAGACAGGGAGTTTGTGGCACAGTCTGTGAAACTTGCTCATTATAATTTTTTTTGTAAGGGAATATATGCTCCCATACTCATTAGTGTAATGCAGCATTGTTTTCCCCTTAGCTCCAGATTTGACATGCTGTGATTACCTTAAGCACAACTGTAGTTGCTGAGAGTTTGATGTAGAATTGCTCATGATCTTTACATTAAAAAGCACAGAAACGTTATATTGGTTTGTGGTTGAATACAAGGAATTCATGAATGACAACTGAAAGAGAGCTAGCAACCACCCATTACACCTTAGCAACTGCTCTAAAGGCAACACAATGTAACAACTGCACAGCAACACAATGGCAATTATAAATAAATGTGCTAAACACTACTCAGAATGCCTTAACAACTGAATCTTATGAAACTCATTTACAAGAATCAGAACAACCTATTAACGAGACTATTCGGAGTGTCTTACCAACCACATTGCAACACCCTGCTATGGCAACCACCTGTAAAATTCTTGCAACAACAGAGCAGTGTTCTAAAGACTATTCTGAACACCCTAGCAACTGCACTGAAACACCCTAGCAACTGCATAGCAACACCCCAGTGACAACCCATAGCACCCTAGCAACAATGCACTAAAGACCATTAACATTGCCTTAGCAACCACATTAAAACACCCTGGCATGGGATCCACCCATAAACAACTAACAACCACAGAACAGTGTGCTGAAGACTATTTGGAATACCCTAGCAACTGCATAGCAACACCCTAGCAACTACATAGGAACACCCTGGCATGGGAACCACCTATATAAACTTATAGCAACCACTGAACAACGTGTTAAGAGCTACCTGGAACACCCTAGCAACTCATTAGTAACACCCTGGTGACCGCCCATAACACCCTAGCAACAATGGAATAAAGACTATTGAGAACTCCTTAGCAATCACATTGCAACACTCCAGCATGGGAACCACCCATAAAGAACTAGCAACCACAGAACAATGTTTTAAAGACTACTCTGAAAACCCTAGCAACTACATAGCCACACTCTAGCAACTGCTTAGCAAAACCCCAGTGACTACCCATAACACCCTAGCAACTGCATAGTAACACCCCGGTGACCACCCATAACACCCTAGCAACAATGCACTAAAGACTATTAACATTGCCTTAGCAACCACATTGCAACACCCTGGCATGGGAACCACGCATAAACAACTAACAACCACAGAACAATGTGCTGAAGACTATTTGGAATACCCTAGCAACTGCATGGCAACACCCTAGCAACTACATAGGAACATCCTGGCATGGGAACCACCTATATAAACTTATAGCAACCACTGAACAACGTGCTAAGAGCTACCTGGAACACCCTAGCAACTCGTTAGTAACACCCTGGTGACCGCCCATAACACCCTAGCAACAATGGAATAAAGACTATTGAGAACTCCTTAGCAATCACATTGCAACACCCCGGCATGGGAACCACCCATAAAGAACTAGCAACCACAGAACAATGTTTTAAAGACTACTCTGAAACCCCTAGCAACTACATAGCCACACTCTAGCAACTGCTTAGCAAAACCCCAGTGACTACCCATAACACCCTAGCAACTGCATAGTAACACCCCGGTGACCACCCATAACACCCTAGCAACAATGCACTAAAGACTATTAACATTGCCTTAGCAACCACATTGCAACACCCTGGCATGGGAACCACGCATAAACAACTAACAACCACAGAACAATGTGCTGAAGACTATTTGGAATACCCTAGCAACTGCATGGCAACACCCTAGCAACTACATAGGAACATCCTGGCATGGGAACCACCTATATAAACTTATAGCAACCACTGAACAACGTGCTAAGAGCTACCTGGAACACCCTAGCAACTCGTTAGTAACACCCTGGTGACCGCCCATAACACCCTTGCAACAATGGAATAAAGACTATTGAGAACTCCTTAGCAATCACATTGCAACACCCCGGCATGGGAACCACCCATAAAGAACTAGCAACCACAGAACAATGTTTTAAAGACTACTCTGAAACCCCTAGCAACTACATAGCCACACTCTAGCAACTGCTTAGCAAAACCCCAGTGACTACCCATAACACCCTAGCAACTGCATAGTAACACCCCGGTGACCACCCATAACACCCTAGCAACAATGGAATAAAGACTATTGAGAACTCCTTAGCAATCACATTGCAACACTCCGGCATGGGAACCACCCATAAAGAACTAGCAACCACAGAACAATGTTTTAAAGACTACTCTGAAAACTCTAGCAACTGCATAGCAACACCCTGGTGACCAATCATAACACCCTAGCAACAATGCACTAAAGACTATGAAGAACGCCTTAGCAACCACATTGCAACACCTTGGAATTGGAACCAACCTTATAAACTTCTAACAACCACAGAACAATGTGCTAAAGACTACATCAACACCCTAGCAACTGCATAGCAACACCCTGGCATGGCAACCACCCATGGAATCATGGAGGCTACATTGTAATCGACAAACTCATTCATTTGAATCTTTGTAGAGACTTTGCGCAGCAGCAGAGCAGCACTATGAGTAGAAATTTGGGTCACCACAAGCATTAAAAGACGTTAGTCATACAGCTGGTGTGAGATCAGGACGTGACCTGACAGTTTGATGCTGTCTCACTGTTTGAGCTTGTTTACTTTCCCTAGATTAATTTTAAATCCATATTTGCATGTGAATGCTTGTTTTTCCTGGCAGCGACTTATTATTGTTAAGGATTCATGGCAACTGGAAATGTCCTCAATTTTTCATTCCATATCTCTTTTTTCTTTCTCTTCCAAACCTTGTATGTACGGCACAAACACCCCACAAAAATTCTCTGCATCTGTTTCTAGACAGAACTGCGTTTTTCTGAGCAGCCTCTCCAGCAGTGTGAATGGTGACGGAGTGAAGAAAAACCATACAATAGCTATAGATGTCACTCATGTGGTTGGTTGGTGGTTACTTGTCTATAGTTACTGGACTTCACAAGTGGGCTTCAGTTCCAGGTATGCGTGTAGAAAAATGATTCGATGAGTGTCTGAGCACAAGGTGATGGATCTGAGAGCATACAATGCTGATTTGAGCTATATTTGTGTTTATATCTCAGCTGAGGAGCTGTGGAGCCATAAAACATAAATAGTATGTCTCCGCTGAGGCCTCTCACTGTGTTCATATGACACTTTAACTAGGCCTGTGTGCCAGACACAGCTAACAGCAGAGCAAATATGCTTCACTTATTTATGGCCACAGAAAGAGCCCTCAAGCTGCTTTCCAGCATCTCTGCTTTGTTTACAAGATTCATCACTCAATGGTAGGAATATTGATGTGATGTAGTTGACAATGCAAAGCCTGTAGCTGAACGCATACTGAAATTACATTTCACCTAAATAAAAAATTAGCCAATTTTATGACGTACCAGATGACTGTGTTTGAAATGCAATACTAGATTACTGAATCAAGTTTCGATGACTTCAACTTCAGACAGTGTTTGATTTTTATTCAAACTTAAATTTCTGCTGTTGTTATAGATCTCACACTCTTTTTTGCTACTTATAAATGGCTTCATGTAGGCCTTATTGTTGTATACTTGTATGGTTATTTTTCTTAGAAAACCCCATAGTTTCGCTTCAGAAGGCCCTTATTAACCCAAAGCAGTGTGGAGTACTTTGACGATTAATGGATGCACTTTTTTTGGCTTCAAAATTGGGCTCCCATTCAGTGCCATTATAAAGCATGGAAGAGCCAGGATTTTGTTTTAATACATCACCGATTGCATTCATCTTAAGTCCGGAACACACCAAGCCGACGGTCTGCCGTCGGGCAGGTTTTGTTTGTCGCCCGACTAAGTTTTCTCAGTGTGTTCCGGACCATCTGCTGAAGTTGGTCCTCGTCTGCTTTTTTTCGGCCAATTCGATCTTGTCGGCCATCTGATCATTCTGATTGGCTGTTCACCTACTGCCACCTGCTGGTATTGAAAGGCATTTCATCTTACACGGGTGTAGAATAGACACGCTACTTGGCCGTCGGGTGTCGAGCGTCGGTTTGGTGTGTCTGGGCAACTTTGGACCCAGAACCTGCCGACGTGAGCCCACCGAGTGCTCGGGTAAGATGATGTAAAATTAGAACAACCTTGTGTCTGTGCCGTCATGACTTGCTTGCTTTCATAACTTTTGCTTATATTCCCGTGAACAGCCAATCAGAGTTCTCTCTCTCACCGACGGCCTGACGTTGATTCAACATGTCAAATCAGCCGAAAAACAGCCGTCGAGGACCAACTTCAGCCGACGGTGTGGAACACACTGAGAAACTTAGTCGGCCGACAAACAAAAACTGCCCGACGGCCGACTGTCGTCTTGGTGTGTTCCTGCCTTGAGAAAACTTAGTCGGCCGACAAACAAAAACTGCCCGACGGCCGACCGTCGTCTTGGTGTGTTCCCGCCTTGAGAAAACTTAGTCGGCCGACAAACAAAAACTGCCCGACGGCCGACTGTCGTCTTGGTGTGTTCCTGCCTTGAGAAAACTTAGTCGGCCGACAAACAAAAACTGCCCGACGGCTGACCGTCGGCTTGGTGTGTTCCTGCCTTGAGAAAACTTAGTCGGCCGACAAACAAAAACTGCCCGACGGCCGACCGTCGTCTTGGTGTGTTCCCGCCTTGAGAAAACTTAGTCGGCCGACAAACAAAAACTGCCCGACGGCCGACCGTCGGCTTGGTGTGTTCCTGCCTTGAGAAAACTTAGTCGGCCGACAAACAAAAACTGCCCGACGGTCGACCGTCGGCTTGGTGTGTTCCTGCCTTGAGAAAACTTAGTCGGGCGACAAACAAAAACTGCCCAACGGCCGACCGTCGGCTTGGTGTGTTCCTGCCTTGAGAAAACTTAGTCGGCCGACAAACAAAAACTGCCCAATGGCCGACCGTCGGCTTGGTGTGTTCCTGCCTTGAGAAAACTTAGTCGGCCGACAAACAAAAACTGCCCGATGGCCGATTGTCGTCTTGATGTGTTCCTGCCTTGATAAAACTAAGTCGGCCGACGCACAAAAACTGCCCGACGGCCGATTGTCGTCTTGGTGTGTTCCTGCCTTGAGAAAACTTAGTCGACCGACAAACAAAAACTGCCCGACCGCCGACCGTCGTCTTGGTGTGTTCCTGCCTTGAGAAAACTTAGTCAGCCGACAAACAAAAACTGCCCGACGGCCGATTGTCGGCTTGGTGTGTTCCTGCCTTGAGAAAACTTAGTCGGCCGACAAACAAAAACTGCCCGACGGCCGATTGTCGGCTTGGTGTGTTCCTGCCTTGAGAAAACTTAGTCGGCCGACAAACAAAAACTGCCCGACGGCCGATTGTCGGCTTGGCGTGTTCCTGCCTTGAGAAAACTTAGTCGGGCGACAAACAAAAACTGCCCGACGGCCGACCGTCGGCTTGGTGTGTTCCTGCCTTGAGAAAACAAAGTCGGACGACGCACAAAAACTGCCCGACGGCCGACCGTCATCTTGGTGTGTTCCTGCCTTGACTTAGTCGGCCGACGCACAAAAACTGCCCGACGGCCGATTGTCGGCTTGGTGTGTTCCTGCCTTGAGAAAACTTAGTCGGCCGACAAACAAAAACTGCCCGACGGCCGATTGTCGACTTGGTGTGTTCCTGCCTTGAGAAAACTTAGTCGGGCGACAAACAAAAACTGCCCGACGGCCGACCGTCGTCTTGGTGTGTTCCTGCCTTGAGAAAACAAAGTCGGCCGACGCACAAAAACTGCCCGACGGCCGATTGTCGACTTGGTGTGTTCCTGCCTTGAGAAAACTTAGTCGGCCGACAAACAAAAACTGCCCGACGGCCGATTGTCGACTTGGTGTGTTCCTGCCTTGAGAAAACTTAGTCGGGCGACAAACAAAAACTGCCCGACGGCCGACCGTCTGCTTGGTGTGTTCCTGCCTTGAGAAAACTTAGTCGGTCGATGTGCAAAAACCGCCCGACGGCCGACCGTCGTCTTGGTGTTTTCTGGACTTATAGAAAGAGTGACTTAAACATTTTCAATAATTATCGTGTGAAAATAATTTTTCCCAAAATTGTAGTTGTGGCGTCATTTTCACCACAACGAACAATTTTGCACAAATTCTTAACCTGAACTCCCCGATATTCAGTGTGGTTTAATAATCTCATGTTTGCTCAGCCTTGAAACAAAGTGCTGATGCGGGTGTTTTCGTGTTCGCAAATACACTGAGCCCATGCTTCTCAAAGGAGCGCAGTGATATTTTTGGTGTTGGGACTGAGCATGACAAATGGGAGTGAAGTGCATGTCAGAAAATAAATTATTTAGCGGACGGACTTGAGCGGGAGGTCTTGGAGCTCTTTGATGAAGCAGGCGGAGGTTTAGCAGGTGCTGGAGGGAATGGGGCCGCTGCTTGCTGACCCTGAGGGCCGGTAACTGGGTATAGACATACAGTAATGACATGCCAGATGGGCGTCTGCCTTCCCAGCGAACACAGAGGAAGTCCCCTGCCAGCATCACGCTGCGACCCATAATCCTGTGCTTTCGTGCTGGGCGGTACGTCCCGCCGAGGTGCCCGTTCCTCCCCCTAGATCTGCCCTGCTGCTCCGGCTTTCATCTCTCAGACTATGGAAGCAAGACGTCTCAGGAGACGATGTGCTGCTCTGCATCACGTGAGAGACCTGTTTAATCTCAACAGGGGTGTTGATGGTCTTTAATCCATCATCCTCTCATATTCATGATGTTTACTTTGAAGAGATAGACTGCTGTCACCGCTGCGGCGGTGCGCGCTTCAGATCCAATGCAAAATCGCTGCGGGCCAGCCGTATCTCCAATGAAAAATGACAAAGACTCTTGTGTACTTGGATACTTGAATATCATAGTAACTCCGCTTATTATTATTATTATTATTATTTTTTTTTTAAATGCTTCTTTTTGTGTCCTTCCCTTGCTTTGTCTGTATTTGCTACAGCTACATTTGAATAGGCAGGAAAAGGCTGAATATATTTTAAGGTCCCATATCATGAAATATGTAATAAAATATGTTTATACAACACTGTTTTTATGCATTTTTTGCAATTCATCTACATTACAACAGCATCTTGGGGGCTGAAACGCAAACTTTTGAAAACTGTTTCAAAGTGCTATTTTTTGAAAGCAATACTATTATTGTCTCCTTGTAAACTCCAAAAATACAAATTTGTGATAATAATGAGTATATGTATTTGGTATAAGAAACTTGATTGACAAGGAGTTGGAAGCTTGTTTCTGCTACGGAATAAAAATAATAATAAAAAAAAAAGGTAATTGACCCTTCACCAGCAGTTTGATTGCCATTTTGTCCGACAAAGCAGTCAGGGGAGTTAGTAGATTAACTTTGGTGAACTTGATAAATTGTGTGTACTCACGTCTTTGCGCGCTTGAAACAACACTCCTTCTGATGTTCATTCATGTTTATTTGATGCTATAAATGAACTAGTATGAAGAGATGATCGGTTCACGAGGAGCTACAGCGATCTGTCACGACACATTAAAGAGACACTATACACTATTTACTGTTTAAACTTCTTTAAAAAATTACAATATTTTAAATATGAAACCGTTTCATATCAATAGTAACCTGCTCTGTCGACGCGTTGTCAGTGTCTCTTTGCTCCTGGATGTATTTTTCACTTCGTGAGAACATGATGTGTGGCGTAAGAGCGCATGACTTGTCGGACATAGCGACAGTAACTAAAGGGCTTTGTGAAGGGTCAATTGAATCTCAAAATTCATCTCACTATTCAGGCTTTATAATTTGCAATTTTGACTTCTTATAGCGCAAAATTCTGAGAAAAAAGTCAGAATTTCGAGTTTATAAACTTGGAATTCTGAGAAATAAAGTCAGAATTACAAGACGTAAATTCTTGTGACTTTAAATTGTGACTTTTTCCTCACAATTGTGAGTTTATATTTGCAATTCTGAATTTATTTCTTGTAATTCTTTATAACTTGCCATTCTGATGTTTTTCACTGAATTGTGGGACATTATCTCACAATTCTGACTCAAAAAACCTTGGTATGTTGAAAAAAATCTAGAGATATGTGTGATGTAGCTGCCCATTTCAAACACTCATATGGGGCTTCTATAGATCAAGATCTGCTCCACATTTCATCATCACTCAGACCTGTCTGATTTCATAACACCACTACAGGTGACATGAATCCTAGCAAGAATGAATGATATAACCCACTTTCTATGCCTCTACTCAATATGAGAAAGTCTTCAACCCCTTCCAGACCCCTCGTGATAATAGCGTGTTCCCTCAGATCAATAGTAGAGAGGTGTTAGATGTAATGTCAGTAGATGAAGTCTTTATGTGTGCGGCAGGAACTGTGTCACATCTCCTGTACCGTGGCCATTTCAGTCTATACCCATCTGTGTAAGATGAAAGGAGGAGCTCATTAAGTGGTCGTTAGCACTCCGACAGCGACATCAAAAGTACATGGAGGTGAATGAGGCAATTTTTCCTACATTTATGTTTTCCAGTTGTCCTCATGTTGTACAATTTCCTATTTAGGACATTAGTGTGATTCTTGGTGACCTACATAGCATATAGTCATCTTTGCTCTGAGCGAACGTTTCTGTTTAAAAGGATAAATTCATTTGCATACTCCCGAAATACCGTTTGCTGAGTGTTAAACATCAATTTATGGTAAAAGTGAAGTTAAGAATAACAATTTCATTTTACACCAAAGGCCTTGTGACCTTTTTGCTCGGCTTCAGTGTGTATCATTAATAAGCCGAAGTCACCATCTGTTTCAATGGCACCTGCTATTGCTCTCTGCTATGAATAGAATCGGTATTAATCTTCTGCTGCTAACCACTGTTCATCACATGACTGCGTTCACCATCAGACGCTGAGGATGACTGCTGAAGCTGATGATCCTGATAACGTCCTATAGTTGACAAAATTATGTTGTCCAGACATTCCGTTTTGGTCTTGAGGATGTCTTGGTGTGTTCTTCATTGTAGACATATGTTAAATGGACGTTTTTTTTTACTTTTCACCACATATCACTGTTATTTCAGCATCTTATGTTATTTTTGAGTGTGAATGACCTCTAAGAACGTTCACTGCTAAAGACCTGTTCACAGCGTAAGGTCATACACTGTAAAAAAAGATGGACAACGCATCTCCATTTCCTTTCCACTGAAGAAAAATGAAGCCAAAATATCCCAGAAATGGCCGTTGACATTGTGGTATCAAGGTCCCGCCCATATTCCCGCAAACTCAACGACAAACACAGCTGTTTTTATAGCATCAAATAACTCCACATCAAATAGCTAAAACCAAACATATTGGAAAAATTAACATTCGAACAAATGTGATGAGAACTACCCTTCGCCGGCAATTTGATTGACAGGCGATCTGACCAATCACAACCCCAAATCTGCCATTTTGTCCGACAAAGCAGTCAGGGGAGTTAGTAGATTAACTTTGATGAACTTGAACTTGAAAAATTGTGTGTCCTCACGTCTTTCCATGCTTGAAACAACATTCCTTCTGATGTTCATTCATGTTTATTTGATGCTATAAATGAACTAGTATGAAGAGATGATCGGTTCACGAGGAGCTACAGCGATCTATATATAGCACTATATGGTATTTATTGTTTAAACCTACATTACAATACTTTAAATATGAAACTGTTTCATATCAAAAGCAACCTGCAACAGTAACTAAAGGAGGCGGGTCTTTGCGAAGGGTTAGTTATTTGAAGTTTATTTGGATTTTTTTAGTTTGGCTCACGTTCCATTAAATTACATGGAAAGGGCGGGGTTTACAACCTATAGACCAGAGCTTCCCAAACTTAAGAGGGGTAAGACCCCCCAAAAACATTGCAAAAGCTCCACGAACCTGCCGTTAAAAAATATATACCGACATTTACCTACAAATACATTTATTAACAAGTTTGTAAGAATTTCATGTGAATTATGAGAACTATGATGTAAACATTCTTTACAAATATATTTAAATCCATAACACTAACCTTGCATGCTTTCAAAAAAATCAAAGTTTAGAGCGTTTTAATTATTTTAATATATTGATTTGGACTAGCTACGGCCCCCCTGCAGTACCGCTACAGCCCACCGGGGGGCCGCGGCCCACAGTTTGGGAAGCACTGCTATAGACATCATGTGCCAGAGAATCGAATTTTGTCTTTCAACTTCCGTTTTTGCCGTAGCTATGTATATTTCTATGGCATCGCTGTCGTGGAGTAATTAGCTGGTGAAGTGGATTTACGTCTTGTAGCACTGTTGCTGTTTTTCACACATTTTGATGTTCACATGCCAGTTTTTGTTCGTGTTGGCGTAAATAGGCCTAAACATTGTGAGATCCTTCAAATACAGTATTTAGTATATACTGCACAGTACGTAGTAAGCATAATGCTAGCATTTCATTCTGAACATACTGTAACCAGAGAAAAACAGCAAAGTCCCAAAACGGACAACACCCAGTCTAGAAAACAAATGCATATTAGCTGAAGCCTGATTTGAGCTATATTTATTATGATACCATTGATTTTATTGATGATTTGACATGCTTGAATGTACATTTTGGAGTTTTTCGTCTTTCCCCAATTGAGTTCATAAAAACTAGACTTGCATGACTAGAAAATAGCTATGCAGGAGTATTAGCAAAATGGCTGCCAAGTGAACAGACTGAGCCAGAGGAAGAAGAAAGGCTACTGAGAGAATGTCACGCACCACACAAAGCTGAACCAGAAATAAATGCTGAGTGATATCATTTTTTTCTCTCTGCAGCTAGACAAATGAACACTGATGGCTTGTCTTTGTGGAAAACTGAAATTGCTACAACTAATGTTTAATTTGTTCTCCGTCTAATGGATCTTGTCATTTAGGGGAAGCTATAAGCTAATGAGTGCCGCTATTAGAGTATATTATACAGCTCTGCATTATCAGTCTCCTCTCTCACTGTCTGTTCAGAGCTGAATGCGGCTCAGAATAAGACATGAAGAGCACATTTGAACACAATACATTGTGTTGTTCTTTTCTCAACACCATTATAAGGTGCTTTTGAACTCTCAGAGGTTGCTCTTTCATCGCTCAAGAGGCTTAATGAAGACCTCAGCTGCGTATTCACAGCGAGTCTTGAAAGGGATAAGTTCAACCAAAAATTAAAATGATCCCAAGATTTTCTCACCCTCAGGCCATCTGAGATATATATGGCTATCTTCTTTCAGATGAATGCAATCAGACATATATTAAAAAATATCCTTCGTAATGGAAGTGAATGGGACCCAACATTTTGAAGCCCAAAAAAGCGCATGCACTCATCATAAAAGTAATCCACACACCTCCAGGGATGAATAAAAGCCTTCTAAAGTGAAGTTTTTGTAAGAAAAATGTACATATTTAGAACTTTATGAACTATATTAACTGACTTCCGGCAACAACCGTATGCTCGTTCACGAGAGTGTAGCGTAAGCTCCGTGAGAGCAAAACAAGACGCCGGTCACAAATTAGAAGTCATTAGAAGAAGAGGACGTTGAGTTTTTTTGCCCGGCCCTATTTATTTGATAAATTTGCATCTCCTGTTGATGACTGCACATGTAATATTACGTCTTGACGTAAAATGAAGCATCGCAGCGTGACGACGCGTGGTTCTCGCGAGAGTCGCCTATCCTCACCGGAGCTTTCTCTATGCCAGTGTTTCTCAAACTTTTTCAGCCCAGGGACCACTTTATCTCCCAATTTTTTTTCTGAGGACCACCTAACAGAATCCCACTCTAAAACGCCACCCCAAAAACAACAAAATAGGAAGGATAAACTAAATTTAAGTTTAATATGCAACTGTTTCAAGTCAAAAACTAATTATTCAAACACAAATGCAATGATATGATCCATTTTTTCGCTATTAAAACACACTGACGTCAACCCCCCCGCCCGCGATCCGGTGCGGGTTAAGAGCTTGCCTAGTTTAGGTCATCTTTTCGCGGACCACTAGGGGGCGATGGCGGACCACACTTTAAGAATTACTGCTCTATGCCGACGTCCTACGTCATACCCCGGACGCCCACTCTCTCTCGAGAACGCTTACTGCTATTACCGGAAATAAGTTATTATAGTTCATAAAGTTCTAAATATGTTTGTTTTTCTTACAAAACCCCATCACTTCACTTATTACCCCAGAGCCGTGTGGATTAATTTCATGATGAATGTATGCACTTTTTTGGGGCTTCAAAATATTGGGTCCCATTCACTACCTTTAAGCTTGGAAGAGCCAGAATATTTTTTAATATATCTCCAATTGTGTTTGTCAGAAAGAAGATAGTCACATACACTTAGGATGACTTGAGGGTGAGGAAATCATGGGATGATTTTCATTTTGGGGTGAACTTATATCCCATTTTAAATGTTTCTCCTATTATTCCTTAGAGAACATAAAATTGAAATAAAGAGAGATATTTGTAACATATAGTGTATTGGTTCTCAACCGGTGGGGCGCGAGTAGACTACAGGATGGGAGGGGAAAAAAAAACGTAATTTTTTTTTATCACTAAACTACTGTCATTTTTGTATATACATAACTCCTGAATAAAACATTTAATGTGTTTCGACTGATTTTAAAAAAAAAAGTTTTGAACGAATTTGATTGGTTTGTCGATAGTGAGCGCAAATGCAGGTGATAAGCGGTTTTTATTAAGCGAGTCATTGAGTCGTTCATTCAAACGATTCGTTCAAACGGCCGATTCATCAAGAATGAGACAGATGTTTGTGCATGAGTCATTGAATCTTTGACTCAACCGATTCGTTCAAAACACTGAATCAACTGTAATGAACCAGCTTTGGGGGGGCCCAGCTTCCAAAAGGTTGAGAACCCCTGATATAGTGAGTCCCTTTCACACAGTAATCCCATTAAATTACCGTAAAATGACCAGAATGACTTTACCGTAAATACACAAATATTCTGTTCACACAAGCAACAACGTTCTGGCTTTTAACCATTAAGAAACCATTGACGCATTAGCACCAACATAACGATAAATTTTGTGATGTCAGTCATTGGAAATGAGCTTTAAATTCTGCGCTGTTGTCTTCATTCGCCCGCACGAGGAGAAGCGCTTAAGTTTCACTAACTGCTTTGCTCTTAAAAACATTAGATGCAAATAATAGTATCCACTGATGATTGGAAAAGAAGGCTGGGTCTCAAGCACGACATGCCGAAAAAGCAGCAATACGCATCGCAACGGTCAAAAATGTCCATCTAGTGCATATTTACATAGAAAAACTATTAAAAAGTAGTGAAGCAGTGGATTAATTGCCTCATCTCCATTATATCTTTATGGTTGGCCCAAAGCAGATTTTTTACGTGTTCGCTGCGCCCGTGAAAAAAAGCACAACTTTAGTGCAATGCACAAAAGCTAATAATCTTGACACATTTTTAGAGCTGTTTTGTGTGTGTGTGTGTGTGAGTGTCGAGTTTCACTGTCCTGGAAGAAAACAGTCAGACATCCTTAGACTGAACAACAGAAGCCTAATGAATACTGTATCAGTGTGAAGATCACTGGACCGTGCCTCATCGTTCTCTGGAACTTCACTAGTTTTTATTCATTTACTCGCCTACAACCAAACCCAGATGGCATTCATATGACACACAGAAAATCTTTTACTTCCAGACAATCAAATATACTGCAAGAAAAAGGGCCATAGCAGGTGTTTGACATTCTGCAGATGCCGAAATGTAATTTCTGCATATGAATGTTCAACTTTGGCATGTAATCAAGTGGATTTGGTGTTAACATCAAACGTCGAACACTGACTGTTGCAACCAGAGCTCTGCAGTAACGCAATGACTTTACTAATTGGTGATTGGCTCTTTTATTTCGAAGGCGGGGCTTACTCCACCATATTGCGCTTTCTCCAATATGAGTCTTTGTATATCTGAAGTCTTTAGACGCAGCGAGTTTAGAAATACACATGTGCGGTAGATATGGTCTAGGTTAGTATTTTTGTAAATGAACTATTTTAAAAGTGATAAATATGCTTCAGCTTTCCATCATTTTTTCCACTCCAGCTGTTTTTCTCCAACTACATGCCTGACATTTTTCCATTATGATTGCATTTTCATGTTTCTTTGTGATTATTTCATGGTTTTGTTGATTTCCTGTCATGGAAGCCATTGTGTTATGTTTTTTTGTTTCTTTGTTTGTTTTTCTTTTTATGTTCTGTTCTCCTTTGTTTTGCTCTCCATCCCTCCCTCCCTGAATGAATTTCTGTGTGACTTCACTGTCCGCCCCTCTCCACCGTTTATTTCTGCTTTCACTCACCCCGTCCACTCACACCACCCCACTGTCTGCGCTCAAAGATGTAGCCATCCCCTCACCCCCTCCCACCTCACTGACCCGTGCCAATACTGACCATCTAATGCCAGGCTCCAGAGGCGGCGCTGGTCCCACGCCCTCCGCCCCCCGTGACGTTGTGGCCTCCCTGGTCTCCACCCGCTTCATCAAGCTGACCTGGCGCCTTCCTGCTGAACCGCATGGAGATGATGTCACCTACTCAGTCTACTACAGCCTGGAGGGCACTAACAGGCAGGGCATTTATGTGTTATACATACACTACTGTATCAAAGTTTGGGGTCGGTAAGATTTTTTTAAAACAAATTTATACTTTTATTCAGCAAGGATTCATTCAAAAGTTACAGTAAACGTTTGTAATGTTGCAAAAAAAATTCTATTTCCAATAAATGCTGTTCTTTTCAACTTTCTATTAATCAAAGAATCCTGAAAAAGTTAGTTTCCATAAACGTATTAAGCTTTTTTCAACATTGATAGTAACCAGAAATGTTTCTTGAGCAGCAAATCAGCATATTAGAATGATTTCTGAAGGATCATGTGACACTGAAGACTGGAGTAATGATGCTGCGAATTCATCTTTGATCACAGGAATAAATTACATTTTATTTTATATTTTAATAATATTCCACAATATTACTGTTTTAATTGGGATTTTGATCAAATACTGACCCTAAACTTTTGATCTGTAATGTACATGTAATTTACTCAAATTTTACCAAAAGGAATGAAATGAGGAAATTATTTTTGCTTAAAAAATAAAAAATAAAATTAAAAGAAAATAAAGCTTTTTTTCATATAAAATTTATGTATATATATATATATATATATATGTATATATATATATATATATATGTATGTATATATATATATATATATATATGTATATATATATATATATATATATAGTATGTATACTGTATATTTATACTTCTATATAAAAAATTATATTTTTAATATATTTATTAATTATATTTAAAATATATTTATTTAAATTATATATATATATATATATATATATATATATATATAAAACAATGCATAAATGATAAAAACAATAATTAAATAACAATGCATTAATTATAAAATAAAATCATACAATTATATATTCATATATATTCATATTATATCATATTCATATAATAAAAATTTTGACTATGTAGTGAAATGTGACCCGGACATGTTTTTGTGACATTCACCCTCTAAGAAGCGTTTAATTATGGATGCTATTGATTATTGTATTCTGTTCATTTGTTGCTATTAGTCACATGTTTTTCTTATTAATATTATAATGCCATTCTGTATGAGGTGCTTTTGACTACAGAAAAATAAGAAGCTTTGAACCAACAAATCAGCCGTCAGCTCCTGTTTCAGTCTCACATGATGTTTCTCTGATCCTGTATAGGGAGAGGATAGTGAACACCAGTCGTCCAGGAGAAATGCAAGTCACCATTCAGAACCTCATGCCTGACACCAAGTATGCCTTCCGCGTGGTGGCCCATAACAGAAATGGGCCTGGAGAGAGATCTGCGCCTCTGAGGGTAGCCACCCAGCCTGAAGGTAAGATCTACACTTCCAATTTGAGGGTATAGGTAGCAGAAGAGTGGCCAAGCTTTGGGACAAACTATTTAGTCATAATTGCGACCATTCCGTCGCTTTGTTACGCGAATCCTGTCCTATCACCTTCACAGTTAAAATCCTTCTTCCAAAACATTTCTTCATCCAAATACACTTTGATGAACCTAAAATAATGGTTTTTATTACACAGCTCTCTGAAATGCTTGATTCTGGTTGGTCAGTCGAGGTCAATTATTCCCCAATAATATTCTTTGCCTGTAATTTTCAAATTTTAAACTCAAACCACTATTTTATATCTAATTATTCACTTATGTGGTAAGTAAGGTTGGGTATCATTTTAATTTTAACGATTCCGATTTTCCTTATCGATTCTGTTCTTATTGATTACAATAAGGTTAAAAAAAACAGATATCATTTATATTTGTTCTGTCTTTTTGCAAAACATTTCATTCTAGCTGAATACAATGAACAATAATAAACAGGCTAAAAAACACTTACTGCCTAAGGTTTAAAAATACCATACTGCCTAACTAAAATAAATTTCAAGCATTATTAAAGACAAGAAAAAACAAAAAAAAAACAAATTAGCAATCGCACTGAACAAAAATACAATTGAAATAAACAGATTTTCAGGTACTCGGGTACAGAAACTAATCAAATGTAAAATAACAATGCACTTTATAAATAAAATATACATTACAAATATATTTAAAAAAAAAAGTTAATAACAGCGAGTGAATTTCTGTCTTTTGTTGTTTGATTAACGTTCTTATAGAGATGGCAGCAGGAATATTAGGCTGCTGTCACTTTAAGAGCTGCACGAATCCAATATACAGGTGCGTTTACTTTCTCAACTGTTTACGTTCACTTAAGACTGTGTTTGCGAGGATATTTTGACGTATTTGTGTGTGTATTTGTCAGTTCGGGTACAAAAAGCACTCAGTTCAGTATCACGCACTATTCGTTATGAGAGGTGGCTTTCTGTGCGCACATTGTTGAATCCATACCATGAAGAATTAAGGCAGCTCTGAAGGCAAAAGGGGGTCCAATCTAATACTAGCAAGGTGTGCCTAATGAAATTGCCAGTGAGTGGATATGTAAGTGCTTTCAGGATGGATTTCCAGGGAAATTGCATACACGCGTCATTCGCGGGGCTTGTATGATGTGGGAGTAGCTTAAAGCTGACAACTTGAATGAGAAAAATTAACCATTGGTCATTCAAAAACACAAACACTTTCTGATTGTAAAACAAAGAAACTGTTATTTATTAGTTTATCCGCTCTTATAAGACATCCATGTGCACACCAGTGTCTCAAAACACCGTTCATCCGCGCAGAGGAGCAGAGCCGGAACAGAGCCGGAGCAGAGCCGAAGCACAACCAAAACAGTGTTCTCCGCAATACGCATGCCGTTTTATTTTTTAATTGCTAAATGTCCAAAAGTTACTTTAGCTTTAACATACTTGTCCAATCAGAATATGTTCAAACGAGATTTATGGAGTAATTAAAATCGTATTACGAATTACGAATGCATGGAATCAAGCTGGTGTTTATGCTCACATGCTTGTCTGGAATATGTTTTGGGCCTAAGAGATTATTCTGAACATTTTCTCTGGAGGTTTTCTTTCCCAAAACCTCTCCGGTGCCTCGGTTTAAAAGCTCATTATAGAGGTAAGCGCAAGTAAACAAACACCTGCTGACTTTTAAGCAAACACACAGCTAAGGTATATGGCCTGACTCCATCAACATGAAACATTATCAGCCCAGAGTCGCGCAGGAGAAGCTGTTTCTGGGTCAGACCTGCTCCTCTGCGCGTCCTTGGCTGTGACTGCTATAAGCACTTTATAATGTGTGTTAGCGGGATTCTGGCGCTCTCGGGAATCCTGCTGCGTGGAGATCAGCCTCTGAGGCCGACACACATATAGCAGCGAACATTATGAATGAAGAGTCAAATACACACACTCAGACTCTCGTAGAACGCGCTTAATCCAGTGTAGGCGCCTCATCCCATCCTGTAAGACATCAAAAGCAGGCGTTGATGTTGGACAGAACGAATGTCTGTGGAACTGAGATAAAGCGATTTCTCACTCAGATGCCAGAAATGTGTGATCAAAGTTTGCAAAATGATTCATGTAAGACACTGAATGCAGTTTATATTAGAGCTTGAATGTGAAAGATAGTAACCATAACTGGATGAATATAGTCAAACAGTTGTTGCAGACGTGTGGCGAAGGGAGTTTTCTGCTTCAAGCCCCAAAAGGAGATATTTTGAGGAGCGTTCATGCTGCTCTTCTTCATTCAGTGAAAGTATGTATTCACTGTTGTGACTAGAGACTGTCATGTTCCAGAAAGGACATAAAAACACCAAAAAGGTAGTACATACTATTTGTGGGCTATATTCCAAGTCTACTAAAGCCATATAGTCAATTTGTGGTGATTTTCAGCAAAAAAATTACCTATATTTAAGTCTATCCCTCACATAAAGCTATTGTATGACTTTAGCAGACTTGGAATGTAGTGTGTGAATCTTATGAAATGTTTTTATGATTCTTTTTTGCTTGACGGTCCCTGTAAAAAGTGTGCTTAATTGTATTTAATGTGCAGATAATATAATATAAATAATAAAAGGCCAATTTTAAGTGCACTTTTAAAAAGTATAATTTGTATCAATGTCAAATTTTAAATGATTATGTTTTTGTAATTTGTTGTGCTTTAAAGAAATGCACTTATTTTGATGTTGACTAACACATATAGGTGTAATTTTAACTGTCGTGTGTTATTAAATATTACATTTAAAGTTAATATATTTTAAATGTACTAAATTGCAACTCCATGAAATGTGTAATTACAAATATATTTAAATACATGACAGAATTTTTAATAGAAATTATATTTATATCAAATTTATTTAACCATTAAAGCTTGTCAGTACAGACTGTAGAGGTAATTATGAAATTGCATATAAAGATGAACTTAAGAGGACCGAAAGGTAATTGCATTAAATATAAATTTAAACTAAAAAGTGTTCAAAAACATTATATTTAGTTTGCACTTACATTATATTCCTTTAAAGTATTTTTTTCCGTAAGAACTCGTTTTAAAAGTAAGCCACAGTGTACTTCTTTTTCACGAGGGTGGTCACCATGTGCTTTGTTTTATGGAAAAGAGCAGCGTGAACATTATTCATAACTTCTTCTGTTGGGTTACTTGGAAGAAGTAAAGTCACGTTATGACAGAATATTAAATTTTTTGTGAACTATTCAGGCTTTTTCACTTTAATATGTGTATTGTGGGTCGCTTTGGATAAAAGTGTTGGCTAAATGAGTACTGGCCAACTTAAAAATCGGCCAGCTGTTTTATGTCCATGCTATTTAAATTATATGATATTTCATTTTCAGTTTAGATTGGCCCTACATGATGGGTCCCTGAAGGCATGTCAGTTGGGAGCGTGTTGGAAAACAACAGATTTAACGGACACTCATCGGAGCCTATAATTGAATGTAATGATTCATGACCCTAGCAAGTAAACAAAAGTTAAGCAACATAGAATCTCATTTCCATTCTCTTCGCTCTGCCGAGCAAATTAAATCACGTCAATCCTGCAGCCTGAGCTGGCGTGTGTTAGTCTGCTTTCTGCCAGAGGTGTCTGCCGACACACGCCACTGACATATGCTCAGCTGAGAAGAGATATCACTCTCTTTATTCAAGTCAATTTCAAAGTGCTTTATTGGCGTGACTGTTTTACAAACCATATTGCCAAAGCATCAATGGATATATCAGAGAAAAACAGTGACAGACAAAAGGTGCCAGGAATAAAAAAAAAAAAATAATAATAATAATAAAATAAAATAGAATAAAATAAATAAAATATAAAATGAAATAAAATAAAATAAAATAAATAAAAAATAAAATATAAAATGAAATAAAATATAAAATGAAATAAAATAAAATATAAAATGAAACAAAATAAAAATAAAATAAAATAAAATGAAATAAATAAAATAAAATAAAAATATAAAATGAAATAAAATAAAAAAATAAAATGAACTAAAATATAAAAAATAAAATGAAATAAAATATAAAAAAATAAAATTAAATAAAATATAAAAAAATAAAATTAAATATAAAATGAAACAAAATAAAAATAAAATATAATATTATATATATATAATTAAATTAAAACATATAAAAATAAATGAATAAAATGCTGTGCTTTCATAATTTTTCTCATTTTTCTCCATTCTTTCTATTTAACAGTCCAGGTTCCTGGTCCTGCTCCAAACCTACATGCAGTGGTCACGTCCCCCACCTCAGTGAGCCTCAGATGGGACATGCCCCTCATAGGCAATGGCGAGATCCAAAACTACAAAATCTACTACATGGAGAAGGGCATGGACAGTGAGCAGGTAAAACCGTCGGGTTCACCCAGTCTCTGTAACGTCATGCATGTATTTGAAGCATTGTGATATTTGAGCCGGTGGAACTCTGTTAGATGTCTAGAGCACAAGCTGTGGATCAGTTTTATTACCGCTAACGGCTTTTCACACAGTGCAAGTCAAGTCATCTTTATTTATTTACCGCTTTATACAATATAGATTGCTTTACAGGGATGAACAAAATAATGATTCAGCGATGCAAACAGAGTTCAGTTCTGCTGTAAAGAAGCTCTAAAAACACAATAGTGTCATTGTTCAGATGAATTTGTTCAGTGTTGGTTTGGTTCTGTTCAATAACTGTGAGAGAATAGTGAAGTCATCATCCAGATCTCGTCCAATAGTGTCAGGGATATTGTATACCAATGTAATCAATGATATTACTGAATATTAAGTGTCCCTGAAGTCATATTTTGTTTATTTCTATACTAGCAAAAATAAATTCTTGTACAAATTGAAGTATAAATATTCATGTACATGTTGTATAAAAATGTTTTTTATAGTATTGAAGACATTTTAATTTATTTATTTAGCAGATGGATTTATTTAAAGCATATACAGTATATGTATGTAAAAAAGCATAGAAAATATAAATATATATAAAAAAGCAAATAATGAATCGATGATAGATAAATATATAAATGTTATTTATCATTATTATTATTAATGAAATCAAATTAATTATTAATTATTTTAATGAAATTAATCAAATATTTCAACTAATTTATTACTAATCTGTAATAATTGATATTTTATTTTATGTTTTTATCCAAAGCGTTGAAGCATATACAATTAATTATAAAATAATAATTAATAATATATCAAGATAAATACCTAAATAAATCTTAATTATTAATAAAAATCAAATTAATTATGAATACATTTTTAGTTAAATCCAATATTTTAAATAATTTATTACTAATCTGTTATAAAATAATATTTTTATGTTCTTATCTAAAGCATCACAGTGCACAATTATATGCAGAAAATAATGATAATAATAATAACAATAATAGTAAATTATGAATAATAGATCAAGATAAATAAATATGTAAATAAATCTTAATTAATACAAAATAAATGATTAATTAATTGTTAATGAAGTTCATAAATTGTTTTAAACAATTTATTAGTATTCTGTAATAAAATTACACACACACACACACACACACACATATATATATATATAAAACAATGCATAAATTATAAAACAATAATTAAATAACAATGCATAAATTATAAAATAAAGTCATACAATTATATATTCATATACATTCATATTACATACATGCATATTTATATCATATTCTTATAATAAAAATTTCTCTAATTGTCTCAGTGTGTAATAACTCAGCCATTAGCAGCCTATATCTCTGATATCTCTTCTGTCATCAGGATCTGGATGTGAACACACTGTCCCACACCATGACGGCACTGAAGAAGTTCACCGAGTACAGTTTCAGAGTGGTGGCCTATAACAAGCACGGACCTGGAGTCTCCACTGAGGACATATCTGTGCGCACATACTCTGATGGTACTTACAGTAAATCTTCTCTTTTCGCGTTGTCATCGACAATGGTGAAATATACAGTTTAATGGTTACTATATAAAACTATTTGGATTAACCAATCAGAATGCAGCAGAGAGCTATGCAATAAATGTGGATAAGACATCTCAGCGGTTAATGCTCTCCTCCCTCTGCTCAGTCCCCAGCGCTCCGCCACAGAACATGACGGTTGAGGTGCTGAACTCTAAGGTAAGGCTGTTCGACGGTGTGGCTCTGATGAAGACGCTCTTCTGTTGCTGTGATTTAACTGCAATGAGCAACACATCTGTGCACTGTCACAAAGCTTTACATCCTCATTTATTCTTCCTCTGTGTGTTCACCTCCCCCTCTTTCTACAATTTACATTTGTCTAGCTGCCGGGGAATATGAGTCCTCCTCCTGTTGTTTTTATTCATGAGTGTGTTTATTGTTCTAGTCATATATAGACAAGTGTCTTGGGCTGTGGTAATGCATTTAGCACTATTATTTGATGGTGTTTGCTAAGGCGAGAATGCCTTTCGCTTTTGTGCAGAGTTTGGATAAACCTCTAATCCCAAGTATTGCTATTTTAAAGGTTGCACATTTTGACATTAGACTCTCACAAATAAATGAGCCAAAGTATATTTTTCAAAACAGTGCAGCAGTTTTTAGTTATAATATCTGTTGGTGTTGAAAGGCATGTTCTCCAGCCATTGTTATTGTAGTAAATCTGACGGACAAGACTTTTAGCCAATGCCAAGACGATCAAACGACGGCGCCAAGTTCAGCGGCTGGATTTAGCTGACGTGACGGCTAACGGACAGCAGATGGCAGCAGCGGCAATCCACCCGTCACTCAAGTGACCACGCCCTTAATTATGCGGAACTTGTAGGCTTAATATAATTTAAACGAATGAGTTATAAAAAAATTCACCCCCCTTTCAGTTGTCATGAAGGGCAAAATTACCTATATAGACCAAAACCACAATTTGTATCAGGCTGTAAACATTTTAACATGGAGGATCGATTCCCTTTTGGAGCCCGAGTGGCGAGTCGATGAATTGCAGTTTGAGTCACTTCAGTGTTAGTTTCAAAAGAGAGAACGGAAGGTTACCGCTTGGGTTTTGATACATATTTGTACTCTTTCAGAAGATGCGTAAGGGACTGTTCACATATCGCGCCTAAAAATGCGTGGAAAGCACGCGTCCGTGACGCTTCCTCCTTCTTTTGCAAGCGTTCGGGAGCGTTTCTGTAGCATCTGTCGTTGCTATGCAACCATGAATAGCTTTCTCCACGACTGCGCGATAATTTCAATGGATCTCCATCACCGAAAAGCCCTTGCAGAAGCTCTAGTTCTAGTCCAGATTTATTTGTGGAGAAGAAAACAAAAACTCCCGCAGTGTTTGGGTGCACCACGGAGAGTTTCACTAAACTCATCCAAGAGCTCCGTCTGGACGATGAGAGATTCAAAGTCTATTTCAGAGTTGACAAGGACCAGTTTGATAATCTTTTGAGAAAAATTGGCCCAAGCATCACCAAACAGAGCTTCTGCCGTGAAACCATCTCTCCGGCACAACGGCTCCGTGTTCATTTGAGGTGATTAGGCGACCGTTAGGATAAGGGAAAGGGTTGATTGGATGGTTCGTGTCACATGACCTGCGGTGTGCTTGAGGCATTCTGAAAAGTTGAGATGTGTTCATCTCGCCGCGGCACAGGCGCACCTGGAAAAAACGAGCACGGCGCGTCATGACCGCGTTGGTTCCATTTTGAGCGCCTACATAGGAAATAATGAACATGCGCGCGCAAAAGACGCGATATGTGAACGGCCCCTAAATGATTCAATGACTCCCTCAAAAGACGCGTTGCCACCTACTGGCGAAACGATAACCTTCAGGAAAAAAACACTGAACGAATCTCAGCGGATCTTTTCGATGGTGCTCGAGTCACTGAGGAGAATCAAAATCCCCACCACCCCTACTCGCCATTCCTAATTTTTTTGGCACAGGTGCGCCTGGAAAAAACCGCAGCGCGTCACGACCGCATCACTTCCATTTTGCGCACCTACATAGAAAATAATGAATATGCGCGCGCAAAAGACGCGATATGTGAACGGCCCCTAATAGTGCTCCCCACCATATAACAGTGAAAAAAGAGTTAATATATCGGTGACCGATGTTATAGTTACTTACATAGAATAAGTAAGTATGTATACTTACAGCGTACTCGCATAGTAAAAAGTACTGGCTGATATATTGCAACTACATGGGTTAAAGAGACCCAAAATTTAGAATTTTGTCATCTTTTACTAACCCTGAAGTAGTTCCAAACCTGTATGAGTTTCTTTTTGTTGTTGAACACACACATAAACAAGGATATTTTAAAGTTGGTTACCAGACGGTTGACGGTATCATTGACTTCCACAGTCAAAAATATTATTGGCTCCCGTCAACTGTTTGACTGCCAACATTGTTCATCTTTTTAAAAACAACAACAAAAAAACTTGTATAGGTTTGAAACAACTCGAGGGTGAGTAAAGGATATATTACCTAGTTATTACTCAGTAATTGTAATCACTATAATAAGCATGTAGTATTTACATGTGGAACACGACTGTACAATAAAGTGTGATTTGCTATATGGTACATACCGTTTACTGTGAGTTTACTGTATCTGCGTGATTACAAATAAATACAATATTAAATGAAAAAAACATTCCACAAAGACTTTAAAGAACCCATCAATAGTCATTGTGGGTAAACACAGATCCACACGTTCAAGCCTGTAATGGGTTTTATGGCTCAGTAATTAGCTCTGAATAATAATGAAGGCTTTATGTCCCAGTCAGAAGCTTTTTTCAGTTTTGTATATTGCATGAGAAGATGGTTAATTAGTGGGCTCCTACGGACTGTATCGGGTCCCCTCACGTGGCGCTGGGGTGCTACGCAACAGACAGGGGGAATTTAATCTGGGTGTGTATAATGAACACAGTGACTTATATATGAGGCCCACACTGGTCCCACTGTGCACCCCTGTGACCCATAAGTCAATTAAAACAAGTTTGTTTGGCTGAAAACACTAGCAGTTGTTAGCGAGGTAAACTGGAATTGGTATAAAATTGAAATACAGTAATTGGTGCAGATTTAATTCGGTTTATTCCCTCATGGCCCGTGAACACGGCAACTGTGGATACTATTAATTAATTCCCCACCCACGCTGGGCGGCCCCTCTCCCTGCCTTCATTATCCCAGCAGGCACCGCGGGCCCTACAGCGAGCCTCCTCCATCTATCCTGAGCTGCATTCCCGCAGGCTCCTCTACACTTCACAGCTTTATCTATTATTCATGGGTTCGGTGCAGGCCAGCCTCTGCTGCTCTCCCAATGCCCTCTGCTGCAGGACTGATATACTTGCACATGCTTTATGTGGAAGACGATCACGTTCTCTAATGGACGCCTTGGGGAGACACTGACTTAGGTTAGATGCCTGCGCTCAGGCTTGTTACTGTGGTGGCTTAGCATTTAGGTGCCTGGAGGAGATGCTGAATATATGGCAGCGCTAATATACTCACTGCATCAGAAATCACTTTGCGGAACTTCTATATAGTATGAATATGGGTGCTATGAATGAAATTCAGATGTACTACATTTGCCGTGTTATCGTTGTCATGTGACCTACGCCGTCAGTTGCATACGCCTCTTTTGTGGCCTCATGGGATAGTAAAGTGTCCATTGAATGCGCACTTCAGAATTTCGCTGGTTCATTTTTCGCCTACTGTTTTTTGAATATGTATGCGGTCACACTACTCAGTAGAGCTGCACGATTCTGGGTAAATTGAGCATCAGGGTTTTTTTATTTTAAATGGAGATCATGATCCTGAACAGAAAATAACATGTAATTTACTAGAGGTTCTGAGAAAATGTTAATTGCTGAAGTCTACTTAATTTGTAAGTATTTAAAAAAAAAATGGTTTGAGTGAATGATTCAATGACTCACTCGTAAATACTTCTCGTTTCATTACGGAACAAATCTCTTGAATTAATGATTCAATGACACATACATTTTTTTAACAGTCACTTGTCGCCACCTACTGGTGTAACAGTTACATTAATCGTCACTGGTCTCACGATTCAGTTCGATGGTGATCATCACGTCTTCGATTCGATTCCATGATGTATCATGTTGTATCCTCAATTTTCAGTATTACTGCACATGACTACATGTTCATCAATGAATACAAGCAGCCATATATATATATATATATGCTGCT